>CM067175.1:55259877-55302377 GCA_034093135.1 Erigeron breviscapus | reverse complement strand
ATTCAAACTACTAAACGTGCTAAATAACCAACCTAAACTTACTTAACATACTCAAAATAAAATACTAGACTCATGCTAATAAAAACGATACCTTGACTTTTTGACCCGAAATCAAGATATATTAACCCAACAAATTTAAGAGCATTACTTTGGGTTTACAAATAAGATGATAGTTAAAAAAAAAAGGTTTAAAAAACTACTGAAACCTATGGGTTTCACTTTTCAGGTCCGGAATAATTTTTTAGAGTTAATTACATAAATCGTCCTTGTCGTCGATTTCCACTTGCAGCTTTCGTCCCTAAGTTTAATAAATTACAGTTTTAGTCCAAAAAACTTTGCTCCGTCAACACTTTTGGTCCTGACCATAAACGTCCGTTAAAAAGAAGGTCACGTGTTTGGCACGTGATGGGTAATCTTGTAATTTGGCTTAGATTTCATTACAGATTTCGTCCCTATCGTGAACCACCACTTTCAGCTTTGGTCCCTAGCTTTAATAATTAACTTTAAACCAAATTAGTTAAACTAAATCTAAAAACCCAAAATCTTATCAACATATATTAAACTAAATCTTATATACAAACTTCTAGAAAAATTATGTACAAACTTTTAATAAATCACCGCCAAGATCTGAGTGACCGGGTTTGGTGGAGAGGGAAGAGTTACCAGGTTTGGAGTCACCGGAGATGACGGTGGTTATGAGTCACCGAAATCTGTCCCATCACTCACTTGAATCCGATTTTGAAGTTATTAGGAGACGCGAGCTTCAATTTGTTTCATGTTTTCCTATTCTTCACGTACACATGTCTTTATAGTAGCATTCACATAGTCACATGTCATTTCCTTTTCATTTGTTGTGGCTCACTTTGTGTGATTTATTAAAAGTTTGTATATATTATTTCTAGAAGTTTGTATATAAGATTTAGTTTAGTATATGTTGATAAGATTTTAGGTTTTTGGATTTAGTTTAACTAATTTGGCTTAAAGTTAATTATTAAAAGCTAGGGACCAAAGCTGAAAGTGGTGGTTCACGATAAGGACGAAATCTGTAATTAACTCTAAGCCAAATTACGAGATTACCCATCACGTGCCAAACACGTGACCTTCTTTTTAACGGACGTTTATGGTCAGGACCAAAAGTGTTAACGGAGCAAAGTTTTTTGGACTAAAACTGTAATTTATTAAACTTAGGGACGAAAGCTGCAAGTGGATGTTCACGACAGGGACGATTTCTGTAATTAACTCAATTTTTTATCATAAAACCAAAACAAATATACAACTACTCGTATTACTTTAATCTATTAAGGCCTTCGTTCTGAAAAGAATTTTATAGGGTAGACTAGGGTGATCATAAAGGCCCATAACCCAAAGCTCAACCCAGGCCTGACCAAACCCATCCCACAACACTATACTCATCCAGTTCTTGGTGCAACTATGCAAGAATATAGGCTCCAACTTGGTTAGAACTTACATGATACTAAAAGTCTTAGGCTTTTATTTTTTAATATTTGAATTAGACATGAAGCCCTATAATAGCACAATCGAAAATAAAAAAGTTAAAAAGAGATTACCAAAACGTTTCTCCTTAATCAACAATCCAAACTCTATTCTCAATTTCTCATCTTCTCTATGTTTTTTTTTCCATCCAAAATCTATTACAAGTTATAAGTTACTACGATGTTTTCTTATTGATCAAGTTTTGATCATGTTAATGTATGTATCTGTTTCTTGTAAGCAAACAACTCGAATCTTGTATATATATACATATGAAGTAGATTATTAACCCGCAAAAATGTGGGTGAATATATATGATTAATCAAATTTGTCAGCACAATGTAGAGGAATTAAATGATTTTAGGATGTTGTTCGATATGATTCTTATCGTGGTTCATCGCAGCTTACAAAACTTATTTCTCCAATGTGTACTTGTTTATAAAAAGCGGTCCTTAGGCCTCTGCCAACCGTCGACACCATCCTTCCTCTTCCTCACTGTCACATCAACTTTTCTCTCTCCAAAATCACCTCTTCCTCAATCA
The DNA here is from genome assembly GCA_034093135.1 of Erigeron breviscapus. Taxonomy (NCBI): domain Eukaryota; kingdom Viridiplantae; phylum Streptophyta; class Magnoliopsida; order Asterales; family Asteraceae; genus Erigeron; species Erigeron breviscapus. Next base: position 55,300,344 of record CM067175.1, on the reverse strand, counting down.
CTACCAACCCCACCTCTTCCTCAACTTTTATTTATTCTTATTTTATATTTAACAAAATTATATAATTAAAAAACAAATTTATTTCGAAACTTTCATTATTATTATCGGTTTGTGGGGCCCGTTTTACTGATGATTTTTGAATTTTTGAATTTTGAATTTTGAAAAAAACTTTTGAAATTTTGAATTTTGAATTTGAATTTTGAATTTTGAATTTTGAATTTTTGAATTTTGAATTTTGAAAAAAAACTTTTGAATTTTTGAATTTTGAATTTTGAATTTTGAATTTTGAATTTTGAATTTTGAATTTTGAATTTTATTATTTTTTTCTCCCTATTTATGAATTTTGAATTTTGAATTTTGAATTTTGAATTTTGAATTTTGAATTTTGAATTTTGAATTTTGAATTTTGAATTTTGAATTTTGAATTTTGAATTTTGAATTTTGAATTTTGAATTTTGAATTTTGAATTTTGAATTTTGAATTTTGAATTTTGAATTTTGAATTTTGAATTTTGAATTTTGAATTTTGAATTTTGAATTTTGAATTTTGAATTTTGAATTTTGAATTTTGAATTTTGAATTTTGAATTTTGAATTTTGAATTTTGAATTTTGAATTTTGAATTTTGAATTTTGAATTTTGAATTTTGAATTTTGAATTTTGAATTTTGAATTTTGAATTTTGAATTTTGAATTTTGAATTTTGAATTTTGAATTTTGAATTTTGAATTTTGAATTTTGAATTTTGAATTTTGAATTTTGAATTTTGAATTTTGAATTTTGAATTTTGAATTTTGAATTTTGAATTTTGAATTTTGAATTTTGAATTTTGAATTTTGAATTTTGAATTTTGAATTTTGAATTTTGAATTTTGAATTTTGAATTTTGAATTTTGAATTTTGAATTTTGAATTTTGAATTTTGAATTTTGAATTTTGAATTTTGAATTTTGAATTTTGAATTTTGAATTTTGAATTTTGAATTTTGAATTTTGAATTTCGAAACTTTCATTATTATTATCGGTTTGTGGGGCCCGTTTTACTGATGATTTTTGAATTTTTGAATTTTGAATTTTGAAAAAAAACTTTTGAATTTTTTGAATTTTGAAATTTGAATTTTGAATTTTGAATTTTGAATTTGAATTTTGTTTTGATGATTTTTGAATTTTTGAATTTTGAATTTTGAAAAAAAACTTTTGAATTTTTTGAATTTTGAATTGAATTTTGAATTTTTGAATTTTTGAATTTTGAATTTTGAAAAAAACTTTTGAATTTTTGAATTTTGAAAAAAACTTTTAATTTTTGATTTTGAAATTTTCGAATTTTTGAATTTTTGAATTTTTGAATTTTGAATTTTGAAAAAAACTTTTGAATTTTTTGAATTTTGAAATTCGAAACTTTTATTATTTTATTTATAGATTTATGAATTTTGAATTTTGAATTTTGAATTTTGAATTTTGAATTTTGAATTTTGAATTTTGAATTTTGAATTTTGAATTTTGAATTTTGAATTTTGAATTTTGAATTTTGAATTTTGAATTTTGAATTTTGAATTTTGAATTTTGAATTTTGAATTTTGAATTTTGAATTTTGAATTTTGAATTTTGAATTTTGAATTTTGAATTTTGAATTTTGAATTTTGAATTTTGAATTTTGAATTTTGAATTTTGAATTTTGAATTTTGAATTTTGAATTTTGAATTTCGAAACTTTCATTATTATTATCGGTTTGTGGGGCCCGTTTTACTGATGATTTTTGAATTTTTGAATTTTGAATTTTGAAAAAAAACTTTTGAATTTTTTGAATTTTGAAATTTGAATTTTGAATTTTGAATTTTGAATTTTGATTTTGATGTTTTTGATGATTTTTGAATTTTTGAATTTTGAATTTTGAAAAAAAACTTTTGAATTTTTTGAATATTTCAAATATCGTTATGTATGTCACAATAAACAACTTCGATAAACATATTTTAAAAAATATTTCAATATAAACTCAAAGTTTTATAATATAGATATTTTTTATTACTAAAAATAGTAATTTAATTTTAAATCATAATAAATTAACATCTAATATTGATAACGTCATAAGATCCGTGTATTTGTACACGTGCCTAAAATCTAGTATATACTAAAAGACAACTGACTTAATCTTAATTGACCAATCACAACCCTCAATTCTTAAAATTAAATCAACACAAATCTAAATTAATTTACAGTTTTTGGTTTTCCATCACCAATTTACACTTTAACCAAATTTAAAAATAATTAATTTATACTTTTTGGTTTGTCATCACCAATTTACACTTTAACCTAATTTATTAATAATTAATACTTTATTGCATAATGTCTATCTAATCTTTATCTTTATATATACTAAAAGAAAACTGACATAATCACTTATTGACCAATCATAACATTCCAATCTTATTAAAATTAAAATTTGATGATGTCGTTATTAATATAATTATAAATTAAAAATCTTATTAATCATTATCTAAATATTAGTATTATATATTAATATTTATAGAAAAAGTCTCACTAATTTACACTTTTTTGTTTTCCATCAATAATTTACACTTTTTAGACTCACTAAATACTTAATTTATAATTACATAATTAAATAACTATTAGATTAATAATTCAATGTTATATAAACTGTTATTAATTATTTATTTTATCAAACGTTGGTTTGTAGTTACAAGGTCCAGTTTTTAAGTAGGGACAATTGTACTTTGCGATATGTCGAGTTAAATCGAAAAGTATCTTAAGATGATAATAAATGACAAATGTTAGAACAAAAAATATAAACAAATATCGTGTACAAAAAAAATTATAAAAGCTGACAGTATATGTGTTCAATGTTTTTAAATTGTATTTGTTTAATTTGATTTTACCTACAACTTTTACATTCAAATTTACATATTTAACAATTTATCATATCTTGAAAATGTCATAAACAACTCGTGTATTTGACATGAACATAAATCTAATAACAAAATATAACTTAAAGTTTGTTCCATGCGAGATCAGGTGTGTTGGTTCTATGTGATAATAAAAAGAAACTGATAGCCTTGATCTTTTTTGTGTGATGGCGAATTGATGGGTTTTTATTTGAGAGGATTCTTTCATTTAAGGCTTTCCAAACAACCCAACAACAGGAGAGAATGATAAGGTTTATGAAGATGGACTTGTTGGGATGTATTACAGGGTCTTTGTGAAGTTCAAACAACTCTCTAATTTTTCTTCGCTTTTTTAAAGGCAATTTACACCACGATAAAATGAATGTCCACAGATAATCCGAGAAAGGACATTCCAAGAAGAGGTGTTGTGTTGTTTGGATACTACTACTACTACTATTATATACTATACTATACTAAAACAATGGATTGTGAATAGTAACTCGTCTGCGTGGCGAGTTACTATTCGTTGTTTTGAACAAGCTGCACAAGTTGTTTTGAACAAGCTGCACAAGATGAACGGTGGAGAAAAGCCATGGAAAAAGAAATAAAGGCTCTTGAAAAAAATAAAACATGGACCTTGGAAGAGTTGCCGGAAGGAAAACGAGCAATAGACTCGAAGTGGGTCTATAAAACAAAATATAAATCCAATGATCAAGAATGTATTCCTAAAGGGTGCAATTCGTCTTTTATCACTTTGATTCCTAAAGTGCATAATCCTATCTTGTTGAATGATTTCAGGCCTATTAGTTTAATTGGGATGCAATATAAAATAGTGGCTAAAGTTCTTGCAAATCGACTAGCAGGGGTGGTTGATTCAGTTGTTAGCCATGAACAATCGGCGTTTATTAAAGGTAGGCAAATATTAGATGGGCCTCTCCTTCTTAGTGAGCTCATTCATTGGTATAAAGCTCGAAAGAAAAGCTTGATGATGTTTAAGATAGATTTTGCCAAAGCTTATGATTCTGTGGCTTGGGAATACTTAATTTCGGTGCTAAGGATCATGGGATTTGGAAATAAGTGGATTGCATGGATAAAAGCCTGTCTCGTCTCTGCTAGGTCCTCGGTTCTTATTAACGGGAGTCCTACTAAAGAGTTCCCTTTAGAGCGTGGACTTCGTCAAGGTGATCCCATGGCCCCTTTTCTTTTTATTATTGTGATGGAAGGTTTGCATGTTGCTATTGACAGTTTAGTGAGAAATGGGTTATTTAAGGGTGCAAAAATTAACCATGTGTCGATGTCTCACCTTTTTTATGCTGATGACGTGATTTTAGTGGGTGGTTGGGATGAAGCGAACCTGCTCAATATTGGCAATGCCCTTAGATTTTTTCATTGTGTTTCGGGGTTGAGAATTAATTTTGAGAAGTCTTCGATTATGGGGATTGGGATTTCGAAAGAGGAAGTCGGTAGACTGGCTAGGAAAATCGGCTGTAAAACGGAAAATCTTCCTTTTAAGTATCTTGGAATACCTATTGGGGGTAGACTGGGAAGTATTGGTACTTGGGACCCAATTGTGGAGAAGTTCAAAAGAAAGTTATCGGGTTGGAAAGCGAGATTGTTATCTATGGGGGGTAGACTCACCTTAGTTTCATCAGTTCTCGGTTCTCTAGGCAATTACTTTCTTTCTATTTTCAGATTGCCTAGGAAGGTGAATAGAAAATTAGAGGCGATGAGGTTTTTGTTTTTTTTGGGGAGGTACTGAAGTGAAACGTAAGATGGCATGGATTGGTTGGAAAGACATCACGGCCTCTTTAGACGACGGGGGCGTTGGTATTGCTAGTTTAGATGCTATGAATCTTGCTCTTCTTTACAAGTGGCGTTGGCGTGGTATCTCTAAACCTGGTAGTTTGTGGGCGCAAGTGTTAACCGACATACATGGTCATGATTGCTTTGCTAAGATGTCGGTATCAAATAGAGGTTTATGGTCGACTATTGTGGAAGCGATTAAAGGGATTCATGATATTCCTGGCATACCAGATGATTTTATCAATAAAGAAGTCGGGAATGGTAATCACACTATGTTTTGGAAAGATAAATGGCTTGGAAATAAAACGCTAGATCTCGTGTATCCTCGTCTATTTGCGCTAGAGAAAGAAAAAACATGTACAACCAGTAACAGGACCTGTGATTCTAGTTGGGCTTGGAATTGGAGACGAGAAATTAGAAGCGGGTGTGAGAGTAATCAACTTACCGAACTTCTGAAGCTCCTACCTGCTCGTTTGAATGACGAAAAAGATGATAAATGGGTTTGGTCTTGTAACAATTATCCAATTTTTGAGGTGGTTCAATTGCGGGTATTCATTGAACATCAATTGCGAAATGGTGATGCCCAACCAAGGACTCGATGGAGTTCTTTGGTTCCTAAGAAAGTCAATCTATTTGTTTGGAGAGCATTAAGAGATTGTCTCCCTACCTATCCGAATCTCTTTGCTAGAGGGATCGATGTGGTTACGGTTCGGTGCACTTTTTGTCAAAATGGTATTGAAACTTGTCGCCATATCTTTAAGAATTGCAAGTTGGTTGTTGAAACTAGAGACATTCTTAAACGTTGGATTGGGCTTGATATTCCAGCAATGTCTCCCAACTCCTTAATCACCTGGTGTGATGGACTGCTACTTAATCAACGAAAGGATAATTGTTTACGAGCTTTATTGTATATTTGGTGGTGGTTACTTTGGAAAGCAAGAAACAATTTTGTGCATAATGATACGCGAGAGACAAGTAATGAACTGTTCAATGCTCTCATGTCCACCTCGTTGCTATGGATAACAAACAGGAGTAAAAGGCACTCTTTATCTTGGATGAATTGGATCGAAGACCCACTTAATGTACACAATTAGCTCACAGTTGTATCTAGTTTAATTGTATTTTGGATTTTTCTTTGTAACTGTACTTTTGGATCACTAGCTCCTTGCTAGTCGATCTCCTCTTTAATATATTCCTGCCGTTCTAAAAAAAAGAAATATAAATCCAATGGACAAATTGAAAGATTCAAGGCTAGGCTTGTCGCCAAAGGATTTACTCAAATGGAGGGAGTAGATTATCATGAGACGTTTGCTCCTGTAGCTAAGCTTGTGACCGTCCGAACCCTATTAGCTGTTGCCACAAAGAAGGATTGGATTATTCACCAACTAGACGTGAATAATGCTTTCCTTCATGGGGATTTGGACGAAGAAGTTTACATGAAGATACCACAAGGTTTCTTAAAAGAAAATGAGACGAGAGTATGTCGTCTTCAAAAATCTCTTTATGGCCTTAAACAGGCATCGAGAAACTGGTACCATAAGTTCACCAAGTTTCTGCTCAGTTTAAACTTTTCTCAATCCAAGGCGGATCATTCATTGTTCACGTTTCAGAAAGGAGAGACTTATGTTGCTATTCTCATATATGTAGATGATGTTATTATCGTTGGAAATGATGCAACAAAAATTCAACAGACAAAGAAGCAACTTGATGAAGAGTTCAGTATCAAGAATCTTGGCCCGTTAAAGTATTTTCTTGGCATTGAAGTTGCCAAAACGTCTGACGGATTGGTTTTAAGTCAACGGAAGTACACCTTGGATATTTTAAAGGATAGTGGAATGTTGGGGTGTCGTCTTAGTGCATTTCCTTTTGATCAAAGGATAAAACTGGATAAGGGAGAAGAGGAGACTCGAATAGATGCCACCCAATATCGCCGGTTAGTGGCCGATTACTATACTTGCAAGCTACCAGACCTGATATCACATACTCCGTCAATGTTTTGAGCCAGTTTGTTGCAGACCCTCGTCGCAATCATATAGGCTGCAAACCGGGTTCTGAGATATTTAAAGGGGACTCCGGGACAGGGTATCCTTCTTCCTCGGGAGGGACAACCGGTTTTAACTGCACATTGTGACTCTGATTGGCTTGGGTGCCCCTATACAAGACGATCAAGAACTGGATATTTGCTACTCTTAGGAGGTAGTCCTATTTCTTGGAAAACTAAGAAACAGTCGGTCGTGTCTCGTTCTTCAGCAGAAGCTGAATACAGGGCTATGGCTTCAACAGTTAGTGAGATTCTTTGGGTAAGATGGTTGCTCAAGGATCTGCAAGTTGACATAGTAACTCCTACACCATTATTTTGTGATAATCAAGCAGCTCGTCATATAGCAAATAACCCAGTTTTTCATGAGCGAACAAAACATGTTGAGATGGATTGTTTCTTTGTTCGTGAACATGTGGATTCGAAGGAAATCGTGCCTAAAGTGCCTGTGATCGATCGATTCGCGATTCCAACGACTATGTAAGTGCGGAATTCAAACATAATCGTTATTGAGGTAATTGAATGAAACACATAAATATATAAAACACGAAATCAATAAGAACAGGAGATATAAATCTGATTCCTTTATCATTAGTCGAATGATTACAATGAATAAATCCGTTTACAATACATCAACGATGATTACGGATTACAATCAACGAGACGACTCTTGATAATCGAATAATATGGGCGGCATCTCGAGGTATAGATCTCTACCTCGAGAACCTAGTGAATGAAATCTGTTGCAACTAAAATCATCAACCTAAAATCGAAACCTAAGATCTCTATTTATAGGCTACAAAACGGGCTGGGCTTCAAAACTCCTGGGCTTCCAAACACGTGCTACAGTAACACGTGTTTAGTCAAACTCGTGTTACTGTTCACACGAGTTTGTCCAAACTCGTGGTACTGTTCACACGAGTTTGTCCAGATGTCTGGATAATCTCTGTAAAGTAACAGCCCTTTAATTGAGATGCATCGGACACAAATTGTGCACCAAAACGTGCACTTACAGTCTCCCCCTTGACCGATGCACTCAATTCATTCACCGATAATCATTAGCAATCGAAAACCTGCAAAAGCAAACTCCCCCTTAACTAATGATACCGGGTCTTCTTTTGTTGAGACTCGATCTTCTGACACAACACTCTGATCTTCAAACTCCAAAATCTCTTTATCTCTGTGACAACCAACTAACCTAACACTTCTCATTGTAGTTCTCCCCTCAACAGTAACCATCTCCGAATTAAACATATGCAATCTTCTTCCTGCTTGGAACTTTGCTCGAGACATTCCTCGACTTGCTTAACCGGCATATAATAGAGAAGTTGAATTTCCAACAATCAGCATCAAATCAATCAGCTCTCACAAAAAATAAGAAACTCTGTAGCTTGAATCACAAACTGCAGTACCAAAAATCCTGTCTCAAGTAGCAGCATCTGACTTTGTCTTGTACCTTCACAATTCCACCAACCACCCGAAGTCTTTCCTATCAGATCTCCCCTTCAGTTGTATACACCGCCAAATATAAAGATCTTAAATCTCGCAATCACAATAAATGATCGCCTGATAATCATCTCTATTCTTGGAATATAAATAGGTTCAATCTTCAATTACTTAACAACGGATGACCAACTTCGTTGCTCTAATATTTCGACAAAGTTTCCACAACTGCTATCTATTTGATACTTGAGCATATTTCACATTAAGCACACCATCATCTAAACATAGATCTTGGTTTGTCTCTCAAGTAGCACAGAATTTTACTCAGAAATCTGAAATTTTTTATCTCCCCCTTTTCTCTGTAAAATTCTGAAATCTAGCCCTTCTGTAATATACCAATTACCAGTTCAGCTCAGAAATCTGGTTGATAAAAGTATCTCCCCCCCTTTTCTCTGCAAAACTTGGAAAGGTAGTATAAGCTTAGGTTACAGGATCTCCTATTCATAGAGGTTCTTCAAAATGGCCTAGAGCTCATTACAGCAGCAGCTCTTCGCCAAACAGGGTATATTCGTTTTCCCTCCAAATTTCCGAGGAAAACACATTTACGTGAAACATTGGTATTCACGTAAATTTTTATTTCTAAGGCCGTGGGAAAAATTTGATAATTGCCGAAAATTTTCATCCAAAACGTGCCGAAATCGCACAAAAACGGACCGAAAATTTTTCGAACGCTACCAAACTTCAAATCTCCATGAATCATGCCATTTTAAGCCATGGACAAAAATTATTTTCCGCCAAAATACTTTTTTTTTTTTTTTTTTTTTTTTTTTTTTTGCTTTTCTACAACCCTGTCTTCTATGCTTCAATGTATCGTTGTCTTCTGCTGTGATCCTTCCACACCGAAACATACTTGAACCTCGATTCCATTTCGACAACTCAAACACGTTCTTGTGTTACAGTAACACGTGCTTGGACTCAAACGCGTGCTAGTGTTACAGTAAACACGTGCTTGGTATCAAACGCGTGCTAGTGTTACAGTAACACGTGCTTGTGTTACAGTAACACGTGCTTGAACTCAAACGCGTGGTACACTAATCTCAAACACGTTCTCCAAACCAAACGCGTGCTATTACAGTAACACGTGTTTAGTCAAACTCGTGTTACTGTTCACACGAGTTTGTCCAAACTCGTGGTACTGTTCACACGAGTTTGTCCAAACTCGTGGTACTGTTCACACGAGTTTGTCCAAACTCGTGGTACTGTTCACACGAGTTTGTCCAAACTCGTGGTACTGTTCACACGAGTTTGTCCAAACTCGTGGTACTGTTCACACGAGTTTGTCCAAACTCGTGGTACTGTTCACACGAGTTTGTCCAAACTCGTGGTACTGTTCACACGAGTTTGTCCAAACTCGTGGTACTGTTCACACGAGTTTGTCCAAACTCGTGGTACTGTTCACACGAGTTTGTCCAAACTCGTGGTACTGTTCACACGAGTTTGTCCAAACTCGTGGTACTGTTCACACGAGTTTGTCCAAACTCGTGGTACTGTTCACACGAGTTTGTCCAAACTCGTGGTACTGTTCACACGAGTTTGTCCAAACTCGTGGTACTGTTCACACGAGTTTGTCCAAACTCGTGGTACTGTTCACACGAGTTTGTCCAAACTCGTGGTACTGTTCACACGAGTTTGTCCAAACTCGTGGTACTGTTCACACGAGTTTGTCCAAACTCGTGGTACTGTTCACACGAGTTTGTCCAAACTCGTGGTACTGTTCACACGAGTTTGTCCAAACTCGTGGTACTGTTCACACGAGTTTGTCCAAACTCGTGGTACTGTTCACACGAGTTTGTCCAAACTCGTGGTACTGTTCACACGAGTTTGTCCAAATGTCTGGATAATCTCTGTAAAGTAACAGCCCTTTAATTGAGATGCATCGGACACAAATTGTGCACCAAACGTGCACTTACACTATGCCTATTGACAGTAAGCTTCAGATTGCAGATTTGCTTACTAAAGGTCTTGGAACTCAGTAGCTTCATTCCCTACTAAGCAAGATGGGCATTAAGGATCTACATGCTCCATCTTGAGGGGGAGTATAAGATTTTATTTGATATATTTTCCTATTCTATTGGCCTGCCATTATTTCCTTTCCTTGTTTAGATGATTTGTAATTCTTATATAATCTTCTCGGCTGTATGCAAATTTATCATTAGAAAATATATGAAACATATAAATTCTCTCTGTACCATCTAAATTCAATATAAGTAGAAATAAAAAATATAGTGAACAATATATATTTTTGTTTGGTTTGGTTGGTTCGGTTTTTCATATGAATCCAAAACTGAATCATAACTTTCGGTTTTCAGAAAATCAAAACAAAAAACCATTGGTTTTTTCGATTTTTGGTTTTTCATGGTTTTTTGTTCGGTTTATTTTCATCCCTAATACTTAGCTTTGATATGTCAATTTAAATATATTAATACTTATTATTAGTTTTCTGGTTCATAGAAACTCTTAGATGCAAAAAAGCTATTACTAGACAAGCATATATAATTACAAGTTTTAAAAACTTATCATTCTTTAAATCTTTCACCATCTTTATAATGATGCATCATACTTGAAGCCTCTATGTTTGTTACATATGAAGAGTAAGTATATGGAGAATTAATCACTAAAATCTCTCTCTTTTTTTTTATCTACACCGTGCCAATTCTTTTATTTGGTATAATATTGCATACAAGGTGTTTGATGAAATGTCTATATCAAGGTTTCTTATATATGATTTAGTATCAAAACACATTTGATTGAAATGTCTATACTTAGCTTTGATATGTCAATTTAAATATATTAATACTTATTATTAGTTTTTTGGTTCATAGAAACTCTTAGATGCAAAAAAGCTATTACTAGACAAGCATATATAATTACAAGTTTTAAAAACTTATCATTCTTTAAATCTTTCACCATCTTTATAATGATGCATCATAGTTGAAGCCTCCATGTTTGTTACATATGAAGAGTAAGTATATGGAGAATTAATCACTAAAATCTCTCTCTTTTTTTTTATCTACACCGTGCCAATTCTTTTATTTGGTATAATATTGCATACAAGGTGTTTGATGAAATGTCTATATCAAGGTTTCTTATATATGATTTAGTATCAAAACACATTTGATTGAAATGTCTATACTTAGCTTTGATATGTCAATTTAAATATATTAATACTTATTATTAGTTTTTTGGTTCATAGAAACTCTTAGATGCAAAAAAGCTATTACTAGACAAGCATATATAATTACAAGTTTTAAAAACTTATCATTCTTTAAATCTTTCACCATCTTTATAATGATGCATCATACTTGAAGCCTCTATGTTTGTTACATATGAAAAGTAGGTATATGGAGAATTAATCACTAAAATCTCTTTTTTTTTTTTATCTACACCGTGCCAATTGTTTTATTTGGTATAATATTGCATACAAGGTATTTGATGAAATGTCTATATCAAGGTTTCTTATATATGATTTAGTATCAAAACACATTTGATTGAATAACGTATACAAGGTGTTTGATGGAATGTGAAATCAACTCAACTGAGAGATGCATTCTTGATTTTTCTTCATAAGTTTTGAGTTCAAATTTTTAAAGTGACAAATATTTGGGTTGTATTTTATAGTATACATCTTGTAGTGTTTAAGTATGTAGGCCAGACAGATTGTTCGAAATTTTTTTACATCATCTTTAACTCCTTATAAAGAGTATTGATTTAAGACATTAAGCATAATTTTTTGTTCCCAAAATGCCCCTTTCAGCATATTTATGATTCCCTAAATGCCCCTCCACACACTACAACACTATTTAGTGTATGTATAAATATTATATTGGTTTGTTTTTTGCTTTATTATATTAGTTCACTATTTTTGTTATCAATATGTAATTGATTTTAATTTAATTAACATTGATCTTTCTATATAGTTTTAAAACAATTGACAGAATCTCATAATCTATATTTTTGACACACTCTGTAACCAATGTATTCATCCAAAACGGTAGTTATAAAATTTTGCAGCAATGGACGGGTATTATGCTCGTTAGATGAAAAGGACATTGCCTTTTTAAAGTCTACACATAAATAAAACATAATAAATCATAGCGGCAAGTTTTGAATTTAAATCATATATAAGTGGGACATAATAAGACATAATATTAATATTAATAAATATTAATCACTTTTTGTGCATTTGTAAAATTAAAATAGAATAAAATAATAAAATATTGAATTAATTTAGAGGCTCCCAACAACTATCCCAAAAAGGAATCAAAAGAGGAAGAAGAAGAAGAAGCACCCAACACCAAATGATTACAATCCCTCCAAAAAACAATCTTTTTTTTTGTTTCTATCCAAAATCCATCTGTCTTTTATTCACCCATAAAACCTTGATTTTTTGTTCATTATAAATATATATATTTCATTGTTTATTTATTTTCTTGATGAATCTTTCAAGAAAAAAGTGACCCATTACACCATCAAAGGTAATATCTCAAATTTGACTTAAAGATTTAGAATTTATGCTTTATATTTGTTGATCTATACCATATTGATTCTTTAGAAGATGCCCAAATTTGACTTGAAAATTTTAGGTTTTTTTTTGTTGGATTTTATGAACACATAATTGAATTTTGATAATTGTTTGGATCTTTGTAACTTTATATGAAAAAGATTGAATCTTTTCATTTGGGTATTAAAAAGTTTCTGACTTTATTGAGTTCTAAGACTTTTTTGGTTTAAAACCATTGATTTTTAGATTAGGGTTCTTGAAAAATGGGCGGCCACTGGAATACTAATTAGGATCCCTCTCCCTTTATGTTTGCAAAATGGTGAGCAATTTAATCTTTTTGGTTAGGGGCTAAAGAAAGTTTAAGTCTTGATTAGGTTCATACACTTGGTAATTAAGAAACTCTTGTTTTGAAATTTAGGGTTCTTGAAAAATGGTTGTTGGTATTGGAATTGGCGAGTCTTCGGATTGTGGGTCAAGAGATTTAATGTCCCAATTGGTTAGTATGGGTGGTGGGGATGGGGTGAGACAAGTGAGTTATTTTGGCGGAGGTGGGTCAAGGAACACAAGCCCGATTGGTCGAGGGGTCGGGTCGAGGAACGTTAGCCCGTCTAAACAGAAGGTGGTTAAGACGAAACCCAGGGGCTTAGATGAGGAAGTTGTTGCTAAATTTTCCAAGCCTCCCCACCCTGATGTTCAAATGGAAGATGATATATGGGCTATGTTACCTGAAGATTTATTGAATGAAATATTAGCTCGAGTCCCACCTTTTATGATCTTTCGTCTGCGTTCTGTTTGTAAAAGGTGGAACTCAATTTTATTGGATAATGGCTTTCTCAAGTTTCATTCACAAGTTCCTTCCCATGGGCCTTGCCTTCTTACATTTTGGAAGAATTCAGAATCTAAAATACCTCAATGTTCGGTTTTTAGCTTGCCATTAAAGCAATGGTACAGAATTCCGTTTACATTCCTACCTCAATGGGCTATTTGGTTGGTTGGATCATCAGGCGGGCTTGTTTGCTTTTCAGGTCTTGATGGGTTAACTTTCAGAACACTAATTTGTAATCCTCTCACACAGGCATGCAGAATACTGCCACCTATGCATTATAATCAGCAAAGACAGTTAACCCTGGTTGTTGATAGAAAGCAACGGTCTTTCAAGATTATAGCTGCAAACGATCTTTTTGGTGACAAATTACTGCCCACTGAAGTGTACGACTCTAAACTTAATATATGGTCTGTGCACCAAAAGATGCCAGCTGTTAATCTTGGCTCATCAAAGATGGCATTTTGTGATTCTAGATTGTATCTTGAAACGCTTTCGCCTCTTGGGTTAATGATGTATCGGCTTGACACAGGGTATTGGGAACACATACCTGCAAAGTTCCCAAGATCTTTATTAGACGGGTATTTGATTGCAGGCAGCAAGAAGCGTTTATTTTTGGTTGGAAGAGTTGGGCTTTACAGTACTCTTCAAAGTATGAGAATATGGGAGTTAGATCATGTGAAAGTGATGTGGGCGGAAGTTACTAGAATGCCACCTAAATACTTTAGGTCTCTCTTGCGGTTATCTGCAGAAAGATTTGAGTGTTTTGGACAAAATAATCTGATTCTTTTTACATCTTGGAATCAAGGGAAAGGTCTACTTTATGATGTGGATAAAAAGACGTGGTCTTGGATTGCAGGTTGTGCTCTTCAGCTGTACAATAGTCAGGTATGTTTTTATGAGCCAAGATTCGACGCTTCAATCTACTGAAACACCAGCCTTAACTTTGATGTTAACCTGAAGAAACCGGCTTCTAAAACTTTATGTGGGTTCAAATCAGTGACAGGTTGACTTATAGTCGCTGGTGAAGAAGCCATTAGTCCAGGGTTGTGTTTAGAATTGGGTATGTGCCAGTGTATCAGAACTTTATTTCATTTGTTAAAACTTATTTATACTTTTCGCAATTTGGTTATACATTTAAGTTATACCTTTTTAAGCATGCTGGCTATTTTAGTGTTTTGTATATTGAAAACTTTGTGTGTCCCATATGTTGGAGGCTTCCCTTAACGGTGTTCAAGTGGGCACTAGTCTTGAAACATAAGAACTAAGAGTGAGTTTTAAGCTTGTTTGAAGCTTAGAAGTCACCCTAATTGAGGTAGGTTTGAACTTCTCAAATTAATTGCTTGCAAAACTAAGTTGTTAGCTTCAAGCTAGGTGAAATTTTGCAAGGGTCAAGTTAGTTGTAGTGAAGGTTGGACCGAGTTTACTCAAGACTGGGCTAGAACTGAACCGGAAACCTGATATGTGCAGTTTTAGTTAAGATCTGCTCTGGTCAAAGATTGGACTGTGAACCAAATGCTGAGTTTATTTTCTCATTATAAATTTGAAAGTTATAAACTTAAAATGATGTTTGTGGCCGCAAGTTTAAATCTGGTTATTACTACTAATCATGATCCATGTGTTATGGCTGAGAATGTTGAAACACGATCAACTGATGCGCATTTCGTGGACATAATTCTAGTCATTAACTACCAACTGTAGACATTTCATTACGTTTTCTATTCCAATCCTTTATCAATTCATTGAATTCTAAGTTTTTAACTAATCATAAGATAAGGAGGATGCGAGCTTTGTCGTGTGTTTCCATCTCCACATTTCATTTCTGGTGTTGAAATGATCAAATGAAAGAACATGAAACCCGCATGGGAGTTAATGTTGATCATATCTTCTATATGTTCAAGCTTGACATCAGCCAGTTCAAACATGGGAGTAAGTGTGCTGGCAAGCGAGACATAAATCGATAAGAGATCTAGCTTACATTATTCTATTTACTGTATCAGAAACATTGAAAAGATATTGTCAAAAGTTACATTTTCTCAAGTAAGAATGATTTTTTTTTATAAAGCAAGTTGCAGTTATATAACATTACGACTAGATCAGTCACTTGAGATTATGCACCTTCTTTAACAATAATTAATTGCTCGTACATTTTGACTATCTAATCTTTAACACCGTAACCATAATGTTTGTAATCAACACGTAAAACTTGCACTATGTTGAGGAAATATTTTTTAGTGGATTTCCATTGCTTGCTTTTAGCCACTGAATATATGCTAAACTCAAAGTTGTGTTTATACTTTATATCTAGCAATTTCTCATTGTTCATTTTCTTTTCAAGAGGTGTTGGCTAACAAGGGGAAATGTACTTTTCTTTCATCCGTATATCGATATTATGGTCATTTTTCGCTTGTAAAGAGTTATTAAAAGTATACTAGTCTTATTCGAGGTACTGCAACAAATAAAACGAGTAAACAGAAGAGATCTTTTATATTCAGGTTATCTAAGATGGTGAGTCTTTTTGACTTATATATGGGAGGCCAAACCGAATATCCTGTAAGCGTCAGACTACCCCATAATATGTTTACTTAAAAAGGTTTCAAAGTTATATGGAAATAAGACACCTCACCACTATGTGACTTTGGTGGTGGTTTGATTGAGATATCGCAAATAATGTTGGCATGAACGAGTTTAGATATAATCCAAAGCATAGTTTAATCCAAAGCATAGTTTAATCCAAAGCATATATCAATTATGGTTTTCATTTCTTTGTTGTAGCAGTTGGTTAAAACTTGTGTATGGTTGATAATTTTGTGTATCGATCAATGATTTTTATTTGTGCAAATATCAAATATGAGCTCAATTAATTAGTGTCATTTAGATTTATGTTATGTTTTATTATTTTAATAATAATAATAATTCAAAATAAAGTGGTAACATCAGCTAGTAGGAAACATTAAAACTTTAGGTGCGATTTTATCTTGTCGAACGAGTGAACGTTGGGCACTTTTTACTCTGTTAATTATACTAGTAGCCTGTACTTCACCGTTATTCATTCATTTATAATAATAATTAAGAAAAGCTAGCTCTCCAAGTTTATGGACATCCTAGCTAGAATATGTAATTGTTGTTGCTATGTATATTGTTCCTATCAGGTTACGTGCATCTGATCATTTAGTAACTAAACTCGACTATTAAAATTACAACACAACCGCCAGAGGAAGATGCTCTGCAAAAATGGAAGATCAAACAGGCAAGGTTATGTTTGTGTCGAAGACAACAGTACAACACGAAATGCTCAAACACATACATGATTTATACGAAGCTACAGTTTTTAGAGAATGAACTTCTGCCCATGAATCAACACAAGTACTTAACACTTTCACAAATTGAAAAGTTTGTGCAGAGAAATTGAGGAACTCGATCCTCAAGCCAAGATAGCTAGGTGAACCCCATATGAAAGACTAATTTTTTTTTTGTTCAAAATTTATCTATGGATGTGAATCAATATACAAGATAATTAATTTATTGGTTTAACTACAATATCTGGCAACAAATTATTATAGTCCAATTACCATAGAAATATGTATCTAAGAACCGGCTTATCATCATTTTATCAAAAGATTGAATAGGACATCATCATTGAGATATAACACCATGGATTATAAATGAAAAATTAATCTACAAGACACACATAATGCTAACACTTAGTTATTTCCTAACATTCATTAAAAATAACGAGAGAAAGTACCCGCACGTTGCGGCGGTGAGATGGTGGAGGTGATAGGTCATAGAGCGTGATAGGTCATAGGAGGTGATATGTGTGATAACCAAATGCCTTAGTCGTACGGTTTCCGCCCTCGGATTTAAAAATTCGTCGAAAGTATATCGAATGACATCTCTAATGAAAGAGCATGAAATTTTAAGAACACCCATATAATTTTTATAATTTATCGATATACGGTTTTTGAGATAAAAGATTTTGAATTAATTAGAGGAATAAAATGATTTATGGAAGAGAGAGAAAAAAAAGAGTGGTTGAGATTTAAGGGGAGAAAGAAAAATGAAAGTTGAAAGTTGTGTGACATTGATGTATGATACATCATGCATTATCATGTGTACATTGTTGAAATTGAAAGTTGAAACCTTATTTGCTTTATAATATATTAAAAATAATTATATAATCAACCTTAAAACACCTACATTGCATTCTCGAGTTGCTTTTAGAATGGAAAGGGAAAAAAAAGGAAAAAGAAATGTTGAAAAAAATATATTCTTAAATTAATTTTTTGTTTTAAAAAAAAAAAGAAAGAAAGGAAATGGAGGGATAGGAAAACTGAAAGCCTTTTTTATCTCAATAATATGACCCTTTTGATATTTTTTAAAAAAATTGATCACCCGAGTCTAAAAAAGTGGCAAAAAGCCTTTCAAACAACAATACTAATAATCAAATTCTCAGATAATATGCTTCAGACATCAATGCTTTCAAACCACACTAAAAACTAACTAAAATGCATCCATAGAGTCAATTAGTAAATGTTCAATTTCTAGTGCATGTTAACACGGGGAGAAATGATCTGAAATTTATATAGAACTTGGAACCATGATGATGTATAGACAGCCAAACTAAAAAGTACCAAGCACCACAACGACTGGAGAAACCAGCAACATAACGCTTTTATGCACCCTCTACGACTGATAGCCTATTGAGTCTCATAGAAGAACCCAAAAACAAATCATCTTTAGAACAGCAGCAAATCTAAGAAAGGGCAAAAATGTTTAAATATCTAAATCCCTGCAAAAAATATATATCAAAATTGGAAAGTATGCAAGTACTTAAAGTGTACAAGGTAGCCTGTATGGCTGTATGAACATGTAATTGTGCACATATGGAAAGTTACTTATACCCAAGTTCGATTTTTTGGACAAGATAATTGAATATAACCTTTTCATCTTGGAATCAAGGGAAAGGTCTCCTATATAATGTGGATAATAAGACGTGGTCTTGGATTGCTGGCTGTTCTCTTGAGTTGTGCAAGTATAATGCGTGTTGCTTTTTGCTATGATTAGATACTTTACTCGACTAAACTCCTAGCATTAACTTACTAATTCTAATGTAAGTTCAACCTAGGGACAGATTGACTCAGGGTCACTGGTGAAGTCATTGGTCAGATGGCCGGCTATATGTTAAAATATGTATTCATGTATGCACTGCTGTAACCAAATGTTACTATGTAGATTATTCTGCAACTAATGTGTATACTCCAACAACATGTCAAATGCATCAGCAAATATGCCAAAAAAAAGAAGATGATATTCTTTCTTCATTTTGTTACTTTTCAGCTTTCATGGATGCTGGCCATTCTTTGTAAATGATTTTGCTGCACCTCTATGCAACCCACGACTCCTGAGAACTCTTCACCTCCAAATGACATGGTGCTTTGACTTTCAGCCCTGGTCAAATGCCTATGCTTTAACTTTGTTATAGCCTGTGAAACCTCTGCAATTGCTGGTCGTTTTCTGGGTGTTTTATGCAAGCATCTGTGAGCTATTCTAGCTAGAATCCTAACTTCTTTGAGATCACATTCTCCCGCCAGTTTCTTGTCAAGGATTTCATCTGCACCGTCATGGCTGCCTTATTTTTACCAAATCCAGACCGAAAAATAATGAAAATTAACAACTTTCACTCCAAGGTCATAGATAACTTGGAAACTATCAGTTTCAAAGTGAAATAAATCTATAACAGTCCAATATTTGAGAAGATGGTTTTAATCATGAAGATGGTTTTAATCCTAAGTATAAATATACCTAGGAAAGGACTGCTCAAAAGACAGGTATCATTCTAACGATGTGCACTGCAGTATATCAACTCCCTTGGTCCTAAATACTTGGAATTTGGTAATGTTTGATCAATAGTAACAAGATAACAGATATTATTCAATAAGAAATGATTTTATCAATATCTCGCAAACGCCTTTCTTATGGAGATACATGTAATTATTGGATTCTAAGTTATTTCACTTATTTGATGATGATAGGAGTAATGGTTTTGCGACAGTCGGTTAAATAGCATGGGTGGATATAAACAAGACAACACATGCATTTTACATGCTTGCAAACGAAAAATTGTAGTGTTTTGCAGCTAACACAAAGAATAGAAATTTGTTACTGTAGTGTATTGGTTTAACTTTTTTGTTATAATAATACATATCAATATATGATGTTGTAAATTCTGGATCCATTAGCGTTGAGTAGGTTGTGCCCAGGCTTTTATATATTTCGTATAATGTACTAATATCATAACATTAAAGTTTAAAATTATAGTACATCTTTGTTTCTAAACAAACCTATGTGAGAATAATTAACCAGGATTCACAAAATCAAAATAAGGCATATTTCAAAAGAAGGGGAAGCTCGGGAGTGGAGGATAAACTTACTAGATTGACATACTCAATGAGATTTTGTTGTGGATGAATGGCTGTAATGAGTTCAAATAGGATAACTCCAAAACTGTAGATGTCGCTCTTTTTGGTAAATTTGTTTGTCAATATATACACAGGATCTATATAGCCAAATGTGCCTTTAACGCACGAATGTCGATCATCATAAACCTCCTCCTTCGACAGGCCAAAATCAGCAACCTATATAATATAATTATAGTGAAAAACTCATTCATGCATCCGGATTATAAAACTCAAAAGACAATCCTTGAAACAGGATCTTGCCTTTGCTCTCATTAAGTGGTCTAGCAAGATATTAGCAGACTTCAAATCTCTATGTATGACAGGCGGCACTGCCTGCTTGAGGAATTAACTAGCATAAACTTCACATATTATCAGAATATGATAACAGACGGAAAATGGAGAAAGATAATTGTGTACCCCATCATGAAGATACTCTATCCCATGTGATATGTCAAGAGCAATTTGAAGCCTTTCTTCCCAATTCAAGGTGGGCTTCTCATCATCTAAGCATGGTTTTAACATAAAATGATAATCGTGAGCTTGAAACGGGGTGATTAATCTACTAAAGGAAATTTGAGGTGCCTTCTGAAAGTAAAATTTTAATAATTACTATTTAGTGTTTGGTTAACCTACTTCCAAATATCTGGGTCAAACAACAAGTTTGCTAATAGCTGCAATAAAACTAATTATTAAAGGCTACAGTTAAGACTTTCAAAACACATATCCCACACCCCCTAATTGTCATTTAACTTATGAAACATATAGATCTTGTTTCTTGATAAACTCTCATTGACAATGTTAAACCCTCTAATGCTACTAGCTCAACAAAGAAGAGAAACACAAACATCAAGAAACAGAGTAATCGACTTACTATGTAGAAAGCTTGCCAAGCTTCCGTTCCTCATGTATTCATATATTAACATGCGTTGCCTTTTATCTACACTATACCCAACTAGATTCACTAAATTCCTA
This sequence comes from Erigeron breviscapus, assembly GCA_034093135.1. Taxonomy (NCBI): domain Eukaryota; kingdom Viridiplantae; phylum Streptophyta; class Magnoliopsida; order Asterales; family Asteraceae; genus Erigeron; species Erigeron breviscapus. The sequence goes on along the minus strand of CM067175.1, from coordinate 55,279,349 downwards.
TGATGCAACCTTCCTAGAAGAGACACCTGCAAGAAGACATTAGAGCAATGAATACTGGTCAGGATGATAAAAGAGTTGCTTCTGGTAAAGGTGGCAATTTCGACCCATTTACTTATGACTGGGTTGTTTAGATTACATCTTATCTCAAACAGGTCAAATCACAACATTTAGCCAAAAGGAAACAAGTCAAATGGATGGAAAGTCAACAAACTCTATTGTAGTGCATACAAACTCTTAATCTATGTATCTAAAGTTTACAACTAATATTGCAATAACTAATAAATATTGTTATCTAATCATGATTAATGCATGAGTTGTTAATAAATTCACCTAAAATTGTTCACCTGTCAACCCAAACCAAGTCGGTCAGTTTCTACGTGTACTAAATATGACCTGTTCAACTTGTACCCCTGTTGGCATGTTACCTAACCCACCCGACTCGTCCAGCTTACTGCCTCTAATTACTTGGAATCTGGGATTATACAAATAATGGGCTGGAGTGTTGGACCTTACCTCAGTTTGAAATTCCTTCTCCCCTTGCTTGGAATTGGAAGCGAGAGTTTTCACCGCAACAATCTCACCAGCTGGCATCACAGCTTTATATACAGGACCGAAAGATCCTTTTCCCAATATAGTCGTAAAGTTCTTTGTGGCCTTCTGGACGTCCCTGAAAAGTGTAAGGGTTGTAGGAACCATATCATTAAGGCAGCTTTACTTCACACAAGACAGTTATAATAAGATCCCAAAATAACATATGCGAGTTTCTTCTACTGATTAAACTACATTATCCTTTAATGCTTTAAAGTTTTCAAGTAAACTTCCCAAATGCTTCACATATCGTGAAGAGAAAATAAATCAGTGTTAATAAACATACTCTTAAACTTAGCATTGGATTAATTAGCATGAATCCCATGTAATGTGTCTCAACTTTTTGTCACTTCAACTGATTTACCCTTTCATGCCACGTGATGGAAACTATAATGCTTCAATTATAAATTAAGTCGCCGACTAAAATTATTTAGGAGGTTTAATGCATTACAAGTACCCTTTCGATCCGTTTCATATTAGTGTAACTATCACGGTTGACTCGTTAGAGAGAAACAAAAAAAAACACACTAAATTAACTCATTCGTAACTAAACGGGTTGAGTTTCCACCTCTACTCCCACATTTACCATGACAATTCTATCTACTAGAAATAGTTAAAACATAAACATAATACATAAACAAAACTGTGAAAAACACATACTTGTAAGAGTATTTCAGTAGCCCAGGTGAAGACGGCAGTTGCTTTTTATCATTTTTATACAGTGTCGCAAGCGGTGAACATTTGGTCGGATAAGTTGTCAGTTTAATTGTTACGGAGTTTTTGAAGGTATCACTCAAGATATCACGTCTGTCTACATCACTTTTGTGTATAGGTAGTGCCCCTGGAGGGCTGTTATGTGATGACCTTCGAAGATGAAAGAGTCTTTTATACCACCGTATGAGAAGGAATACAAGTGTTGCTATGACAATGCCAACAGCCAGACCCACAGCGACTGCAACGATTACTAAATCAACTTTATGAACCATGTTTTTGATCTCTTTGCATTATCAATACGAACATTTTGCAATAAACTTCCTCAGGTTCTATATCATCAAAAAACAAAAAATGTATATTAGCACATACCACTTTCATCCACTAAAAACTGCAATGATGTAGTTAAAAGCAAGCATGTAACTAAACGCGAAATGTCAACTTAATACGGTATTGTGAGATGTGGTCAATGGATGAATGAACAAAACATCGATTTTGTCTCAAAAGTTTGCAAGGAAGAAACACTGAAGCACGTGGAGCACTCCAATATAGAACTTGCCCATTCTGTAATGGAACGGAAAGAAAACTAACAAGACTCGAAAATCCAAAACCATTGTATCATATCGCCAGTTACATTTTGTATCACTTTGTTGACAAATGCCCACGATGCAGCACATTTAATTTAAATACTCAACAAAAAGGGAAATTGGGTTTAAGGGAAATATTGAAGTTTACAACTATTATACGCGCGAAAACTGATTGTAACAGAGCTCTGTGGGGCATTTCATCAAACACATGGAGGGAATCTCTTTTTTTTTTTTTTTTATAAATATTTATATCAGGTAACTACATTTCATATTTGATATTTTATACTTAATTCCATGAATGAATAAATGAATATTGGTTTAGATTTTAATATGTAAGTATTTCATATAGTATCTTACATAAACACACACACATACACACACACAAAAACCCATTAATCATAAAAACAATATAGATTAAAAATAAAAAGGTAATCAAGTGGAGAAATGAACCTGTTAATCATGGGAATTGAAGATGATGAAGTAGTCAAAGATAGCAAATGAAGGTATATACATATATTGTGAATGTTGATACTCGAATGCTGCCGGATTAGTCGTGCAAATTTATGTGTTCATTTTGTATTTTGTCTTTCTCGTCGACCTCTGTGTGTTTTTTTCTTTTCTTGCTTCTTTCAAACTTCAAACTATGAATCCCTACCTCCCTCCTTTTTCCTTTTTCCTTTTTCTTTCCATACTTGAGAATTGAGATAAAGTAAATTACAATTTTCGTCCTGGTCGTGGGTCAAAAATTACCGTTTTCCCCTATGTTTCATAAATTACCGTTTTAGTCCAAATAAGCTTGTTCTTTCAACGGTTTTGGTCCAAATCACTAACGGACGTTAACTTACCAATCACATGATCTGCACGTGATGGGTATTTATGTCTTTTTACCAAAAGGACCAAAAGTGTAATTAACTCTAAAAATTTTAGTTAACAAAAAAACAAAAAACAAAAGGCCAAAAATTACCAGACAACATTATTATCAAATATAATCTATTCCAACAACTCTTTCTTTTTTCCAGATCTTTAACTAATTAAATCTCCAAAAACCAAGAGTAAGCCACTGATTACAACTACTTGCGACTCACAAATGTTATGCCTAACAAGAATATTTCATCTATATTTTGATCGAATTAAAAACCACAACAAAAATCTCATTATCTTCAAATGTATACTACCAAACTTGTACATATTGGACATTACGTTTAGATTCTTTATATATATATCACTTTGCATCAGAATTTTAGTTTGCAAAAATCACTTCTGATGATAAATTTATCAACCATCACAAAAAACAATAAATATCAACAGAAGAAGAAGAAGGATTTATTTGGGGGGAAAAATCGAGTATTTAGTGGGTAATTTCCGGTCAAAATCCGGCCATCTAGCCGGGTTTTTCATGCACAAGCAGATCTTTTCTGAGACAACGATGATGATGAAGAACAAAACGACAGCACAGATCTGTTCGCCACCACCACCACGCGAATCTCCATCAACAACCCATCACCGTCGCCTTCCTTTCTTCTCCGGTTTCACCGCCACCCATCACTCCACCGTAGCTTTCACAAAAAAGATCCGGTTTTATAGATATAGACATAGAGATTGATAAGAGATATAAATACAGAGATTGATATAGTTATAGATATAGTCTTTATGTATAGATTTCCATAGTTATAGAGAAAAGTTACACAGATAGAGAGAGATTAATTTGTTGATTTCGTGGGTTTAATTTGTTTTACACATATCGATCAGATTTGATGGGTTTAATTTGTGTGTGTGTTTACATAAGTATTAGGATTTAAGGAATATGATAAGGTTTGGATTTGGGGTAAAAAAGTTGGAGGATGAGATGTGTTTGGTGATGATTAGATATAGATGTAAATAAATATATATTTATTAATAATTATATCAAATTTGAGTTATTTACGATTTTGGTCCTTGTGGTGGAAAAAGACTAAAACACCCATCATGCACATGTCACGTGATGGGCAATTTAACGGCCGTTTGAGATTTGGACCAAAACCGTTGACGGAGCAAAGTTTTTTGGACCAAAACGGTAATATATAAAAGGTAGGGATGAAAACGGTAATTTTTAACCCTCGACAGGGACCAAAAGTGTAATTAACTCATTGAGATAAAAAAAGGGGATGGGCCACTCACAAGCCCAAAAATGAATAAGTTACAAAATAAAAACAACTCGACCCGTGTAAACGGGTACACCAACTAGGGTGTTCGTGTCCGGTTTGATCCAGTTTTGACTAAATCTCAAACAAAACCGATAATTCCGGTTTTAACATATATCCAACAAAACCGAACCAAGTATATTGTCTGACCGAATGAGACCAAACCATGTAAGCGGTCCGGTTTGACGGTTTTAATTTTTTTTTTCTTTCTTTTATATTCATATAATTTTGTATGTAAATGTCAAATCAGTTAAAATCCACAACAAACACTTAAAACTAGTAGTATACATAGTAAAAGAGTTATTAGCGAGTCAAACTAGTTGTTCTACTATTCGAACTTTAGGTAAAATCTTTATCCATATCTTAATAACATGTATAACACCCGCAAATTGAAAAAGTTTTTGTTTATATTAGAAATGTATAACTAATTATATAAAGTTGAAATATAAGTTTGTTCTTTATAATGAAACTATATGAAGTTTGGGTCATCATGTGACCACATGGGCCCACAGATGAAGACTGGAGGTCAAAGGTTCAAAACTTATCAAAGGCAAGTGAAAAAACTATATCTTGTGATCCCATGTGTGATGATGGTGACTTACCAGACTTGAGTTTTATGCGGTGTGCGCTCTGAGTACCAAAATGATACATGAGACCAGAGGGTTCCCATCCATTTACCTTTTTTTTTAAAGAAGTTTGGTTCATAAAAGTTTTTATTTTCGTAAAATGTTTAAGCTTTATAACTTTAAATAAAGTCATTTTCTTCTCGAGTTGTGAAAGTAAGAAACACGGTCCGGTCTGATTTTTCGCGGTTTTTTCTTTGCTCTAACCGTAACCAAACCAAATAACTTGTTTTTTAAAGTTTAAACCACCGGCCCAGAATTTAACAATTCAATCCGCAAAACCAATCCAAATACTGCAATTTGGTGCGAATTAACTGGTTTGACGGTGCAAATGTTCAATAAACACCCTTTTAACACCAACACGGCAACACCACGCAAATTTTACCACCACCACCAAAAAAACAAATTAAAAATTAAAAACTAAAGAAGCAGCAGCTAGGGCTTATTTAATCTATATATCCGTACACTTGTCCTCTGCCTTCTCATTTCTCCGGCGAAACTCAAATTATCGGCACCACCACACTCCGTCGTACTGTTTTCCACCGCCTCCGTCCATATCTTCACTCCGGCAGCCTCACCTCCATCTATTCAGCCCTCAACCAGTAAGTAAAACTTTCTTTCTGACTCTCAATATATATTTCCATTCCCTCAACATATATACATTAAATTAAATTATATATAATTTTTGTCTATATATATATAATTAGAAACAGTTAAAGCAGATGGTTAGAACAGTAAAGAATCATAATAATCATCATCAGGATGAAGAAGATGAAGATGATGATGAAGATTATATTTCCAGAACTACTTATTCACATAAAGGTATATATATATATATACATACCATTTTCCTATATATGCTTATATGTATATGTGTGTGTAGTGTGTATGTATAGGTTTATGCATGCATAATTTAGAATTGAAATTGAACATTTTTCTAAGTGAATGTAGGTGGGAGTGGAAGTGATCAGAAAATGGATTCTTATCGTTCCAAACATTCCGAGACCGAGCAGCGCCGAAGAAGCAAAATTAATGAGAGGCATGCATGCTTTATTGTTTTTTAATTGTGTTTAGTGATTGTTTACTTTTGTTACATGTATTTGTTTTTTGTTAAGTCGGGGCTAATGGCGTCTGTTAAATGTTTGCTTATTGATTTTTCTGAAAGTGAGATAGGATTTGTGAATTGGAGTAATTAGGGGATGCTTGCTTGGAAAGTTTTGTTTTTTTTGACATTGTTGTTCGTTTTATGGCCCGGTTCAGTAAATTAAGTTATTCATAGATCTGCGTTAGCTATTTGGAACAAAGAATTATCTAGATGCAACTTGATGCATGTATCTTCTATTCAAGTTATTTTAGAATAAATTTTATTATTAGTTAAGTTTGAAGCTGATAGGGTTGAAATTATGCAGATTTCAGATTCTGAGGGACCTAATTCCTGAAAATGATCAGAAGAAAGACAGGGCTTCATTCTTGTTGGAGGTTTGTATCCTTGCGTTGTAGACAACTTGGGTTTTGGTAACTTTATATGACTTTGGGATGTTTTTGGTCAATGTAGGTTATACAATATATCCAGTTTTTGCAAGAAAAGTTGCAGGTGTATGAAGGAACATACCAAGGTTGGACTCCAGAACGTTCAAACTTGATGCCATGGGTATGATCCATCATTATCACATCTGCATTTTGTTTCTCATTGTGTCATTCATTCTTGTTTCTTAGTTGTTTCAGTAAAAATTGCATCTTGACGGATGATTTTAGAAATAACTTCTGCGACTCTTTCTACAAATTTAGGTCTTGTTGGTGAGGTTCTTTGTTTTTCACATTTTCTTTTATTGGTAATTAGTGGTGACCATCTTTTCAGAATTCCAAGTTTTAACTTCTGGGACTTGAGAGGCTTTTAATATGTTTGGTATGCATTTATCATTGTAGTGTTTTTGAAGGGTTTAAAGTGTATCTTAGTTCTGCATGTCCTGGGGACAAATATAGTTTGTTGTTCTAAGTTAAAGAGAAAAAGAGAACCTTTTAGGATGAAAAAGAATAAGAAACATATAATGAAAGATGATATTTAGGGATCCCCTGCGAACACTTAGGATCATTGTTAACCTGATATATAGAGATCCCCTGCTAACGCCAATGAGGTTGGTGGCCCATTGGTAAGGTGGGAAATCCACCTGGGTTTGAGTGTCACTTCTCACAATTGTGTGAAAAAAAAAGAGATATCCTGCTGACGAAGTTTAAAAAGTATATTGACCCTTATATGAGGATGATCTTTGCTAGCTGACCTCTATTTATTGTAGTCATAATCCAGCTTTTGTTATAGCATTCAGTCAGTTACCGAGACTAGAATAGGCTTTTTTTCTTTCTTGATTTAGTTTATGGCATAAAATTGTGTTGGTTTGGTTTGATTCAGTTTATCCTTTAAATGTGCAAGCTGGTGTGAGTATGTTTGCTCACAAATAATAGTGGTGGTCACAATTCAACCAAGTTATCCTCTAAATGTGGAAGGTCGTGGTTACAAGTCATCTAAGTTGGAGGATGATACTTGTTGTGTATGATGCGTGTCATATTTTTAACATAATTTTACGATTGTAAATTCTAACAAAAAAATGGTTTATTGCACATGCTGCTGCTATTTTACTGCGAGAAACAACGGGAAAACTGCCGAGTCCATAGAACCACTGGAATCTGTTTGATGTTTGAGCTTTACATGAGTTCCATGGTTGTTACTAATTATACCATTCCTGTTTTTCATTGATAGATCGATGCCAGATTTAAAAATTAGTCTGTCAGTTTTGACTTGAGTCATAGCACTTTACCTTACAACACTAAGGCTAATGTGATAAATATTTTTGAGAAAACATCGGTAATATCATACCAGCATATGCAAGATTTTTATGTCGAACAAAACTGGTGTTGGAAATTCTAGAGGTTGGGCATAACCAAATGAACTTATATGATAATTGATCATATTTAGGTTTGTAAAAGGTGATTACTAATAAAAAACTACTGCTGCTGTACAAGATGCTAATGAGTGGGGAATACTTTCCATTGAGATACGTTGTTCATATGCTAATTAGTGGATTAAGTGTTTGCTTCATGCTAATCTTATTGATTGCATATAACTTTGAGTATTAACTCAAGGATCTTCTATGTATATAATTCTTAATTTAAAAGTAAGGAATTGCTACTTTCTCGTGTTTAATCATTATGGCTAGCGGACTAGATATTGACCTGTTTTTTTTTGTTTCTTTTTTTTTAATAGTTACAGAGAGGAAATTGTGGAACAGATAAATTTGCAGATCAACCACAACCTCTACAAAGTGGTTCTATTGAAGAGGGTAATATTCTTTTCACACCATCCCTGTTTACAAATTCACATAACTTGGTAGAACCTGACTTGAGTGGCTCAACATCCTTCAAAACAACAGGACATGGTGCCACCCGAGCAGTTTCTGTTGATATGTCACTATATCCAAATAGATTTCAATCCGAGCCTTCTAACACACCTCAAGGCTCCTTTCCTGATATTGATCCCTTGGCATCACATTTACGACCTCAAATAATGAATGCTGCACCTCCTTCGAGTGAGGATACTATTTACCACTGCACTTCAGGAGAGCTGGAGGAATCTAGCATATCAGATACCTATTCCATAGGGTGAGCATCTGCTTAAAGTCTTAAACTTTAATTATGTTTTGTAAATGTTTTCGTTAGAATCTACAGGAAACACTTTCAAACTCTCACATCAAATCTTTTGTTCATTGGCCATCAAAAGTTATACGAGTAGTTTACTTGGTATTCCCCAGGCTGTTGAATAATCTGACCCTGACATTGGGTTCTTCTGGAGTTGACTTGTCACAAGCCAGTATTGCTGTGCAATTAGATATCAGAAAAGGGACAAGTAGCTATACAGCTTCGACATCGTCAGGGGCCAAGGTCAATGACATGCTTTGTTTCTTTCGTTTGCAATTATATCTATAGTCTTACCTAGCATCATGTGCTTTGATCCTTTATTACTGATATTAGGAATTAGGCTAGTTCATATTGGCTTAGAACCTCACTTGCTATTGCTTTTTATTACTGTTGATATAATGGAAGTGTAATAATATGCAATATCGATGGATTAGGTTATGGTATATTTGTGTGTTTTCAAGTGATTGACAAATATATTCTTTCCAGTTACTTAGGAATTATGCTAGTTCATATTGGCTTAGAACCTCACTTGCTACTGCTTATTATTGATGCTGATATAATGAAGGTGTAATCATATGCAATATCAATGGATTAGGTTATGGTTATATGGTATATATGTTTGTTTTTAGAGCTCGACAAAAATATTCTTTCCAGTCATTTATGCATGCTTTGCGTTAAACATGGAAAAGCAATCTTTCTCTTATAATTCAAGTTATTTGAACGTAGTCAGGCTGCTACTTTGTTAGCAGATTGTTCTTTTTTACGAAACATGTTGCATAAGCAAAATTAAATAGATATATGTTGTGACCTTAATGAATGCGCTAGAAACATGACTGTAAGTAATAGTTTTACAAGCTTTTAGATCACACTGAAGAAAATTGATGGTGGGGTAGAGCAAACCCGCAAACTATATTTTAGTAATGATAGCTATCAGCTTTTTACATCTGTGCTATGCTCTCTATGATTTAAGACCTTTAAGTATCTTGATTCACTATATTAATGTGATCACTGATTAAATTTTGATTGTAAAGAAAAAAGGATATTGCAGCTTTTTTGCTAACAAGGTTAATAACTAATGGGTCTTCAGGATCATGGTATTCTATCTCTTGGTAATCAAGCAACGACACATTGTGGGGTTAGGAGAGGAGGTGGCATCTGCAATCAAGCGCACAAGAGGACAAGGACGGAAACTAACCAGTAATTACTTCTTTCTGCTAATGATTATTATCAAGTAATTCCTTTATGAAATATGGAAGGCTGTTTCACTGTACATGTCCAGGTTTCTTTTAGAAAATGGCTTAAATCTTTTTTGAAAGGAGCTATGTATTTACTTTATTTATAGTCATAGGCTCCAGTTGCATATTAGAAAAGCTGTTGTTTAGTATCTATTTATGAATGAATTTGTTGCCATTCAATCAAATTGAGTAGTTACTCTGGTTCATTTTGGCTGGAAAAGAACAGAAGGGGATGAGATGAAATACTTGCTGGTTGTGAAAATATCACATGAACTTCATACGCAAAGAGCACATATATAGGGGGACAATGTTCTTGATCTTTGATGTGTTTTCCCATTGTGTTCCTCAACCAACAAACCAAAAAAAATAATAGTTAGTAATTACACATTTTTATATTAACATGCTTGATAGTCCGTTGTTAACATGTTACCCCTTTGTTTTATAACAAAAATAAACGTCTACAACAAAAATTTGAAATAAAAATTACATGGTGTGACATCCGTCACCAAAATCGGTAATTTATAGTCTCTAACTTGAATTCTTAATATCTTGACTAGTCAATGTGCCTACATAGTATAACAAGCGTAGAGATGTTGTGATCATTCCAATATGTGACTCCTATTACTTGGATTCCAATACTTTAAGATTTAGTCACTCTATAACAGTTATAATCAATGTTTTAAAAACCGGTATTTTAGTCATACCGGAATACCATCCGGTACCTGGTATACCGGGTATTACCGGTATTTTGAAGCATGTAATAATATAGTGTCCTTTGAAATTAGAGCCGGCAATAACAACCCATATGTAAATTATTGGGCAGATTTGGGTGACTTTTCAAAAAGTTTGGGTGTATTTGGATGGCGTGAACTATCTTAACGGGTTCAAATGGGCGGATAGAAAACACATGTTGTGGAACTCCGGGTCCAATTGGGTGACATTTCATAAATTTGGGTATATTTGGGTGACGTTACCTAAAAATACAATTGTCTGCTATTGGCTACTGCTACTGCTTGCTACCATATATGTGTCTTATTATTTTAAGTCTATATTATATATATATATATATAGAGAGAGAGAGAGAGAGAGAGAGAGAGAGAGAGAGAGAGAGAGAGAGAGAGAGAGAGTATTGTGGCTGCGTGGGAGGAAGGAAGAAGATCACGTGTTCCCCTAATATCATCCATCACCATCATATGATTTTTTATTATTATTAAATTAATCAATTTAATAATTATTATTATTATTAATTAATAATCAATATTGATTCTATTTATTATCATTATATAGTACAGAGAGAGTTGCAATAGGAGTATGGTTTTGTAATTTGGATGTATATAGGTTTTATATATATACATATATACACGTGGGGATCGAATAGAAACTGAGTTTTTTTCTTTTTTGTTTTATTTTATACATATCTCATCTAACCTACCATTATATTATACTGTACTAATTATATATTATTATTATTATTATTTTTTTTAAAATTATATATTATTATAAATTATAAATATTATAATATATAAAATATGGCACATACACAACACCACATATAATTAACAAATTCATAATTTTAGAAGATTAAATTCACAGCCTTTTGAAAACTTATTAAAATTTAAGATGAACTATTATTTCATAAAAATATTAACATTGATAATAATAAACAATAACGATGATTAAAAACAACATATAATTAAGCTTATTTTTGAAATGACCCATTTTGACCCGGACCCGTTTTGACCCCACCCGACCCGACCCGACCCGTTTACCCATCGACCCGACCCGACCGACCCGACCCGACCGACCCGACCCGACCCGTACATTTTGCCACCTCTATTTGAAATATATATGGGCTTTTTTTGGGCTACTTTAAACCTATTCCTTCAAACATGAAATACATACATATATGGGCCTGTTTGGGCTGTAAAAAACCTGCAGGTTATTTGTAGCAAACAAATACAAAGTTACAAATCCATCAAATACAAAGTTCCACAGAAATCCAAGCTCATACAAATCCATCACATTTCCCTTTCGTTATTGCTTCTCTCTTTGCACTTGTCTTTTACCTTAAATCCAAGCTCAGAAACCCAGATTCTTCATCTTCATCCAACATTTCAACTTCAGATTCAACTTCACCAATCTTTCTTTTTGACACTTCTTGTTCTTTCAAAATACCTTGCGTAGTAAATCTGACATCGATCTGCTGGCACCTTTTTACAAGGTTCTATGTCACCTTTAATGCCGGCAAGATGTCTTTTACCTTAATAAAGAAAAATTACCTTAATAAGTTGATAAAATGGCTCCAGAATTCAGATCGGAAGAGGTGGTGGCTGTCAGGTGAAGTGGCTGCGATTGAAATAAGGAAACTGTTTGTACACCGAACCGGGGTCCTAGAACGGAGAGGATGAGGGGTTTTTGGTTGTATATTGACGATTCCCTTATTGGTAAGGCATAGCCTTTTGTACGCCAAGTATATGTATGTTGTATGTGTGTTGAAGATGATGTAAACCGTATATTGTGTCCCCTTTTATAGGGTGAAAGTGTCTTGTTCTCCAAGTAGGGTTTTTCCCTCTTGGAGTAGATTTGATGCCGTCTATAGAAGATTCGTAGCTATCTACTTCGTAACCAACTGCCTAAGAGATAAGTGCAGATCTCGTTATTAGGGGAATGTATATCCTTTCCATAATTATCGGCTCCAAGGTAGTCTGCGAGTAGGCTCCGTTCGGAGGCTGGGTGGGTAACACCAACAAGCCCCCCAGTTTAATATAAGGAGCTGCGAAGATCGTTGTATTAAACTCGAAAAGCTTCCATAGCAATTGCTCGCTAGAGTGTCATGTTGTATATATAACTCCTATCCCTTCCTACTCACACCTCAACAACTTCGTATGTTAAGCCTATCGAAGGTTGACCAAGCCTTTTTTATTAAGCCATTACAAGGTTTGGTCAGTTGTCGAGATGCAAGTGAGCAAAGGTTTCGGAAATTATATTGTAGTCTTCGTAACATTGAGTGAAGTCCAGGGGCTGCTTTGTAAAATATCTCCAACTGTTGTATCGAAATAGCAACTCCTCTGAAGTGGCGGGGTAAAATCTGTAAATATGTGTTAGGTTTGCAATTAGTGGGCGCGTGTCTCGAGGATTCAAATCTACCACCGATCAATATTACCCCGAAATTCATTTCACATATCCAAAAATCTGCCTTTTCTTCTTCTTCTGCCATCTTTCTTGCTTCTTGCTGCAGCGATTCAATAATAGAAGAATATCGTCGCCGGTTGTTTCGATTTAAGGTAATACTCTTTTCCTTCAAACCCTAATTTGATCTTTCTTCCAAATGTCAAAGAGGGGTATCCGTAATATTTATTCTATAATAGAAGATGATATATTAGATGACTTTATTGCTAAGTTTTTTCCCGGTTGCCGTAAGTCATTCCGGTTGCCTAATCGGAATCAGACAATGATGGATCCTCCTACCGGCTATGTAGGTGTGTATATTAAGATGTTCACACATGGGAGTGTTAGATACCCATTCTCTAAATTCTTTCTTGATGTCTTGAGATACTATGGCTGTCACATATCCATGATGCATCCGCTCGGGTGTGCTCGTATTATGGCCTTTGAAATTGTGTGTCGAGCCCATGGTGGTATTCCCACTGTGTCAATAACGTATGCACTGCTGGGGATTGGGTAACAATAGCGAATAGGCCAAAGGTAGATTTTATTGTTAAAGGTGGTGTTGATATTCGTGATTGGAAGGATGAGTTTATATATATGCAAAGTAGTTTGATTCCTGACGATTATCAGTCTTTGGTTGATTGGGAAAACCTTGTGATTCGAAAAAAGGAGTGGTTTGCTGATGGTATTCCTCGTAAGAAGTTTGGTAATATACTTGAGGTGTTGCTTAGGGAGACTATGGTTGTACATTTATATCCAGAGGGGATTTTATTGAAGGCTAAGGTTGTAGATAGTATTGCTGAAGACGAGGAAGAGTTTGATGGTAGGTGTTTTTGTGTTTTTCTTGTATTGAGGCTAAAATTTGTTGTGTGCAGATATGTCTTACTTGCAATTTGTAAGGAAGGGTACCAAAGAGGTGTCTGAAATCCCCCGTGCTGAACCTTCTGCTGTTGGTGGTGCTACTGAGACTGTTGCTGACAGTGGGGAGGTTGCTAGTCGACTTCCTTCCCCAACAATGTAACACCCCAAACCAAGGCTCGAAATATTACGAAAATCATATAGCACAAGGTGGGATTAATGTAGAACATGAACTATATGCAAACAAAGGGATTCAGTGAATCCATACATAACAAATAACAAGTATCAAAAATACATAAGGAGCAAGTCACCATCAAAGTTTACAAAAGAACATCAAAAGATGGCTATCGTTCCTAAGTATAATGCAAAAGAAGGTAAATGGATCCTTGATCCATGTAAGTCCAAGTCCGGGTTCCATAGCAAGCAATTAATCAAACTCCACGCCCTGGATTAACCTGATTACCTGAAAAGTGTACTAAGCATAGTCAACACAAGGTTGGTGAGTTCGTAGGAATGGTTCACGAGGAACCATTGTCAATAATCACAACAAGTATAAGTAAAGGCAAAAACATGACATAAGAGCAGCCTTTATACTTCACAATCTCAATCACAACAAAAACACAATATAAGTAATGCGTGTAATAAATGGACACTAGTGATGTCTATATCAAGATATGTGCTACACGCATAATCATATCCAGATGCATAAAAGGTATGTCCAACAATTAGACATCAGATAACACATCCTAAATGTAACATGACAACAACAAAACCACCACAAACACAATATTCTCAAGTCTAACAACTTGGTAGTACATCGTACCGATGCGCGTTCTCAAGTGTATGACACTTGGAAGTACGTGGAGCCATTTATCAAGTACGCATACTTGGGAGTACATCAACCAACATCAAATACCAACATAACCAATCTAAATCACAATTAATCAAAACTACAATGCACATACACTTCATACGACTTTACTTTTAAGAAATCATAGATGCTTATGTATAGGGTCACCCGCAGCCTTCCCACCACATCTACAACTCATTAAAGGTATCATCGTCTTCCATGTATGTACAACTATCCTAATCATAAATAATAATAATAATAATAATAATAATAATAATAATAATAATAATAATACATATCACAACCCTTTACTAAAATCAATCCAACGTGTCCCATAACCCATCATTCAATCATTCAATCAAACATTCAATCGACAACCATCAATTCATAAGTTCATCACTACAACATTAAAAGTATGCTTGAGTGCGTATCACACGAATCAAGTATAACAAGACATACATGTCTATTCCAACACTTTCCCCAAAATCCATCACTTTCTCTAAACAACGCGTACATACACTTCGGAGGATTTTGCTTTCATCAAGTTCTAGATGCTTATATATAGGGTCACCCGCAGCCTTCCCACCACATCTAAAACCATTTGAAGGCATAATCGACTTCCATGTATGCACTACTATCCTAATTTATTTAACAATATCACCATCTCATACAATTCCATCAAACACTAAAGCAAGACTATCCATCAATCATCCAATGTCACCAACTAGACACATTATACGTGAATAAAATCAAACAACACCAACAATCATTTACAAACACAATTAAACAAGTAATTACATAAGTTTACACTTTTCAGCCCGAATCTCAAGCGAGTAGGGAACTACGGAACTCACCTTGATCGACAAAGCAGTTAAAATCGAGTCACAGTAAGATTAATAGCGAGTAATGGACCCCACGCGTCCACAACCTATCAAACCATGTCATATATCATAATGTCAACTCTATAATCATAATTAAGTTGGTTTATTAAGTTTAAGTCGAGTCACGAACCCACAAACACTTCTTCAACCTTACCGAGTAAGAAACAAGACACTTTGTGTTAGGTCGAAAATCGACCAAGTATAATTTGTTCAGAAATAGATGAAGCTCAGTGAAGAATACTTGTATAGAATTCTGAGGTGGCTCATAATTTGTTCACTGAAGCTTCACTTCAGTTCAGATCAACGTATCAGAATACCGTTCAGAATGAAGTCAAAGACTGAAGTCTGAAGAACGAGAATCAGTTCAGATGTGGAGCTCAGAAACTGATTCTACCTGATCGAAGACTGAAGCATCTCAGTGTAAAAGTACTTACACACTTTTACACTGATTACGAGGAAGACTTTTTACTTTACATATCTTTACCCGGTTAATAGAATTAACTATTAATTAAAGTACAAGGTAAAGTAAAGGTTGGGAATAAGGCTTGTTAAGTCACATCAATTGACTTACACATTTAAACCTTAAAAGTACTCTTGTAAGGAATTAGGTTTAATTCCTTAAATACTCCCAACCATATTTGTACGATCTGGTCCACGTCATCATGGACTTGGTCTATAAATATAAGTCTTCTCACAACTTGCAAATGGCTTGAAACCTTTGCATTGCAACTTGTGAGATATACTCTAAGTAATCCTTATGAGTATTTCCAAGTTATTAGATCACTTGTATTTCTAGGTTGTTTAGATATTTACACTTGGGTGTTTATCTTTGTTCCGCAACAACCTTTGTATTTGTTTATATATCAATAAATCAAATACCTTGAAAAATACATTGTGTCTCAATGCTACATACTTGATCTATACATATTATTTATATAGTTTCAGCCCTTATTGTTTCTTGCATTTACTTTCAGTATCTTTATTGTATTGTTCATCCATATCTGGATCGTATTCTGAACTGGTCTTCTTCCAGTTAGAACTACTTGCCAGTCGGGTATTAAACCATCTATATTTGGGACTCACAATTGGTATCAGGGCAGCAAGGTTGAATTATATTAATTCATTAACCTTTGATCTGCAAAGATGGTTGACCAAATGTTCAATACAGGCCCTGACCCTAATGTCAATACTAATGCTAATGCTAATGCTACTCCACCCCCTATCATCAACAACAATATACCATCGCATAATGTGCACGTACACTTTCCAAATAATCCTGTTCCCAAGTTTGATGGGAACAGTGAAAATTTTCAAACATGGAAAGCATGCATGCTAAAATATATTGCTGGTGTTGAAAGACATTTGACCGATATTCTCAAAGAAGGACCCTTTGTCCCCTTGAATGCCTCCACTGTTTTCAGAAATGCCGATGGGACTCCTAGGGTTTCACCCAAGGAGAAGGATCATTGGTCTAAAGAAGATCATAGGCTGGTAGACCTTGATACCAAGCTGCAAAATATGATCTTGTATGCTGTTCCTGAAACTCTTATACCCACCTTTGTTTTACTTGAAAATTCAAAATTAATGTGGGAGGAACTCATGACACAATTTGAAGGCACCAGTGAGACAATTGTCACAAGAAAAGTTGCTTTGAATAAAAGATATGAGTCTTTTTTTGCTATCCCTGGTGAAACTTTAACACAAACTTACATCAGATTCACTAATCTGGTAAATCAATTGAAAGCCCTGGGTGTAACTAAAGATAAAGAAATTTTTTTGGAAAAGTTTTGTGACATCTTACCTTCTAAATGGGAAAACTTGATCTTGGTTTTGAGACAAGGAAAAACCTTGCACAGTCACACTCTAGCCTCCCTATATGGAGCCTTCAGGTACACTGAAGAGAACAAGGCTGAGAGAGCTGTGGCTGAGCAAGATGCCAAAAATCATGCTTCTACCAGTTCAGTCATGGTTCATAATTCTGAACTACATGGGACTGCTCTACTATCTTCTGAGAGTGATCATTCTGACTCAATGAAGAAGATGGTTTCTGAAATGTTAAAAACTGGTATTTCTGGTAATGTAACTCATAGTTGTGATGAGGATGACAATGATGATCTGGTTTCCATGCTGGCTAAAACGTTCAATCGTTTTAAGGCCAAATCTAATCGATCTGGCAAACCATTTGCTTCCAGCGCTTCTATTGATAAGTCTAATCTTGAATGCTTTAAGTGTGGCAAGAAAGGACAATTCATGAAGGAATGCAGATCTAGTCAGTCTTCATCATCATCTGCCCCTAATCATTCTATTTTTCAGAAACCTGATGACAGCTATAAGGCTAAGTATAAGAAGCTGAAAGCCCAAATAGCTCTCATGGCTCAAAACAACTCAAGCAATAATAGTTGTATGATTGCCAAGACTAAAAAATGGGAGGAATCTGATGAATCATCTGATGATGAAGAAGAAGTAAGGGATATGTGTTTCATGGCACGTGAAGATCAAGGTCATCTGGTCAAATCTGATGTTGAATCTGGTCGTTGGGTGGATATTGTCATGAAAAAGGTTAGTGACTTTGGCTTTGAAAGTGATGAGGAACAAAAACTAGACCTTTTGGTTCTTTTAGAGGCTGACATTTCATTTGTCGAAACTGTGCGTTCAGAAAGCTTAAAAATGTTTGAAAATAATACTTCTGAACTGAACGTCAGTCAGGCCAGACTAAAAGAGCTGAAAGATGTTCATTTGGCTTTAAAATGTAACACCCCGCTAAAGCGGAATATGCGGGATGCACAGACAAGCACAAAAGCACATAGTACAAGTTCCAACACAGCCAATAACATTAATAAAGGACAGAAGTACGATAGTTATTACAGAACATAAAATGAACTCAGAATAAACAATATTCTTAAGACAGAACAATTGTCTTTTGGGAACAGGTCTTGAACTTGAAATAGCAAGGAGAGTCTTCACGGCTCTTGATCTTGAACGCTCGGACAATCGCCAAAAAGGTTGAGCTTAGAGAGGAAGATTCCTATGCTAACATGATCTACTTACCCTATCCTGAAAAGCATGTAAGTTCAAAGGTCAACTACAAAAGTAGTTGGTGAGATTCACATAAAGTACTAGTACGTATACATATAATAATATGTAAAGTAAGAACAAGTCATAAGGTCTGTACGTTTATCAAAAGTACCCTGTACTAGTAAGAACAGTACAAGAACATAAAGTGAACTTTAAGTGTATTGTCACTGCTAACCCGATTGGCCAGAACTGAACTGTAATGAACTTATGTACATAATAATCAAGTACTTCACGAAGGTCTAAATCAGAACAAGAACAGATAATATGCATCCTCCAGAACTGCGGAGAATGAGGGTGGGCCTACCCTAAACAGCGCTGTCCATAATTATCTACGGTTCAATCCCTGAACTGTGGGATATGAATTGATAGCAGTGAATAAGAACTGAACAAGTACAAGTACGAACTAGAACATGTTACAGATCAATATAGTAATATGGGGGCATTTAAGATCCTGCCCATTCAAGACTTAGATACTCCCTTAAACAGTATAAGTGTATTCAAGATCCTGCCCATTCAAGACTCAAATACACTTTTAAATAATCAGGAATCATGTCATAAGTACCTTGTAAGATCATAAATAGTACGTAAAGTAGTTCAAGAACATATGTATATGTACAAAGTAGTTTTCATGCTTTTCAGTCCCCGGTAAAAGAACTTGAACAAAATGTACGAAAGGGGGATTAGTGAACTCACAGTGATTTGGTACGAGCACAGTAGTATAAGCACAAAGAACAAGCACAGAGACAGATAAGTTATATCTATCGAAATCCAAGTACGTCTTGATGGATGCCTAAGTACAAGTTATTGTTCATAGATATGCACACATGTTAGTTCAAATAACTAATCAATTAATGAAATGTCCTTGATGAACTGATGATTTGGTCCCTTGAAGATCTTTGAACGTTTTGACTCAAAATGAGTTTAAATGAACTTTAAGTACATGAACTGGACTCGAACTGAACGTCTTAGAACTCACGCATAAGTACTTATCGTGTTAATGAGTTGAACATGTTTTTAGTAATGAAC
>CM067175.1:55198589-55258877 GCA_034093135.1 Erigeron breviscapus | reverse complement strand
GCTTTGGTTGATTTGATTTGATTTCCAGCTTGCACACCTCCCTGATTGTAATTCTGACGATTAGCTGTAGAATTGTCAAAACGCTTTGGTCTTTGACATTCCTTAGCAAAATGACCAAAACCATCACAATTATAGCACTTAACCTTCGACTTGTCAAATCCTCTATTCTTGTCAGATGCAAGATTTCTTCCAGTTCGTTGCATAAAACGACGAGCTTTTATAGTGAGCATCGCCATTTGCCACTTCAAGTCCATTTCCTCTAAATCATCAGGATCAACTTGTTCATAATCTCTATCAATCAAACTTGGATCTGAAATTTTCCCATTGATAAATGCCTCATGAGCAGAACACATTGCAGCAAAAACTTGCATACGTCCTTCAGCAGATTGCATACTCATTGGCATCGAGCGAACAGTTGTGTTTCCACTGTTTCTTGATCCACTGCTATTCTTAGTTGTAGACGAATTGTCATAAACCATGTATCCAGCAATTCCATCAGGATCCATAACAGGATGAATGGTTTCAGTGGATAAAAGAGCAATAGATCCACTTCCAGAAGCAGAGGAAGATGAAAACAATAGATTATCAGTATTAGCATGATAAAGACTCGGATTTTGTTGAAAAACAGAAAGGTCATCTTTTGCTTTACGCTTCATTTCCCTGTTCTTTACTTTTGAGACAATCTCAGCCAAGGTATAAGATTCATAATTCTTCTCTTCTTGAAGACTATGCACAAAATCATTCCATTTGTTCGGCAGAGAATCCAAAAATTTATCTACTAGTTTATTTTGTGTAAATGTAACACCAAAATATCCCAGTTCAGTAATCAGATGATTAAAACGAGTTATTAAATCATCTAAACTTTCAGATTTCAAACCGTTAAAGACTTCATATTGTCTGTTCAGCAGTTTAATTCTTCCCTTTTTCATCAACTCATCACCTTCACAGTATGCGTTTAAAGCATCCCACAAACCTTTAGAGGTCTTATGTTCTCCGAGAAGATGAATTGCATCCCGAGGTAAACACATTTCTAAGTTCGACAAGGCCTTTCCTTCAACGGCATATTCTTCTTCAACACTTCAGTCATATCCCCAAGCCTGTATTGGACCTCATTTCCATTAACATCTTCATGAGTTGGCCACTCATATCCTTCAGTAATCATCACCCATTGGTTGAAATCAGTAAGGCGAATATAGGATTCAAAGCGTTTTTTCCAACTCCAGAAATTTTCAAGTTTTATCAATTTAGGGGGTGAATTGGTACGACCGACTTCATGATCGTGAAGAATTAATGCATTAATGTATTGGGCCTCTTTTGATGAAACTGTAGGTATTCCAGACATCATCGAAATACGACAAAAGGAAAAATTAAAAAAATGAACAGATGCACGTGTTTGAGATAAACACGTGTTTAGAACACCACGAAAACACCACGAGTTTGACACAGGAGCAAACACGTGTTAAGGTAGCAAACACGTGTTAAGGAAGCAAACACGTGTTAAGGAAGGGCTTGAACGAGTTTAAAGAACACCACGAGTTTAGAACAAAAAGAGAACAGTAGCACGTGTTTGAGATAAACACGTGTTTAGAACACCACGAAAACACCACGAGTTTGACACAGGAGCAAACACGTGTTAAGGTAGCAAACACGTGTTAAGGAAGCAAACACGTGTTAAGGAAGGGCTTGAACGAGTTTAAAGAACACCACGAGTTTAGAAGCAAACACGTGTTTAGAACACACCACGGGTTTAGAAGCAAACACGTGTTTAGAAACACACGAGTTTAGTTTAGCAAACACGTGTTTAGAAACACACGAGTTTAAAAGCAAACACGTGTTTAAAAAACACAAAATTTTGCACGATTTTAGGCAAAATTAAGCCAAACAAAGCGATCTCGAACCTTCAGATTGAAAAATCTATTGGCTCTGATACCACTTGTAGATCCTTGTGGACTGATCGTACACGAGAACGCTTATAGTTATGACGAGAGTGCGGAATCCTCTCGTGATAACCTGTTTGCTTAATTAAATTATCGTCTTTCGTTGTTAATACAACCTAAGACCTTAAACGCGCGCGGGTTTGCAGTTTGACAGAGTTTAGTCGTATTAGCTTAATTAACTGTTACTAATTACGTATTAACGAGATGTATTTATACTAAGATGTACTAAACGCGTGCTAAGTATGGACCGTGTATATTAAAGCCCATAGTCCATTAACAAACGCGTGTCATTAAGTAAACACGTGAATACCACGTGTTTAGGCAAACTCGTGTTACTGTAGCACGAGTTTGCATACACTTTATTTTGTCATCTTTTAAGTATACTTTAATACTCAAAACGTGACTAGTTTATCACTTGTATCTGTATGTTATTTATAATCACATTCATACAAGTCGTAAACATTAAACACACCAAAACTCTGATCAATATGTAATCATTCACATTACTTAAGTCCAAATAACAAGTTTAAACATAACATAAGTCTATGATTACATATTACAAAACATAAACATATACTGATCAAATCGCTGTTGCTGTTGTCAACAGAATCATGCACTTACAGATTCCATGTAGTAATGCTTGATTGCAGGTCAGTCCAATATTTGTATCCCACAAATATCTATGAACCTTGGTAGCAATACTTTGCTCTATATTCAAAACCTTTTGAATATCTACCAATCCAAGTTCATAATAATCTTACATTCATATTTGTTCCCACAAATATGATCGACTACGGACGTTTAGAATAATTAACTTATTCATGGATTTAAACATGCAAAAATGGAACATAACACAATTTAAATGCAAAATACCAATATTCATATAAATGTGTTAACAACTACAAGTGTTCCGATATCCAAATACATAAAATAGATCAAATCCAATCACTAGAATATCGAAGTCCCATGGCACAAGTATGACTCTCATGCTTAGGCCTTTCAAGGAGCTTCGTGAGTGGGTCCGCAACATTTTGATCGGTGTGAACTTGTGAATACATATCTTTCCCTTTTCAACTTCATCCCTTATGTAGTTGAATCTCCGCTCAATGTGCCTAGTCTTTTGATGTGCACGAGGCTCCTTGATTTGAGCAATCGCGCCCTCGTTATCACAAAGAATTTCTAGGGGTTCTTGAATGGAAGGAACAACCCCTAGATCGGCAATGAATTTCTTCAACCATGCAGCTTCTGTGCTGCTAAAGAAGCGGCGATGTATTCAGACTCTG
Organism: Erigeron breviscapus; assembly: GCA_034093135.1. Lineage (NCBI taxonomy): Eukaryota > Viridiplantae > Streptophyta > Magnoliopsida > Asterales > Asteraceae > Erigeron > Erigeron breviscapus. The sequence continues at coordinate 55,255,657 of CM067175.1, read as the reverse complement.
TAGTGGACAACGCAACCACATCCTGCTTTGAGCTTTTCCATGAAACAGCTCCTCCGTTTAGAATGAATATGTACCCCGATTGTGATCGAGAATCATCTCGATCAGTTTGGAAACTCGCATCCGTGTAACCCTTTACAACGAGTTCCTCCTCACCAGATCCATATATTAAGAACATATCTTTAGTGTTTCTAAGATATTTCAATATATATTTGACAGCCATCCAATGACTATCTCCTGGATTTTGCTGGTATCTACTTGTCATGCTTAAAGCGCATGACACGTCCGGTCTCGTGCATATCATAGCATACATGATGGATTCTATAGCAGATGCATATGGGATTCCACTCATTCTCTCTTGCTCAACTTTTGAGCTAGGAGATTGAGAAGTACTCAATATAGTTCCTCTTTGAATAGGTACCAAACCCTTTTTAGAGTTTTCCATCTTGAACCTTTTCAAGATTTTGTCTATGTATGCACTTTGATTCAAACCTATTAAGCGCCTTGATCTATCCCTATAGATCCTTATTCCCAAAATATAGGCGGCTTCACCAAGATCCTTAATGGAAAAGCAACTTCCAAGCCAGGCTTTTACACCTTCCAAGGTTGGAATGTCATTTCCAAATAGTAGAATGTCATCGACATATAATACTAGAAAAGTAATGATGCTCCCACTAGCCTTCTTATACACACAAGCTTCATCAGCGTTTTTGATGAAGCCAAATTTCTTGACTTCTTCATCAAAACGACGATTCCAGCTTTTTGATGCTTGTTTCAATCCATAGATTGATTTCTTTAACTTGCATACTTTATTAGGATGTTTTGGATCGACAAAACCTTCAGGCTGATCCATATAGACATCTTCCTCAAGATATCCATTTAGAAAAGCGGTTTTGACATCCATTTGCCATATCTCATAGTCATAATGTGCGGCTATGGCAAATAATATCCTAATAGACTTTAGCATTGCCACAGGCGAAAAAGTTTCATCATAATCGACTCCTCGAGTTTGAGTGAAACCTTTTGCTACAAGTCTAGCTTTATAAGTAAGCAAGTTTCCATGCATATCGTGTTTTAATTTGAACACCCACTTACTTCCAACTACTTTGGAATTAGGAGGTTCAACAACCAATTCCCAAACTTGGTTGTCATACATGGATTGCATCTCAGCGTTCATGGCCTCTAGCCATTTGTCCGAATCTGATTTGGACATTGCATCATGGTAGGTGGTAGGTTCATCAGAAACTACCATATAGCATTCATCCACGAGAAATCCATATCTCTCAGGTGGATAAGTAGCTCTACCAGATCTACGAACGTTTTGTGTGTCTTGATCAACCCTTTGATCACCTTCAACATCCTTTTGTTGAATGCTAGTGTCACCCAAGTATGTATCTGTCAGTGGTTCTTGATCTTCTTCAAGTTCCACTGTTCTGGAACTAGTTCCTTCCATAAGGAATTTAGTTTCCAAGAACTCAGCCTTTCGAGCAACAAATACATTTTGCTCATTAGGATTGTAGAAATAATATCCCAAATCATCTTTAGGATATCCTACAAAGATACATTTAGTGGATCAGGGCTCTAATTTGTTTGAGGCATCATGTCTTACATAAGCCTCACAACCCCATACCTTTAAATATGACAAAGATGGAACTCTTCCATGCCATATTTCAAAAGGTGTTTTCTCCACTTTCTTGGTGGGAGCCATATTTAAAATTCGGGCAGCAGAGATTATGGCATATCCCCAAAATGATAGAGGTAGTGAGCTTTTACTCATCATGGAACGAACCATATCTAATAGAGTTCGATTCCTCCTTTCAGACACACCATTATGTTGTGGTGTTCCAGGTGGAGTTAGTTGTGAGATAATCCCATAACTTCTAAGATGATCTTGAAAAGCATCACTTAGGTATTCACCTCCTCTATCAGAATGAAGAATTTTTATTGACTTACTGAGTTGGTTTTCTACTTCATTCTTGAAAATTTTGAACATTTCAAAGCTTCACTCTTATGTTTTAATAAGTATACATAACCGTAACGACTATAGTCATCGGTGAATGTAATGAAGTATCTTTCACCATTCCTAGTCATTGGCTTAAAAGGACCACATACATCCGAATGTATGATACCTAATAAATCTTTTGCCCTTTCATTAGTGCCTTTGAAAGGTGCTTTAGTCATCTTGCCTTGTAAACAAGATTCACATACATTAAATGAATCATTTGATTTTGTTTTCAAAAGACCATTCTTTTGAAGTGTTAGTATGCGATTCTTATTTATATGGCCAAGACGACAATGCCAAATATAGGTTTCACTTAAATCTAATTTAAGTTTCTTGGTGGTAGCTTGGTACATTGAGTTATCATATGTTGTGTTTTCATGAACTAATTCATAAATACCATTTAAAGGCATAGCTTTAAAATAAAATACATCATTCATCGAAACATGGATATCATTGTTAACAAAATTAAAATCATATCCAACATGTCTTAAACGGGAAACAGAAATAATACTCCTAGTCAAACTAGGTGCATACAAAACATTGTTCAATACAATTTCCAAACCATTTGGAAGTTTCAAAAGATAGTCTCCTTGGGCTTCAACATGCACCAATGCACCATTGCCCATAAAGAGACTAATGTCTCCCTTCTTGATGTGCTTCTTTTTTCTGAACCCCTGTAACATATTACAAATATGAGTTCCACATCCGGTATCCAATACCCATATGTAAGAAAGAACAGTATTAAGCTCAATATATATCATAAATATTGTACCTGAGGTTTGCCCTGCATCCCTCTTAGCTTTTAACTCTTTGAGATAGGTTGGACAATTACGTTTCCAATGTCCTACCTCCCCACACTCAAAGCATGGGTCATTGACAGCAACCTTTTGCTTCTTCGCTTTTGGAGTATCCATTTTTCCCTTTCCTTTGCCTTTGAAATTCCTTTTGTTGTTACCCTTTCCCTTAGCAACATTTGCCTTGGGTCCGGAGTTAGCCCTTTTGTTTCCGCCTTCATTGATCATGAGAACGGGTTGAACTTTTCTTCCCATACTAGCCTCGGCCGTTTTGAGCATCCCATGGAGCTCGGAAACGGTCTTGTCCCATCCGTTCATGTTATAATTTAACACAAAGGTTTCAAATCTCTTAGATAATGAGTTAAGGATCATATCCGTAGCTAGCTCATTTGAAACGGGACAATTTAGCCTTTCGAGGCGATCAATATAGCTTTTCATTTTAAGAACATAAGTTGAGACGGATTGTGAATCATCCATGCGACATGCATGAAGTGCTCGAACCGTTTCGAAGCGCTCAACCCTTGCCTTTTGTTGGAACATTTCCTTGAGTTGGGTAATCATGTCGTAGGCCCCATGGTTTTCGAACTCCTTTTGGAGTTCGGGAGTCATACTCGCTAACATTATGCAACTAACTTGCACGGAGTCCTCGACATACTTAACCCAATCATTGTAGGCTTCAACTTCAGTTTCTTCGGGCTCATCAGGAATAGGATCGTCTAACACATAGGATTTCTTTTCGTGCCTAAGAACAATTCTCAAGTTACGAAACCAATCCACAAAGTTGTTTTGGTTTAGACGATCCTTTTCAAGGATGGATCTTAGTGAAAAATTATGGACGTTTTGGTTGGGGTTTATAGCGTTGTTAGCGGCCATCTACAAGATTAACAAAGTCCTTTATTAGTATTTTCGATATCAAATATAAATTTTAATTGTTAATACCCTTTTATGTCTCATGGACAATTAATAATTAAAATCTAGAATCCAACGTTACATTTAAATGATGGTTAGGTGACCTTTATCCCATGATCTAAATTAACAAGGTAGTCAACGTTTGACAATTGCAACACTTTACAATTTCTAGTGGTATGGGACCGGTTTAATATCTTATATTAAGTTGGCATGTTTAATCCCATCAACGCCTTTGGTTACCATGCTTCGGTGACCCTAATCACATGGTTTCCAAATCAAGTTGTCCTACTTATACACACATGTAAATTTATCTATACTAGTGGTTAGGTGACCTTTATCCCATAAGTACAATAAATTTACCTTAACTTATAAGTTCCTCAAAGTAGTTAGGTGACCTTTATCCTACAAAGAGTTCCCAAATAATTAAGTGTTGTATAAAAGGATGGCGTTTAACTTGTTTTTAAAGGGTCGTTTAAGTTTTTATATTCTAGTTAAAAACTATGTACCATAATGAATTTTGAAATCCAAATTTCAAGGTTCTTTTTATAAAATCCATTTTTATAATTGTGACCATTAACTTTTAATAAAACCCATTTTATTTTACCAAGTTAATGTCAATATTAAAACCAATTTTAATCTTTATGTGTGTCTTTTAGTTTGTTGGTTTTTAAGCATCCACATGACAAAATAATAAACAACCAAACAAACATGACAAACATAATAATAAGTGCACAACATTAGCCAACTATTTTGACCACACTTGTTAGCCGAAACAAGTGGGTTAAAAGGTCTCAACCTAAGGGACAAAGTAACACAAAAATTTTGTGTTAGTTGAGCTCCCACTTGATCTTGCATCCAAATGCTTCAAGTAATCTTTTGTGATGTGATTTGAATGTCTTTCTTCACCCTTTTTTTGTTTTGATAACCCACTGCGCCGCAGTGGGTCTAATACACTCTCACTGCGCCGCAGTGGGAACTCACTGGTCTTCGGCTGCATAATCCCCCACTGCGCCGCAGTGGGTTTGACATACTCCCACTGCGCCGCAGTGGGAACTTACGGGTCTCTTCATTAGGCCTCCAACTTCAGCCCCAAACCTTTTGATGCTTTCTTGGAGATTACATTTACAAGAAAAAAATGCAACTAATCTACTTATTACATACCAAATGAAATAAATAGATTACACAACCAAATGAATGAAGAAAATCCTATTTAACTATTACAACCATTTAATAATTAAAATCTAGAATCCAACGTTACATTTAAATGATGGTTAGGTGACCTTTATCCCATAAGTACAATAAATTTACCTTAACTTATAAGATCCCTCAAAGTAGTTAGGTGACCTTTATCCTATAAGTACAATAAATTTACCTTAACTTATAAGATCCCTCAAAGTGTTAGGTGACCTTTATCCCATAAGTACAATAAATTTACCTTAACTTATAAGTTCCCTCAAAGTAGTTAGGTGACCTTTATCCCATAAGTACAATAAATTTACCTTAACTTATAAGTTCACTAGTGGTTAGGTGACCTTTATCCCATAAGTACAATAAATTTACCTTAACTTATAAGTTCACTCAAAGTAGTTAGGTGACCTTTATCCTATAAGTACAATAAATTTACCTTAACTTATAAGTTCCTCAAAGTAGTTAGGTGACCTTTATCCCATAAGTACAATAAATTTACCTTAACTTATAAGATCCCTCAAAGTAGTTAGGTGACCTTTATCCTATAAGTACAATAAATTTACCTTAACTTATAAGATCCCTCAAAGTAGTTAGGTGACCTTTATCCTATAAGTACAATAAATTTACCTTAACTTATAAGATCCCTCAAAGTAGTTAGGTGACCTTTATCCTATAAGTACAATAAATTTACCTTAACTTATAAGATCCCTCAAAGTGGTTAGGTGACCTTTATCCCATAAGTACAATAAATTTACCTTAACTTATAAGTTCCCTCAAAGTAGTTAGGTGACCTTTATCCTATAAGTACAATAAATTTACCTTAACTTATAAGTTCCTCAAAGTGGTTAGGTGACCTTTATCCCATAAGTACAATAAATTTACCTTAACTTATAAGTTCCCTCAAAGTAGTTAGGTGACCTTTATCCCATAAGTACAATAAATTTACCTTAACTTATAAGATCACTCAAAGTGTTAGGTGACCTTTATCCCATAAGTACAATAAATTTACCTTAACTTATAAGTTCACTCAAAGTAGTTAGGTGACCTTTATCCCATAAGTACAATAAATTTACCTTAACTTATAAGTTCCTCAAAGTAGTTAGGTGACCTTTATCCCATAAGTACAATAAATTTACCTTAACTTATAAGTTCCTCAAAGTAGTTAGGTGACCTTTATCCCATAAGTACAATAAATTTACCTTAACTTATAAGTTCACTCAAAGTGTTAGGTGACCTTTATCCCATAAGTACAATAAATTTACCTTAACTTATAAGTTCCTCAAAGTAGTTAGGTGACCTTTATCCCATAAGTACAATAAATTTACCTTAACTTATAAGTTCCTCAAAGTCGTTAGGTGACCTTTATCCCATAAGTACAATAAATTTACCTTAACTTATAAGTTCCCTCAAAGTAGTTAGGTGACCTTTATCCCATAAGTACAATAAATTTACCTTAACTTATAAGATCCCTCAAAGTAGTTAGGTGACCTTTATCCCATAAGTACAATAAATTTACCTTAACTTATAAGTTCCCTCAAAGTAGTTAGGTGACCTTTATCCCATAAGTACAATAAATTTACCTTAACTTATAAGTTCACTAGTGGTTAGGTGACCTTTATCCCATAAGTACAATAAATTTACCTTAACTTATAAGTTCACTCAAAGTAGTTAGGTGACCTTTATCCCATAAGTACAATAAATTTACCTTAACTTATAAGTTCCCTCAAAGTAGTTAGGTGACCTTTATCCCATAAGTACAATAAATTTACCTTAACTTATAAGTTCCCTCAAAGTAGTTAGGTGACCTTTATCCTACAAAGAGTTCCCAAATAATTAAGTGTTTGTATAAAAGCGCATGGGGTTTGACATACTCCCACTGCGCCGCAGTGGGAACTTACGGGTCTCTTCATTAGGCCTCCAACTTCAGCCCCAAACCTTTTGATGCTTTCTTGGAGATTACATTTACAAGAAAAAAATGCAACTAATCTACTTATTACATACCAAATGAAATAAATAGATTACACAACCAAATGAATGAAGAAAATCCTATTTAACTATTACAATCATTTAATAATTAAATAAAATACAAACACATCCACATATCACAAACAATCACAAGGTCTCTTGGCTAAGTTGTGACACTAAAATACACAAGAAAAAAAGGAACCTCCTTTTTGTGTATTAGTTTCGGCCATAACCAAAATGGCCAAAACATTGGATTTTGTCCAAACAAAATATCAACTTTTGATGTATGTATCCATATAACCGGCTCTAGATGCCATTGTTGGGATTTTTGGGTTTTTATCAAAGTAATATTATCCTTATAATATTAAAACGCAGCGGAAAATTGAACCATTTCAATGTGTTATATGTGGTTAAAACCAAAGTTTAACTTTTAAAAGAAAAACCCAAACAATAAGGATCCATGTATATGAATAACATACATACAAAACAACAACCATAGGGTGTTTAGAAGACTACCTTCTTCCAAGCTTATGAGAAGGTTGATATGAAGGAGATGATGATCTTGAAGTGGCAAGTCTTCAACCTAGAAGAACCTCAAGCTTGTATACCCCAAACTATCAACAAACACCCAAATGTGCTAGGATTTAAACTTGAAAAACCCTTCCCTTTTGTCCTCCTTGATGCCGAAATTACCAAGAGAAAAGGAAGAGGTTTTTGCTCTTGAGAAAGTTGAGAGAGTTCTTACTCTTGAGTGTAAGAGTGATACACTCTATGTTGAGTGTTGTGTGTGTATATGTCTTGTAAACCATGCAAGACTACAAGTGTTGTATGTTGAACAACACATCAATATGCACATGGGGGGGGGGGGCGGCCCCTAGGTCCATCACATGGGCATTTTCCACCAATTTTATAAACTTGTATTTTATATAAAACATTTTATATAAAAGTCTTGTAACTTGTTACATACCTTATGTAACATGTTATATATTATACACAACACATATAAATGTTTATTTTGCCAAATAAACATATTTACATTTCTCTCAAAATAAATCATCCATATAATTTATTTACATATCTCAAGTACAATTATTTAGAAACCCACTTTCTAAATGTTTCAAGTATTGATATTTATTTAAAGATCAAATCATATAAATAAATACCATAAGTGTTTGTCTAGCTTGTTATTGGGTATGACCCGACTTGGATCATCACGTACTAGCCACGTCAATTTGATATGTGTCTTGGGCAGATGAATTCCAACAATACTTGTTTGGATCGATGTGATCATGTAGACGTTTATCTATTTTACTTTATTTGTTAGGATCTGTTGGAGTGTGTTTTACTGTTTATCGTAGATCCATGTTTTACTAATTCTTCATATTATTATCGGTTCTATATCTGCATGTATTGATTTAATTCTGATGATCGGTCTATAATCATACACTAGGATTAATGCATAAGGATGGAAAACACTAGTCGGTTTTTAACTAGATGTAAAAGGTGATTCACTTGTAACCGAGGGATCCAGAACCATAGTAATTAGGATGAATAGAACATGAAGCTTAACAATGTCAGACGCGATCCTTTGACTTGGAAACGAGCACTGTGGTCACCGGAGATAATTACTATCTGGTCATGGCTTAAGAGCCGGGTAACTAAAAGATGAACTAGTAACACGAACTTTAGGTCATTAATGCTTAAACAATGAATCTAACGAGAATTTGTTTATAGGGTAGTGTGAGTCTAGCGACATCACTAGTTATTTAGGCAAAGTGAATCTAACAAGAATCTGAGCCGTGATTAAGTTTCCAACAGACTAGCAAGTAGGTAGAATGATATTTGGTCGTACCATGAGATCGGAGATGCCAAACAAGTATTTTAATTTAATTACTGTTATTTTCTTTTTCAAACTATTTTCAGACTAAGTCTCTCGCTGAATAAGCGGTTGCGGCTTCTATTTACTTTTCAGTATTTTTAATTAGTTTAATAGGAAATCGTGACAACCCCACAACCGCTAGAATTACACATATTATTAGATTAGGTAAAGCAACGCGTCCCTGCGAACGATCCTGTAACTTATCACTAAACTATACTACATCTGATCGGGTCCCCTGTCCGTTAAGGTGTGTGTGTTTTTGAGATAATTACTTGTACAACTTTTATAAATTTAAACACTAAAACAAAAACCGCATCATTCATTCAAAAAAATAAAATAATATATTAAACGAATCGTTCCATTAGCCTATAATACAAGATTTCATCATTAGTTACGTGGTGGTTATGATACATTTCACGTGTCGAATCCTAGGAAATGCCTTGTAGATGAAACTTTGCATTTATCATTGAATGAGGGTATGAAATAAATACCATAAGTGTTTGTCTAGCTTGTTATTGGGTATGACCCGACTTGGATCATCACGTACTAGCCACGTCAATTTGATATGTGTCTTGGGCAGATGAATTCCAACAAATACTTGTTTGGATCGATGTGATCATGTAGACGTTTATCTATTTTACTTTATTTGTTAGGATCTGTTGGAGTGTGTTTTACTGTTTATCGTAGATCCATGTTTTACTAATTCTTCATATTATTATCGGTTCTATATCTGCATGTATTGATTTAATTCTGATGATCGGTCTATAATCATACACTAGGATTAATGCATAAGGATGGAAAACACTAGTCGGTTTTTAACTAGATGTAAAAGGTGATTCACTTGTAACCGAGGGATCCAGAACCATAGTAATTAGGATGAATAGAACATGAAGCTTAACAATGTCAGACGCGATCCTTTGACTTGGAAACGAGCACTGTGGTCACCGGAGATAATTACTATCTGGTCATGGCTTAAGAGCCGGGTAACTAAAAGATGAACTAGTAACACGAACTTTAGGTCATTAATGCTTAAACAATGAATCTAACGAGAATTTGTTTATAGGGTAGTGTGAGTCTAGCGACATCACTAGTTATTTAGGCAAAGTGAATCTAACAAGAATCTGAGCCGTGATTAAGTTTCCAACAGACTAGCAAGTAGGTAGAATGATATTTGGTCGTACCATGAGATCGGAGATGCCAAACAAGTATTTTAATTTAATTACTGTTATTTTCTTTTTCAAACTATTTTCAGACTAAGTCTCTCGCTGAATAAGCGGTTGCGGCTTCTATTTACTTTTCAGTATTTTTAATTAGTTTAATAGGAAATCGTGACAACCCCACAACCGCTAGAATTACACATATTATTAGATTAGGTAAAGCAACGCGTCCCTGCGAACGATCCTGTAACTTATCACTAAACTATACTACATCTGATCGGGTCCCCTGTCCGTTAAGGTGTGTGTGTTTTTGAGATAATTACTTGTACAACTTTTATAAATTTAAACACTAAAACAAAAACCGCATCATTCATTCAAAAAAATAAAATAATATATTAAACGAATCGTTCCATTAGCCTATAATACAAGATTTCATCATTAGTTACGTGGTGGTTATGATACATTTCACGTGTCGAATCCTAGGAAATGCCTTGTAGATGAAACTTTGCATTTATCATTGAATGAGGGTATGAGATTCAAATACCATAAGTTACATTTGCGTAGAAAAAACTGTTTAGGTTAGGAATTAAAAGATATAGAAACTAAAACATTATAAAATGCAAGTCGTTAATCTTCAATGGAACCTTCAACGAGCACCAAACGTACCTTATGAGCATGCAGATCAAAAGAAATATATATATTGTGGATAAGTATAGTGTATGGTTACGGTAGGTATCTGGTACGTCATCAGTGTGTTGGTAGTGTGGTAGGTTAGCTTCAGTACGCCTTATATATAAATACTAACGGTACAATGGAGGTGGTACCAAACAGGACCGCGAAATAGCTTTAGATGAAAAACAAACATCCACAATTATTCAGTGACAGATTTCAGCAGTAATTCTAACTAACTTTCGAGACGAAATTTTCTCAAGTGGGGGAGACTGTGACATCCGTCATCAAAATCGGTAATTTATAGTCTCTAACTTGAATTCCTAATTTCTTGACTAGTCAATGTGCCTACATAGTATAACAAGCGTAGAGATGTTGTGATCATTCCAATATGTGACTCCTATTACTTGGATTCCAATAGTTTAAGATTTAGTCATTCTATATTCCTAAACTTAGACAGTTATAATTATTTTTGTTGATATCTAGACATATAGTTATATGTCATATTCATTTCTAAACATAGACAAATTTCTATACATTACTCAGTGGTGAGTAAAGTCAATAATAATAACAATAATTAGATTATTTAAGTATGAAATGTTAAGTTGATGAAAGCCTATGGAGTATAACATAATGTACAGAATATCTCTACTGTATTGTAGAGTTCGGTCAAAAGGGATGACCATCCCTTATCCCAATCCTAAATATTATATATATAACAATTGAAGCTCCCTTAACTACAGAGAATTTACATATTATATTATATTATATATATAACAATTGAAGCTCCCTTAACTACAGAGAATTTCAATTGTTTTTCATTTTCACCACCAAATTTTTATATCTTCTATTTTTGACACAAAACTTTTAACCTTTTTACCTTTGTCACATAACTTTAATTTCTTTTACTTTTGGCACGAAAGTTTTGTTTTATTTAGTTTTAAAACTTTCGTTTTTCTAACTTTTGCCACGAAAGTTTCATTCTCTTTACTTTTTATCACAGAAACTTTTAACCTTTTACTTTTTGTCACATAACTTTAATTTCTTTTACTTTTGGCACGAAAGTTTTGTTTTATTTAGTTTAAACTTTCGTTGTTCTAACTTTTGCCACGAAATTTTCATTCTCTTTACTTTTTATCACAGAAACTTTTAAACTTTTACTTTTTGTCACATAACTTTAATTTCTTTTACTTTTGGCACGAGATTTTTGTTTTATTTAGTTTTTAAACTTTCGTTTTTCTAACTTTTGCCACGAAAATTTCATTCTCTTTACTTTTTATCACAGAAACTTTTAAACTTTTACTTTTTGTCACATAACTTTAATTTCTTTTACTTTTGGCACGAGATTTTTGTTTTATTTAGTTTTTAAACTTTCGTTTTTATAACTTTTGTCACGAAAGTTTCATTCTCTTTACTTTTTATCACATAAATTTACTAAAGTTTTCGCCCTTTTACTTTTTGCCACATCACTTTCGTTTCTTCTACTTTTCGCACGAAAGTTTTGTTTTATTTACTTTTTATACTTTTATTTTTCTAAGTTTTGCCACGAAAGTTTCATTCTCTTACTTTTTACCACATAACTTTTGTCAACAACTTTTACCACATAACTTTCGGTTTTTTAATTTTTGTCACGAAAGCTTCATTTTATTTTGTTTTTGCACATAACTTTGAGTTTGCGCCACATAACTTTCAATTCTTTATACTTTTTTTTTCCTAACTTTCGACACGAATGTTTCTACTTTTTACCACATAACTTTTCACTTTTGGCACGAAGGTTTCATTTTATATAATTTTTGCCACATGTGTAGATGTTATTATACGTCTCCCGGGGCAACGCCCGGGAACAAAAACTAGTTAATATTAATATTTAATGTATATATAGAGTCTATATGTATGTTTAGTTATATCTTTAATTTCTTTGACTTTCAAGCGTTTTGTTAATAACTTCTGTAATCTGTATATATATAGATATATGTAATTCATTTCCTTCATATCAGTTTTTCCATTGGGCTTTTGCTATTGTTGGATTTCAGGTGTGTAGTTATTTTTTTTTTCTTTTGTTTTTCGACACGAAAGTTTCATTTTCATTACTTTTTACCTCTAACTTTTGTCACGAAAGTTTCATTCTCTTTACTTTTTATCACAGAAACTTTTAAACTTTTACTTTTTGTCACATAACTTTAATTTCTTTTACTTTTTTTTTTTTTTTTTTTGTGTAGTTATTTTTTTTTTCTTTTGTTTTGGTGTAATGTAATCTTGTTCTAAGATAATGATAGTAGTAAATTCATTAAACAAGAATAAGAAAATAATTTAACATGGAATGCAAGTGACCGACTTATGATACAACAACAACAAATTTTCCTAATCACTACCTTGTGATTTACGGATTGAGGAATTAAAATTCCTTTATAACTCTTGCTAAATTATACACTATTATTATATCCTAATTATAAACTAATTCAAACACTTATCTCTACACTTATAAAATATATGCATCATTAATGATCAAAACAAAAATCTAAAACACAACTTTTGTTGCTTGCTGTCGTCGAACACAAAAACCAAAACACCATCACAAAATCTAATTTTCTTAATCACTTAATTGTCAAAGCAATCATCCTAGAGAATTCTTGGATTTTGGTGAGTCTAAATTAACTTTTCCTTATGTTTTTAGAAAGATCTTTTATATAAAATCTATGGTTAAAATTCTTATAGAATTATATTTTATTTTGTCAAGGTATCTAAGGAGTGATCATCTATATCTTGGGGTAAATTACTTATCTTATCTTTTTATATATATACTTATTGATCTTTTTGTTATAAGTAACCTATTTGATGAATATATATTATGGCAAAATTTACAAGAACTAATAAAAGACTTTTTAAGGTTAAATCAAAAGCTTGAAGTATAGATCACATTAATCTTAAAAGTTTACGTATTAATTGTAGCGTAGTAATTAATATAATCTAAGAAACCTACTTATGAAGACATGTACATCATAATAACAGATTTAAATAAGTGTTGGTAAGATCGGAAAGTCTAGATAAATACTCGTATTTAGTTATAGTAGTCTTTAAAACAGTAAGTTGGAATTATTTCAGAAACTGGACAGATTCAGTTAGTTAACTTTGAAGGGTTGTATCTTGGTCATGGAAAATGGTTAAGTCATGTTTTTGGTGTCTAAGTTTAAGTTCAGGAAGTGTACTTTCTGTTGGAATTGGTTTCGTGTCAAAACATGAAGTTTAGGTTGGTCAAACGAATTTTATAACAAAACTACTCAAAGCTGGGTTTTCCGAACAGATTTGAGTTGACTTCAAATAATCATAACTTGGTCTATTTTAAGATCTGGAAGATGTTGTTACTTCAGGAACATGTTTATGGTGTTAGAAGTTGATAACAAAAAGAATGGATTTTTTTGAAGCTTTAGAGGTCTTTAACTTTTATAAAACTTTTTAGTGCACAAACAGTGTCTTTTCTGACTAGTTTGTAATTATCGAATTTCTAAAAATAGTTAACGTACAAAATAAATTCCGTAAAAATTCATGTAAGTCTCTAACCCTCTGAAGTTACAGTGGTAAAAATTAAGGATCTTGGTTAGTTCGTTTCATCCTAATTAAAAATAGATAAAGTTACCAAAAATTCCAGTGAATATGAGCTTGTAAAATTTAATGATAAATCATTAAAACAAATACTCTATATTAAGTTATGTGACTTGTAACTTAATAAAATATGACAAATCATGTTGTGAATATTTTAAAAGGATCCATATGTGTATTTCATCAAATACGGGTTACAATGGACGGTTATTGACTATGTCCATAATTGTAACTTATGCTTATATATGTGGTGTAGATTCTATTGATCTTTTTGTTATAAGTAACCTATTTGATGAATATATATTATGGCAAAATTTACAAGAACTAATAAAAGACTTTTTAAGGTTAAATCAAAAGCTTGAAGTATAGATCACATTAATCTTAAAAGTTTACGTATTAATTGTAGCGTAGTAATTAATATAATCTAAGAAACCTACTTATGAAGACATGTACATCATAATAACAGATTTAAATAAGTGTTGGTAAGATCGGAAAGTCTAGATAAATACTCGTATTTAGTTATAGTAGTCTTTAAAACAGTAAGTTGGAATTATTTCAGAAACTGGACAGATTCAGTTAGTTAACTTTGAAGGGTTGTATCTTGGTCATGGAAAATGGTTAAGTCATGTTTTTGGTGTCTAAGTTTAAGTTCAGGAAGTGTACTTTCTGTTGGAATTGGTTTCGTGTCAAAACATGAAGTTTAGGTTGGTCAAACGAATTTTATAACAAAACTACTCAAAGCTGGGTTTTCCGAACAGATTTGAGTTGACTTCAAATAATCATAACTTGGTCTATTTTAAGATCTGGAAGATGTTGTTACTTCAGGAACATGTTTATGGTGTTAGAAGTTGATAACAAAAAGAATGGATTTTTTTGAAGCTTTAGAGGTCTTTAACTTTTATAAAACTTTTTAGTGCACAAACAGTGTCTTTTCTGACTAGTTTGTAATTATCGAATTTCTAAAAATAGTTAACGTACAAAATAAATTCCGTAAAAATTCATGTAAGTCTCTAACCCTCTGAAGTTACAGTGGTAAAAATTAAGGATTTTGGTTAGTTCGTTTCATCCTAATTAAAAATAGATAAAGTTACCAAAAATTCCAGTGAATATGAGCTTGTAAAATTTAATGATAAATCATTAAAACAAATACTCTATATTAAGTTATGTGACTTGTAACTTAATAAAATATGACAAATCATGTTGTGAATATTTTAAAAGGATCCATATGTGTATTTCATCAAATACGGGTTACAATGGACGGTTATTGACTATGTCCATAATTGTAACTTATGCTTATATATGTGGTGTAGATTCTAGTGATCTTTTTGGACTTTGCACAACTACTTGCTTGTTGAGGTGAGTTTCGTGACCCCTTTTTATATTATTTCTTTGGGGGAAAATGATGCTCAAAACACTTTTCATTTCTTTTACTAGCTGTGCCAAAACTAGTTTGTTTTATTGGACAAATACGTGTAATTATGAAATGTGTATGCCAGCTTTGCTTGTGTTGATTACAATGATGCAATAGATGTCTATCGATATCTATTGAAGACTATTGATTACAATGGATAACAGTTGATGACAATTAGCCAACTATTATACTCCATCTGACAGTTTGTTGGAAAAACAATGATGTGATTGAGTTGTTGGAAAACAGTGATGTGATTGAGTTGGAAAACTATGATGCGATTGAGTTTGTTGGAAATTTATGATGACATTGAGTATTTGGATATGCCATACATGCTACTACATGTTTATATTTACACTATTGTCCAAACTAGTTATATCATGTACAACAAATTCATATGTAATACTTTAAACCTACGAACTCATCAACATTAATGTTGACATTTTCGAGCATTCATTTTCAGGTAATAACAATGTTTAAGGAGTTTGAGCATAAGGACTTTAGGAAGACTAATAAAGAGATCCTTCATGGGTTTCCTAGTTTGCATTTGAACATTGATTTCTAGTTGCTACACTATTTGCTATTTATTGGGCATGTTGCCTAAGACTTATCCCGCTTGTGGTATTTAATTTATTTGGATTTCATTTAGTATAACTCTATTATAAATTCCATGTGCCATGCTATGTCTTTCCGTCATATCCTACGATTCCGCCTAAGGTGGGGTGTGACACATAGTTTGTTGAAATGCATTGTCAATGACAGGAAAATGATTGTATTATATTTGTGCTTTGTGTAGATCTTTTATCAGAGTGGTGGTTTTAAAATTTTCAAATTATAAGTATAAGCTTATTGGAGCTATTAGCTTAAGTAACAAGTTCTTTTTCAAGGCTGACCTGAGATAATTAAATTTGTTGATTTTGGAAGACGTTAGAATGGGCAATGTTTTTCTCTAATCAATCATAAATAAAGCTTATATAGTGGCATAATGCAAACAAGGGAGACAGCCAGACAGGGAGTGATATATTATTGATCCTCTTAAAAATCCTCAACTATAAGATCATAACATATGGTTTTGAAAGATTCATAATTTTCCTTACAAATAACCCCATATGATTCGAAGTAGAAAATTTTATCTGACATGGTCGACATATAATGTTTACAATGAAAAAAAGTTTAAATTAAATGTACATTTTGTTAGTGATAAAATATAGCCTTAAATTATTAGATTTAAAATTATGTCTAATCAGATATGTATTAGGCTCAAGGCTTTAAAGGCAAAGGATTTTTATGGAAGTAATCCTCACAAAAAATGTTCAAGTAATATATTGCATAGTATATATTATGGTATGGATAAACTTTTGTACATGATTAAAAGATTTAGCATATGGGTCAACTCCTAAAATTTTATGTTGATTCACAGTTTACTAGATTTAATTTATCATAAACCCATTGAACTTTCAAATTTTTTACAGTTAGTATGTATAATCGGAATGTAATTAAAAAAAAGATTTTTTTTATTGACAGTCTAAAACTTGTATCTTTCATATCAAAAACTCACTAACTCAATTTTATAACAAAAATACAACTAATTTATGCATGATAATGACAGCTCTTGATGAGTTGATGGTCATATGCATTATGTTGATAATCATGTACTTGTTCATATTCAATTATTCATATTGGTTGTTCATGTGCTTACGTGTTCATGTGCATGTGTATCTTGTTAATTGTTATTGCTTGGATTATTCATTATGTGATGCTTAAGAGCAAAATGAGGTGATGCGAATAACAAATATGACATAACGATATCATAAAAGTGTTTGATCAACAATTACCGCCATGCTATGTGAGAGTTATTGGTATCATGAATTACACATGTGTAGTTGGGTATGGTAGGTACATTGAAATACCTTTAAGTTGTGTTGGTAACATGGTGAGTTAAACGTTACTACACCCTATATATAAGCATTACCAATACGTATAGGGATATCATTAAAGAAAAAACCAAAAGAAATATTGTTCAGGAATTTCTTTAGGCCACCAATTCCACTTTCTTAGCGCCGATTATTTGTTCAACATGTAAAGTTTAAACGTTTTGACCATTCAATAGATTAAATGGTAAAAAACGATGATTTATAGCTGTCATTTGTCTATTTTTTTTTAATTAACTTAGTAAATACTATATTTCACAATAATTTCGGCGGTAGGCTGGATTGGAATTTCAAATTATCGACTTATTGTACGTCTTGAAAGCTGTAGCGAGTCTTACTTTTATGTAGCTTGTTTCGTAATCAAAATGTGCTTTGTTTACACAAATTCTACTAACTTGTTTTTCAAGTTTGGTTACATGCTTTGAGAATAAGTGATAAATTTCCCATTCATCCTTTTTAATATTTAGTTATTTTTCTAACAATTAACTAAATAATATCTTAATACTAATAGGAAAACATCTGTCCTAAAATCAAATTGACCAATCACAATACATTATATTTAGATTGATCAATAGTTTACTTAAAATTGTACCTTTCTATTAAAAAAAAATCTTTTATAGGGGAAGTTTTATTCGAAACATTCGTGTAATTATCAACTGTTACTATAATGCCTAAATTAGCCTTTATCTTAGTGCAAAGCTTTACTTTTATTAATCAAAGATTAAAAAAACAGCTAATTTTATCCTTAAGATCCAAATTCCAATGTTAAATGAATATTTAATAATTGTGGACATCTATCTATAGGGTTTTGGGGTTGATGTTGAATAAGCCCCAGAAAAGCTCCTTTTTTTCTTGGATCATTCAAGATTTGGTATTTCTTGGATCACAGCCCCTTTGAATATGTGTGGATATTGATTTACATTATAATATTTGATATTGATTTACATATGTTTTAAAAAGTAGTCCACCCCTAAAATAGGGATCAAAATCAAATATTTAATAGCTTCAAAAGCAACATTTCAATATCTAACTTCATGCAAGTTTGTTTGCCTTTTAAAAAATAAAAAGAATATAACATATATAATAATTGTACTTAATAATATAACATATATAATAATTCTTGTTCACTTATATTTTATACAATGTTATTTTTTTTGTTTAGAACTTGAGAAATTACTCTTAAAAGTTAAAACATAGCATATAAAATAAATACTTTTCACTTATATTAGAGAAAATAGTTCTATTTGTAGTTCCTATTTTTATTTTGTTGAAAACATGATAATTGTATTTAAATGACCTCTGGAAATAATTAACAGAATTTGTTGTCAATTGACAAGTGTTGGAGAGCCTTGAAGGCAATGTATCCAATTAGTTTGTCCCCCATCCCATCTCATCAATGGATTCCCCTCTATAACATCATTTGATGCTCCATAAAAACATGTGGGTTCCAACTAATTCCTAACATTACAATGTACCATTCTCTATATACTAAAAAGCTATATGCTTTTACAAGTTCTCTATGCATACAAGGTACAAGTATGTATTGCATAGATAAAACAAACCCAATAAATAACTTAACGGTCGTTAAGTATAGTCACAAAATCTATTGCAAAACAAGTCCTGTTCTTTAACGGTCATCGACGAACGTTACATTACTTGACAAAACTTTAACTGTAGCTAATAATATAGATTTTATTGCTTCAGGTCTACCTATGTATTACGTAGATAAAACATAAACAATAAATAACTTTAACGGCCATTAAGTGTAGTCACAAAATCTGCTACAAACACACGTTTTTTTCTCTAACGGTCGTTGACGGCCATTACATTACTTGACATAACTTTAACTGTAGTTAATAGTATAGCTTGAGGTACAACTATGTATCGCGTGGATAAAAACAAAAAACAATAAAAAGCTTTAACAACTGTTAAGTGTAGTAAAAAAATGTGCTGCAAAACAGGTCTTTTTCTCTAATAGCCGTCAACGACCATTACATGACTTTTGATTTAACGAAGTTTACTTACAATATGTTACGCCCGCAACAAAGTGCGGGCAAGTTTACTAGTTTTCACTAAAAAGTAAAAACACAACATTAGATTTATCATATTAATCCTATTAATCATTACTATTGTATGTATTTGATTACATATTTGTCAAGTAAGCTGTATCTAATTATTTGTACTATACAAATAATCAGTAGTGACCAGTTTTCTGCAGTACTTAAAGCATAATATAAAGTTAATGTTTCAACAGCATTTAATTTTTCTGTGATGGCTTTCTGTGAGAACAAATTACATAAAAGGATCAAAAATTTCAAAAATGCTACTCGTATATCAAAATGCTTGTATTACAATATGAGACTGTTAAAGCTAGAAACTTTATATGTATACTATATATATTCAAATACTCTCAGTGAAATGGATGGTACATGCCCCCAAATCCTCTCTTGTATCCATTTCAACTTATGGACATGTTGGGTGCATTTGGTGCAAGAAAATGTATTTACTGTAAGTATACAATTAAACAGAATATGCAACTATCACAGTAAGAATCAGTGGTAGATCATGTTAATCTTTTCATGAATCCAAGCACTCGTATGGATTTGCATAGAAGTATTCTTCTTCCTTTGGTCGATCAGAAATCGTCATTCGGCGTCTTGGGCGTCCCATTCGATTGGCATGGACTTCTTGGACTATGTTTGAAAATTCATCCCAGTTCATTGCCCCTTCATTGTATCGATCTATCAAGTCAATCAAGACCTTTCTGTCAAGCCGAATTGTCTTCTTAAACCCTAAATGTCTGGTACATGTTTCAACAAAAAAGTTAGATGCTTTTCAAGAAAAATAATGACCGTGTGTTAAGGGTGGCAATATACGGGTCACTGATCACAATGGGCAATTTCGTTAAACGACAAAATGGTACCAAAACACTTTTGACCAGATACCGATCATATTACTTTAAAGAGAATTCAAATTTTTAGACAGTAGGATTTAGGAGGTTTAATGCTTTAAAAAGTACACTGTGAACAACTTTCGACCCATTTCACATTCTTAGCTGATTTCTTTTTTTTTGTTCCTATTTTGACCCATTAACATAACTGGATTTAACCCATTTGTAAGTAAATGTAGTGAAGTTACTGCATCTAGTGTGTGTGCTAAGCTACTGAAGAACAAGCTGATGCGATACCTTCTATGACCCTCAACTACTCGAGCCATGTTTCCGTCATACGTTGGGACAAAAATATCGCTTTCTAAAGACACGTAGTAATCAAGTGCAGCCATCTGTGACGAATGGTTTTGAAAGAACCCAAGCTCCAAAGGATCCAGGAGACTCTCCTTTCGCACCTGTTCATAAAATCATTTCATTATATTAGATCATTTCCATTCATCAAGAAAATAATTTGACCCATTGGCATATGAATGTCCCAATTTAGGATATGTTGTCTCTAACAGGTCAAGCATGTAATGTTTTAAAACAATAGCTTAAAAGGGAATGGGTCAAAAGTCACCTAAAGTGTATTCTTTTTCCATTAAACTTTCTAAACCAGTTTACTTAAGAAACCAATCGTT
Organism: Erigeron breviscapus; assembly: GCA_034093135.1. Lineage (NCBI taxonomy): Eukaryota > Viridiplantae > Streptophyta > Magnoliopsida > Asterales > Asteraceae > Erigeron > Erigeron breviscapus. Next base: position 55,234,591 of record CM067175.1, on the reverse strand, counting down.
AGTGAAATAATATGAATGTTGTAGTAAAAATTGAGATTAACCATTTATTAAATATTTTTTAATCACTGGGACAAAAAGTGATTGGCTTACTCAACCCGGCCACTTTGCCACCTCTAGTTACGAGCATGAGAAACAGACAAGAGAATGCTACTAACCAAATTTGGGAACTCTGCAGCTAAACTAGCCATACGTCTTTCACCACCATAGATTTCACCCGCAGCAATATAAATTTGAATATTACGATTGATTCTCAATGCACGCAAAATCAGAGCAGTTTCTTCCGGTGTCATGGGACACAACCCTTCTTTTCTTTTAAGATCAGAATCAATTTCTTTCTCTTTCCACCATGGATAAGCATATCTAACAATTTCAAATATTACCCATATGAGTAATCAGATAAGAACAAAAGGGGAAAATATAAATGTCAAGTCTTGTTAAAAAATCACCTCATTCTTGTCAATTCTTCTACTTCTTCACTGTTGCAGCCTTGCGTGCAGCCCGAGAAAGCCAACATATCCATTTCATATCTAAGGTGAAGAACTAAAAAAGGCCCTGTTTTCCTTAGGATATTTACCACCTTTCTACCTAATTCCTCAATCTGTGAAGTGAATCTCAAACCACTGAAATTTACTCGACAACGAAGTTTTTGAATATCTAAAGAGAGCCCATTGTTGGCAAGTCGAGCATCGGTTCTGTTTAAGTGTACAACTTTATACTTCCGGATAAGAGGAAGAATCTGTAGTTAAATACTTTACAAAGTTAAAAAAACATAATTTGCGTTAGAATTGTGATAAAGTTATGATCGTTTATGAACTTAGAGTGAACCTGATTATGATAATATGAAATGTCAGACCAACTAATCGGTGCTAAAGAATGAAATTTTCCGAGTTCAACTCTTCTTTTAAGCCTAGGGGGAAGCTCTTTCAATATACGAACCTCGTCTCTCAAGGATGTGATGAAATGATCAACATCAAAAATATCTTCAAAGTCACTGAACATCATAAATTTAAGAATCTTGTATTAGATTGCATATATCTTAAGCTAATTCAATTCATATTTTTATAGCTTATTTACCTTGGATCAGCCCAAAATGATGACTTATCCAATTCTGGAACAATGAGTGTCACATTTAAGTATCTAGCAACCGCAACCATATCACAGATCTGCATACACGGATAACAAAATTAACTAGTTAATCACTTGTACCGAATAACCGGAAAGCAACAATCAAAATTGTCACTCACTGCTGCTCGCATTTGATTTAGTCCGCCATTGCAAGATGCTATTAGATAACCATTGTTCTTGTAAACCCCTGCAGTTAACAGATTCCATTCCAAGATTTATAAGACTCCAAACTAATATTCCTCATATATATAACAACAAATTCATACAATTACGAAAAATAACCATTACACAGACGTCGCAAGTGAAGAAACTGCTATACTAAATACGTAACACAACAACTAACAAAAAAAGATTTCAAATAATCACTAAAGTTTATAACCAGAATGCCTAATGTCACTATGATTCTAACAACCAAAACAACATTTAACACAACCACAAACAATCAAACAATTAGAATTACTAATCGACCCAACAAAAACCGAAATTCGCATATCATCATGAAATATACAAATGAACATAGAAAAAAAAAAAAGAGCACAAGAACTTACTTTTAGGAGGAAGAGAAACTTTAGATTCCAAAAAAGAAGAAGAATGGATATTATTAGTACTAGTAATATGTGAAGGAGAAGGTGTATAACAAGAAGGCCAAGTTTTCAACAATCTTGGACCCCAAACTTCACCAACAGTCAATAATTGAACAACACATATCCATAGCAACAAACTTGTCATTCCCCTTGTCATCCACATTATCATTTTTGGTTGTGACAAAACCATTGATTTATCTCCTTTATTACCTTCTCCACTAACACTTGTAAAAAATGTTGTTACACAACCACCCATTTTTTCATTCAATTTCTTCAACTGCTCCTTATCTTCATTACTTTCAACTAATCTACTACAACACATTGTACTATTATTTCTAATATCAACAACAACACCACCATTATCTCTATTTTCTTGATTCCATTTTTTCACTATCTTTTTTTTTTTTGATCCCAAAAAAATTGACTAAAAGACAATATAACAAGTGGGTATTGGATTTGGTAATGTGGGTATTCGTTAAATGTTAAAAAGCTTCAAAATGAATTGATCAATGTAATCAATTAATGAACAAAATGAAGATACTTTCAGATACCCTTTACAGTGTATGTGATTCTTGGATAAGTTTTTCGATCAGATTCCGGCAAGTGTCGCCGGAGAAGTGTGTGAGAGAGAGAAAGGAAATTGGGTTTTGCCGGTGAATAATTGTTAGAGATGAATGAATCATGAATGAGAATCTGGGGTTTTTGTTTGTTTTATTTTTTGCTGAGCTGTATTTTTTATGTTAGAAAACGAGTTGAGACTGAATTTTTATATTTTTGGCCTGTAATTACGGAGCCGATTATTTCCTTTTCGTGATTTACTAGTTCTTTTTCGTTGTTTTTAAATCTAGAAAAGATTACAGCTGAAAAAACTGATATTTGGACTTTTTCAAGAATTGACAAAAGATATCTATTGTTAAACATTCGTTTTGTGTTTCTATTTATTCGGTAATTCATGATTTTGTTATTGCTTTCACGATGAATGAAAAATATTACATACAAAATTGTATTATGGTTGACTTGAATTCGTATAATTATTTGTTATCTTTAATTTATTATCATTCTTATAGTTATATTATTATTATTAATACTATTACTATTATTATTGTTTTTATTATTGTTATTATTATTTACTATTTATTTTTATTTTAAAAATACAATAATATATTATTAAAATGAAGAAAAAAAAGATAATTTAATCATTTGTTATAGTTTAGTTCAAATTTCTTGCTAGACAAATTTTAAAACTTTTATATATTAGTTTTTTTTTAATATTAATATCTTTTACAAATTTGGTTTTTATTTTTCTTTTTTTGCTAGTTCTCATGCTATAACCTACAAATTTCGATTCATTCAAAATAATTTTACAAACTAAACTGCCAGAAAAGATTATTTTGATTTCTATTTCAAAAAGTACTTGGTAATTAAGGTAAAATGCATTTGAGGTAATTTACATGTACCTTCTATTTCATTGCATCCCAAATTCGGAATTGCAACGTGATAATGCAAAAATTATAGTTTCAAAATATTTTTGATTTTATGATAAGTATACAACTATTTTATGTATCTTAGATACGACCTCTAAATTTGTATTTAGCAAGAGCAAAGACCATATTCATTTAACTAAAATTGCAACTCAATACATGTAATATTTTTGAATAGTTTTACGTTTGTAGTATGCTAGAAATCTCATGTGCCGATTTAATTTTCAAAGTTTTGGTACTTATTTTGAACATATGTAATAATGATGGGTCTAATTTTGATTTTTATATTTGTAAGTTAATTCAGGTGTGTGTTTTTATCTTTGTTGTTGTATGTTGTTTGCGATTAAAAAAAATCGAAATTGATCGAGTTATGATTTTGCGCTTGGCATTTCCAAACTATGTTGCGATGCAATTTCCTTAATTTGAGTTGCGCAATCGTGTTGCAATTTCACACTCGTGGGTCATTTTTGAAATCTAAAAAGTTAGATTAAAATTGTATAAAACATTTTAGTCATTCAAATTATACTTTTATGTATAAAACATGGAAAAATACTTTGATGATAAAGTATCAAACTAACTATTCTTGAAACCCACTAAATCGCCAATGACCCACAAATAGAGCGATTAGGCATTCAAGTTTTACTCATGAGGTTGAGGGTTCAAACCATGGTTAGGACCATGAGTTTTTTTATATATAGAACAGAGTTACATTTTTGTTGTTTATGTTTGAAGGCATATAGGGTCGCATTTATTTTTAAGTTACTCTAAATAGCTTGACTTTATCTATATTTATATCTATAATCCAAAGTAGATTTAAAAAATTAAGCTTTTTTTGTTATTTTCAAAATATCCCTAATTCTTATTTTCAAACACTTTTCACATTTTTCTTCTTTCTTAATCTTAACTGTCCCATCTTAAATCCATGCCTGTGAAGATACCCTGTGCTTGAGGTACTATGTTGTCTTTTTTTTGCAACGATGTAAAACTTGCTATATAACCATCGTTTTATTGAGTGTCTCAAAAGTTTGAAAACCAACTTTTCCATTTGTTATAACTTTCACTGATGTAAAACTTGCTATCTAACTTTTCCGTTGAGTGTGTCAAAATTTTGCAATCCAACTTTTCCATTTGTTAATTGTTGTGTTAGTTTTACAATCTACAGAAGTAAAAAAAAAGATCTTTTGTTGAAATGATATAAAACGGAAACAATCGTTATCATTCCTAACATGAATGCAAATACTTATCATTCCTTACACAAATAGAAAAAAAAAACAAAGGTACCGTTGTAACGTACGGGTATCTTTCTAGTTCCTTATTAGTTAAACCGAAAAAATCTATTCTTAAAACCCTATATCTTAAATTCAACCTCTATATTTATGTTGTCCTCTTTAAAAAGTGAGACAGTGGTGGAAATGCATGAATGTGACTTTGTTTTCACTTTTCCACATATCTTTTTCCATTAATTATCAACCATAGTACCATACCATTCAAGGAGCCCATAAGTATGGCAATTGTTAATGTTGCAATTTATAGTTAAGCCTAATGATTTTAAACTTTAACATACTGGGAATTAAATGTTTTTCTTTGCGTATTTTTATATATCTAGAAATGAAAGTTGGTTTTTCCCCATCTCATAGAGTAATTTTTTTTACCATAGATGTATGCTAAATAAATCTAAGTTCGATACAAAGTCAGCCTATATTTGAGAACTTTAATAATTGCACCAAATTGTTGTTGTTATTATTATTTCAGTATAAGTTATGATTTATGCAAGCATATATTGCTGTTATCAATAGTAAGTTTCTACCATTATTATTAATTTATTTAACAATATCAATATACAAGTCATTATTGTATAAGTAGTCATATGTATGTCATCTCCGTCACTAAAATAGCCCGGCAATCTGAATGTAGCTTTGTGAGTTGTGACCACTGATTGTACGAAGAAATATAAAAATTTGCAAGAATATATAAATGTAATAATGTTAGCATTTTATAAAAACATTGCATAATTAATAATGGTAAAATTACTTGTCTTGCTAAAGGCCACTGAATGGAATATGGCCCATTGTCGCGTACCTAATAAGGATAGAACAAAACCAATTTTATGTGGGGATCTGTCACAATTTTGTCTTGCTAAAGAATGCTGAATGACCCGGTTACAGCATTCCTTTCTATTGCGCCTAAAATCTCTATTTTTGCTAATATTTTACGTCTTTTTATTTATGGTTCTTATGGAGCTACATTGCAACAAATCTTCTTTTTCTGCAGCATTGCTTCTATGATCTTAGGAGCGCTGGCCGCCATGGCCCAAACGAAAGTCAAAAGACTTCTAGCTTATAGTTCAATTGGACATGTAGGTTATATTTGTATTGGTTTCTCATGTGGAACCATAGAAGGAATTCAATCACTACTAATTGGTATCTTTATTTATGCATTAATGACGATAGATGCATTCGCCATAGTTTTAGCATTACGGCAAAGCCGTGTCAAATATATAGCGGATTTGGGCGCTCTAGCCAAAACGAATCCTATTTTGGCTATTACCTTAGATTCTAAGAATTTGAAGTTACAAAATCTCCAAATCCCCCGTGATGTGAGTTTGTCAAAGTACAGCTATTCCTTGCTCATATTACAAAAATTGTCATTTGTCCTAATGCGTGCACACCATGTTTGTCCAACTTTATTATAGTATTTTCTAAGACTCGGTCTCATGACATTGGCTACCATTTACCAGCTATCGGTCATCATCTATCAATTAATTTTGCCAAACAAACCCTTTTGTATACTCATTTGATTTGAGTTTTAGCCATTGTATTTAATAATACGATTAAGTATGTAACCAAAACATTAAGTCAATAACAATAACTATTTTTGGGTTAACACATTCCTCTTGAGACTTTCTAAATTTAATATTGTCTTTATTAATTAATCCATCATATATAGCTGTTTATCTTTTAAACATCATAGCTCTTAAATACATCGATTTATCTTTCAAACGCTTTAAAAGATGCAATCCTAACACTCATGTAGTCATGTTTCAAAATACTTTAGTGATACTTTCACAAATTGTTCATGTTGCCTAGCTAGCTAGTATAGTGATACTTTCAACTTTATGTTTATTTCACACAACCATTCATAATTTAACCCTAAGAGCACCCCCAAATCCCCAATGTATGAATACAGTGGGTGTATTCGACTTCTAATACGGTACACACCATTGGGTGTGGACCGTATTGGTCCATATTCCCTGGCGTATAGGAGTCGTCCGTGGTGGGCAATACGGAGGAATCAAGCGATTAATTTTTTTTTTTTAAAATCAAAGTTGGCATACAAATTCAAATTTTTATCAAATCCAACCGTTGGAGGCCAAAGTAAACGGCTAGTTTACTTGTTTATTTTTTATTATTATTTAAATCATACCACCTTTCACACACCAAACATCATCTTTTACCTCTTAAAACCATCTTCTTCTTCACTACAAACATAAAATGGCTTTCAACCGTTCCGCTTCCGATGATTTCTTCAACGCGGTTCAAAACTTCCTTCCCGCTAACTCATCAACGGGTGCTCATTCAACCGATACTTCACCATCAACACCACAATATCCACCATTTACGCCACAACCATTCGTACCACCTTATTACCCGACATACCAAAACGATCCAAACTTCCAACAATGGCAACAATACCAACAATGGCTACTATCCCAACAACCTCGTATGACCCCTCCAAGCCAACTCATACCCGAGACACCCCACCCGTCCCCCAACCCGAACCGCAACCCGAACCGCAACCCGAAAGTAGTACGAGACGTAAGAAGGCAAAAGGGAAGAAAGCCGTGGGTGAGAAAGTCATCAAAAAACCAAAAGTACCATGGTCCGGGGAGGAAGAAAAACACCTAGCCCTTTGTTGGCTCGATGTATCCGAAGATCCTATCGTTGGCACTTCACAAACCGGTGACCACTTTTGGAACAAAGTTTTTGACATGTACAATGTCGCGGTTCAAATCAAGCGTTGACCCGATCAAATCACGGGTAAATGGCGTCTCATCAAGGAGCAAGTCGGGAAGTTTAACTCTATTTACAAAAAGTATGATGATGACCGACGTAGTGGCGAAAACGACGCTCAAGTAACAAGCTAGGCAAGCGTATACTTTGGAAACGGGTGGGAAGTTTACAATGTACGAAGCTTGGACCGTTTTAAAAGATAGACCGAAATTTCTATCTTTTATCGGTGTTGATGGCATGGTGATAAAGAAGAAAAGGATCTCCCACATCATCGAGTCTAGTGATGAAGACCAACCGCCCGTCAACCTCGACGAAGAAGAGCCACTCGACACCGACCTCTTCGGCCCGGATGCGATTCCACGACCCCCCACAAAGTCGAAAAAGAAAACGCCATGAACATCGGGATCGTCGGATGCGGCCTCATCTCGTTCAAGTGCATCCGACTTGGCCGCGCATCTCGAACAACTTGGAAGCTCCAAACAAGCTTTTATTGACAAAAAATCGGACGCCCTCGATTCCATTCGCGAGGAAGAAAAAAAACGTACCATGTACGCGGCATTTTCATTTGTGGGTCAATCAAATCCGAATCCTCGACAACGAAAGTTTATCGAGAAGGCGATGGAGAAGGTGTTGGACGAGTACAAGGGGTTCGTTGAGGTGTCCGATGATGAAAACGAAGGCAACGACGAGTAGATTACTTGTTTTATGTGTTTTTTTAATGCATTATGATGTTTTTTTAAGAGTTAATTTCATTGGGTGCCCCTGTGGTTGTCGATATTATTTGTTTCCACCCTGTGCTTTTTTTTCATTGCTAGATGCCCCTATGGTTAATATTAATTACGCTACCTGCCCTTTTGACTAACGAACGTTATTCTTTCTCCGTTAAAACCCCCATGTGCATTGCACATGAGGGTATTTTCGGCTTTTTGATAATCTTCTTCTTCTTCAAAATACATCATATTCAACAAGAAACACCAGATCTATTCAATGCAATCCATTCCTAGCCTCTATCAATCATCTTCATCCTCATTAAAATAAATCAACAAATACATTTAGTTTGCAAACCAAATAAAAACAAAACATATAATTTACAACCACTCTTAAAGGGAAACCAGATGCAACTCCTGATGAGAAGGCCTTCATGAAAAGAATTCAATGGGTTCATCAGAAAAAGACTGACATGGAAGTTGCACTGGGAATTAGCTCAGCAAGTACTGCCCCTTCACCCAAGAGAAAGGCCACTGAAGATGCACCAGGACAAGCTTCAAAGAGAAGGGCCTGCCTCTTTTATCATCTTACTTGTCTTTGTATTTATTTTAAATCAAAGTTGTAACTTTTTATATGTTGATGTGTGTAAATAAAGTTGCAAGCTTTTGATTCACAAGTAAGTGATCAGATTAAGTCTAAGTTAGAACTAAAAGATTAAAACTGGAACACTGATGATCTATAAAGTGTTCTCCAGTAACTTAAATTTTTAGACTTAGTCAAAATCAAGTATTTTTCAAGCATACAATTGTATAGATAGAAGCTTGAAAAACCTTGCATTATTTCTGAACAAATAGGGGGAATTTGTTAGGTCTAGATTTACTGGACCCACTCCAGACTTGAAGACTGGAGCGTCACTGAAGATTTGTCCAGAAATAATAGAAGACCAGTGAGCTGTTTAATTGTACAGGAATCTGGATTCCACCAGATTAGCTCACTGGACTTCACTCCAGTCAAGATCGTTTCTACTGAAGACATTCTCACTGAAGTCAAAGACTGAAGTTTGAAGAAAGAAGACTGACAAGCAGTGGAGCCCACTGACAGTCTTACCAGATCTCCTGACTGGAGCTTTGTCAGTGTTCTAGACCTTACAAGTCTGAACACTGATTATGAGGAATTGACTTTTGCCTTTACACACTTTTACACGGATAATCCACTTGTCTATTGATAAAAGTACAATACGTGTGTAAAGGTGGTTGGTTAAAAGGATGACAAGTCACATCAACTTGACTTTATCCTTGTACTTTAACCAATGCATTTAAGGAATTAAAGTTGTTGTCTTAAATGCATGCAACCATATTTGTACGGCATAATAAATTCACTGTTGAATTTATTTGCCTATAAATACCAAGTCACATACCTCGTCCAAATTACTTTTTTGCAATTTGGTGAACTTGCTAAAATACTCTCGATCCTAATAGTTATACTTCACAACTTTAAGTATATCGATCCAAGGAGATTATTTAGCAAGTATAGATCACTTGTAATTCAAAGATTGTTTAGATAGTTACACACTTGTAATATCTAGGTTCCGTAACAATCTTGTATTTTGTTTAACATCAATAAATAAAATACACTTGAAAATTACATTTGTGTTCCACCATTTATTTACTTGTTTAAATATTGCTTTAAGTCTTTATTACTTTATTTATATTCTTGCATTTATATTTAAAGTAATACTAGTCCAATCTAGTGCATACTTGACTTGTTATTTTACACTCGTGGGTTAAACCATCGTGTGAGAGACTTTACAATTGGTATCAGAGCAGAAGGCTAATATACTTGCCTAGATCTGTTTCACGATGGCCATCCCAGAAAATACACAAGAAACTCATGAACCTAATCTTAATGACCCACCCGTTGTCAATAATAATCCTCCACCTCCTCCTCATCCTGCTTCTCCACATGTGCATGTGCACTACTCGAATAATCCTGTTCCTAAATTCAATGGGAGCAATGATGAATTTGGTACGTGGAAAGCTAAGATGATATTACATGTTACTAGAATTGAAAGGAATATGATGAAAATTTTAAATGAAGGACCCTATGTGCCTAGACTTCCTATCAATGCACTTCTTGACCCAACTGGATCAAGAAGTGGAAGGGAAAAGAGGGAGGAACACTGGTCCAAAGAGGAGAGGAGATTGGTAAATCTTGATACCATCCTTAAAAACATGATCCTCGGGGCTGTTCCAGAAACCCTAATTCCCACACTAGTTCTCTATCCTAGTGCTAAAACCATGTGGGATGAACTGGTGAACTAGTATGAAGGAGGTGATGACACTGTTGTTACCAGAAAGGTCTCCCTAAACAAAAAGTATGAGTCATTTTTTGCTCTCCCTAATGAGTCTCTAACTGGTACTTACACCAAATTTATGAGCATTATAAACCAGTTAAGAGGACTGGGTGTTAAGAAAGACAAGGATATACTTTTGGAGAAATTTGTGATATTCTTCCCACTAAATGGTCTCACATGATTATGGTCTTGAGACAAGGTAAAATGTTGCACTCCCATAGTCTGTCAACATTGTATGGAGCCTTCAGATTCACTGAAGAGAATCAAGCCCAGAGGATTGAGGCTGAAAAAGATGCTTTAAATCATGCTTCCAGTAGTTCCACAATAGTCAGTAATTCTGAACCACCTTGTACTGCATCAATATCTTTCGAGAATGTATTTTCTATGAAGAAGATGATATCTGAACTAATGGATTCTGGAGTCACTAATAATATCTCTCCAGACTGTGATGAAACTGACAGTGATGACCTAGTTGCAATGATTGCTAAAACGTTTAATCGTTTTAAGGCAAGAGCAAATAGGCCCACTGGACAACATGCACCCAGTTCCTCTACTGGCAAGACCAATTTGACATGCTTTAAGTGTGGCAGAAAAGGTCATTTCATGAAGGAGTGCAAGTCCAGTCAGTTTGTCTCTAAGTCTGGTCCATCTGTTTCTTATAAGAAGCCTGATGATAGCTATAAGTCCAAGTACAAAAAACTTAAGGCTCAAATTGCTCTCATGTCTCAACATATAGAAAATAATAAATGCATGATTGCAACCACTGAAGAAGCATGGGTTCCCTCTGATGATTCATCAGTTGATGAAGAAGAGGAAAGAGATTGTTGCTTTATGGCTCTGGCAGACCAAGAGCATCTGGTGAAGGATGATGTCACATCTGGTCGATGGGTGGACATAGTTATAAAAAAGGTTAGTGAGTATGATATTGAAACCGATCCTGAACTAAAATTGGACATTGCTGAAGCTCTAAATTCTGATTTAATTTTTGTGGAAACTGTTAGATTTGACAGTCTTAATGGTATAGAAACAGATTCCTCTGAAATCGCTGCTTTAAAATCAAAATTAAAAGAACTTCAAGATATTGAACTGGCATTTCAAGCACAAGTTTTGGTAACTGAACAACTGGTTCAAGAAAAACATGACCTGGAAATGATTTTAGAAAAAGAAAAACAGGTCATTAAATCATGGTTAGAAACTAAGAAGCCATATGATGCTGGAGTAAACCAATTTCCATCCCAAAAACGTGCATATCTGGATGGAAATACTCATGTTGTAGCATTAATACCAATTATTGACCGGTTACCAGAGGAGGTTAAACCAAGTACCATTTATGATGAACCTTCTACCCCAAAAGCTTGTATTATCCCAGCTCAACTTCCAGAGGTTAAGACTGGAGCATCCCAGATGACTGCTCCAGTTAAAAAGGTCAATCAAAAGAAACCTTTGCCTCAGACTGCTTCTAAAGAACCCCAGGTTCAAAAGAAAGAGAACAGTTCCCTTCCTAAGCCTAAGGTCCAATCATCTGGAAAGGCTCAGGTGTCATCTGAAGAAACAATTTTGTTAAGGTTGGAGAGCCAGTTTCAACTACTGGCTCGTCAAGTTCAAAGCTGTAATGCAAGACTGAACAACTTTGAGGGTACTTCATCTGGCCCTAAGCAAAACTCCAAACCTTTTTCTAAGAAAGATAAAAATGTTCCTTCAATTGAGAAAAAGAAAAAGGTTTCTAAACTATCAACTCCAGTAGTATTCTCAACTAAAACTACTATTGAAGAAAGTCAACTCAACCAGATACCCCCAGGAATCCATAAGGGAGGATCCAGTGAACCCATCAGTCGATGGGTTCCCAAATCTAACTAATATATCTGGTGGATGTGCAGGGCGATCGAAAGAAATATATTTGGTATCTTGACAGTGCTGCTGGCAGGACAATGACCGGATGTAAGACCCTGCTGGAGGAGTTAATAATTTATGATGGACCCTCCATTACTTTTGGAAATGATGGTTGTGGAAAGACTGAGGGGTATGATGTTTTGAACAATGGACAAGTCAAATTCAGACGAGTTGCTTATGTGAATGGTTTGAAATATAACCTGATCAGTGTAAGTCAACTATGTGATGATGGCTACCAAGTATTGTTCAATATTGCTCAGGGCATTGTATTTAATAAGGACTGGAAGGTAGTATTGATTGCTCCCAGAAGAGGAAATGTATATGTAATGGATATGGAAAGCTCTCCTTCAGAGCAGTGTTTCTATACTCAAGCTGATGAAGACACAAACTGGTTATGACATAAAAGGTTATCCCATTTAAATTTCAAAAATATTAATAAGTTGTCTAGAAAACAACTGGCAGATGGGATACCTTCAGTTTCTTTCAAAAAGGAAAGGCCATGTCCAGGATGTGAGATGGGAAAGCAGAAACGTGCCAGTTTCAAGACCAAGCAGAATTTTAGCATATCTGAACCACTTCATATGCTTCATATGGATCTTTTTGGTCTAGTGAATGTTCAGACTCGTGCTGGTAAAAGATTTACACTGGTGATTGTTGACGAATACTCAAGATTTTGTTGGGTAATCTTTCTCAGGTCTAAAAGTGAAGCTGCTGCTGAAATAATCACTCTCATCAAGCAGATTGAACTCAAGTACAAGCGAAAAGTGTGTCAGTTAAAAAGTGATAATGGAACAGAATTCCAGAATGCAACTCTGGAGAAATTCTGTACTGACACTGGTATCTCTCAGAACTTCTCTTCAGCACGCACTCCAGAGCAAAATGGAGTGGTAGAAAGGAAAAATCGAACACTGATAGAAGCTGCCAGAAGTATGCTTGCTGAATCCCCAGTTTTTGGGCTGAGGCAATTGCAACTGCTTGCCACACCCAGAATCGATCTGTGTATGTGAAGCGACACAAGAAGACATCCTATGAAATATTAAGAAATCAAAAACCAAATATTGGTTATTTTCACGTTTTTGGATGTCCAGTTTACATCCTAAACGACTCCAGTCAGTTAGGCAAATTTGATGCCAAAGCTGATGAAGGATATTTCTTAGGGTATTCAGCCATTTGCAAAGCCTTTAGAGTCTACAACAAGAGACTAGAGAAGGTACAAGAGTCAATACATGTCACATTTGATGAATCAAATAATGCAATCAATAAAAAGCCAGCCCTTGATTCTCCCCCAGTAAATCCAATTGTCTTCTGTGAATCTGATCCTATCAACTACAATAAAGATTCACCTGAAGAAGTTTCCAGTCATCCTGACTTGGAACCAGTTCAAAAGAATAAAACCCCCAGTAGTACACCTTTCTATCCTTCAATAAGTTTCAAACTACCCTCTGAACTTGTTATTGGATCAGATGTTCATACTACTCCCCCAGTATCAATCTCAGTTGAAACCGCACCAGTAATTCAAGAAATGCCTTTAAATGAAGAATTTCATGATGCAAATCGTGATCTTACTGATTCAAATGAAGATGTGGAAATAGTCTAGCAAGATCCTCCTCCTGAAACAACACCAGAGGAGACTCAACTGAATCCTTGCACTGATATTGTTGTAAGCAATAATCCTGGTCATTACTCTAAATGGACAAAAGCTCATCCTATTGATCAGATCATAGGTGACTCCAGTAGAGGGGTTCAGACCAGAAGAGCCTCCAGTGAATAATGTTTATACGTCAGCTTCTTATCACTGGTAGAACCGAAGAAGATTGACGAGGCTATGGAAGATCCAAGCTGGGTGATAGCTATGCAAGAAGAGTTACACCAGTTTGAGAGGAACAAGGTATGGTATCTGGTTCCTCCTCCAGTTGGCAAGAAAGAACCAATTGGAACCAGATGGGTCTTCAAGAATAAGGTAGATGAAGATGGTCATGTTATCAGAAACAAGGCCAGATTGGTTGCCCAGGGGTATTGCCAATCAGATGTTGATTTTGATGAATCATTTGCTCCAGTGGCTAGACTTGAAGCGATCAGAATATTCTTAGCATTCACTGCTCATCATCAATTCAAGGTCTACCAGATGGACGTAAAGAGTGCATTTTTGAATGGAAAATTAGAAGAAGAGGTTTATGTTAGACAACCACCAGGTTTCATTGATGAAAAACATCCCCACTGGGTATATCCTCTGGACAAAGCACTTTATGGTCTCAGACAAGCTCCACGTGCCTGGTATGATACTCTGACTAAACACTTGTTGAAAAATGGTTTTAAAAGAGGTGCAATTGACAATACCTTATTTATTCTTCGTGAAAAAGGTAATCTTTTGTTGGTACAAATTTATGTTGATGATATAATTTTTGGGTCTACTGATGAAAACATGTGCAAAAATTTTCTAAAATCATGTCATCTGAATATGAGATGAGTTTAATGGGTGAATTAACATATTTTCTAGGACTCCAGATTAAACAAACCAGAGATGGTATTTTTATTAATCAAGAGAAATATGTAAGAGATCTTTTAAAGAAATATGATATGAACTCTTCACCATCTAAACCTACTCCAATTTCTGCACCACTGACACTGGACTCAGATCCAGATGGAAAACCAGTGAACCCCACTGTCTATAGAGGCATGGTCGGTTCACTAATGTATTTAACTGCCAGTAGACCAGATATTATGTTTTCAACATGTTTATGTGCCAGATATCAGTCTAATCCAAAATATTCTCATATGCTTGCTGTAAAGCGCATACTGAAATACCTTAAGGGTGTCCCCAGTTTGGGTCTTTGGTATCCCAAAGGCTCAGGCATGGATCTAATGGGTTATTCAGATTCAGATCATGCAGGTTGTAAGATAGACAGGAAATCCACTACTGGTGGATGTCATTTCCTTGGTGGCAAATTGGTCAGCTGTACCAGTAAGAAGCAAACCCCAGTTTCATTATCCACTGCTGAAGCTGAATACGTGTCTGCAGCCAGTTGTTGTGCTCAGATACTCTGGATGAAGAACCAGTTGCTTGATTATGGTATTAAATATTCAAAAACTCCCATATTTTGTGATAATACCAGTGCCATTGCTATCTCAAACAATCCAGTCATGCACTCAAAGACAAAGCACATCGATCTCAGGTATCATTTCATTTGTGATCATATTATGAAAAATAACATTGAACTCCATTTTATTCCCACTGACAAACAACTCGCTGATATTTTTACCAAACCACTGGATGTAAAAACTTTTGAATATCTTGTTGGTGAGTTGGGAATTTTGAACCCTTAATCTGGAACCTTGTTATGAACGCCTTTGTGACACTGGCAGGGTTCTTTGATTTCCAATCTATGCCAGCTTAGCTATCGAACGCCTTTGTGATACTGGCAGGGTTCTTTGATTTCCAATCTATGCCAGCTTAGCTATCGAACGCCTTTGTGACACTGGCAGGGTTCTTTGATTTCCAATCTATGCCAGCTTAGCTATCGAACGCCTTTGTGATACTATCTTTGCATTAATAGATTTATGGATCACCATTCCAGGGGGAAGACTCAGACCATATATTTTTGTCCTTAAATTGTTTTTAATCTCAGGGGGAATTTATTTCCCACTGGAAGAAATTTTCTGGAAAATATCACTGGTACATTACTGGAAGTCCTCCAGTGTACCATCAGTGCATACCTTCACTGGCCTAATCCACCAGTGACACTAGAGTGTCCAGTCAACCTCCAGATACACTGAAATGAGTCATGGTATGTCAGTCATAATATTTTAATACTTGGTCCTTGTGCGTGCCACGTAAGCAAACCTTTGAATGGACAGTTACTGTTTATCCTACGTGGCATGTCATTTTTCAAACTTAATGATGAATATTTTACCTTGGGAAGATAAAAAGTGCAAGTTGGTTATTTTTGTGGGCTGTCAAACTGTCATACATTTATGTGTGATGGGATGAATTAAATGCGGATGTTAAAACCGATCAAAATTGTTTTGAATAAATTCAAATTAACCGTTTTGAATTCCATTTTCTCTCTCCTCTATAAATACCCTTATTTACTTTCACTTTTACTTCATCTCGAAAAATCATTTACTCCCAAATCTTCAAAATTCCTTCATTTACTTTCTTCTTCATTCAATTCCAATCATCACTCTCTTTCATCATAAATCGTTCATAAAAACCCTAAAAAGCTTTAAAACATCATATTTTCTTTCTTTTCTGGGTTATTTGTATAAAATGGCTCCTAGACAATCTAATTCTGCCAAAAATCTTCTATCTGCCACTTATGCTCCTCCGACCGCCGTAAAAAGAGCACCTCATATTAATCTAGAAGCATCAGCCATCAGAATCAATATGAATAATTGGATGGCTAAACTCTCCAGTACCACTCATGAACCCACTTCCCTCATTGGACGCTTAATTGCTTTCTTTCTAAAAAGTCCATTATATGGTGCTCTTACCCTAAATCCAGGGAATATGTACCATGAGTATTTGTGTGAACTTTGGTACACAACTAGATATATTGAAAAGGATGAAGCAATTCGCTTTACACTGAAACAAGGCACCAAGACCTTCTTTCTCACTGCTGATTCTCTTAGAGATGCTCTTCGATTAAACTACCTGGCTTAGAATGAAATGGCCATAACACTTCCCTCTGGCATCAATTTGAGGGATGTGTGCAGGCAGATGGGCCATACTGATATTTTGGATGAGCATGGCCAATTAACAAGAAAAGGCACCATCTACATGAGCAAACTTACAGACTCATGGAGATACTTCTTCACTCATCTTGTCGAGTGTTTGGGAGGCAGTTCTGGAGGGTTGGACCAGATAAATCAAATACAGCTCCAGATTGCATATTGTCTCTGGTTCGGGTACAGGGTTGATTTTGCTCAGATCTTCTTCGATGATCTTATTGAGCGGATTAAGGTGAAAGGTAGAAAGGCCCATGTTAGGTCGGAAATCGACCAAGTATAATTTGTTCAGAAATAGCTTGAAGTTTAGTGAAGACGTTTGTACAGAATTCTGAGATGTCTCAGAATTCCTTCACTGAAGCTTCACTTCAGTTCAGATCAAGACAAATCTGAAGCATTCATTCTGAAGTCAAAGACTGAAGTATGAAGAAGAGAATCATCTCAGAAGCGAGCAAAGAGTGATTCTACCAGATCGAAGACTGAAGCATCTCAGTGTAAAGTATTTACAACACTTTACACTGATTACGAGGAAGACTTTTTACTTTACATACCTTTACCCAGTTAATAGATTTTTCTATTAATAAAAGGTACAAGGTAAAAGTATAGGTATGGAACATAGTACTATAAGTCACATCAACTGACTTATATACTCTTCCTAGTATGAGCATGTAAGGAATTAGGTTTAATTCCTTAAATGCTCACAACCGCATTTGTACGATCTTGTCCACATCATCATGGACTTGGTCTATAAATACAAAGTCTTCTCACAACTTGCAAAAGGCTTGAAACTTTAGCATTGCAACTTGTGAGATATACTCTAAGTAAAACTTACGAGTATTTCCAAGTTATTTAGATCACTTGTTTTTTCGGAATTGTTTAGATACTTACACTTGGGTGTTTATCTTTGTTCCGCAACAATCCTTGTATTTGTTTATATATCAATAAATCAAATACATTAGAAAGGAAACAACGTGTCTCAATGCTACATACTTGATTATACTTATATATATCTTTATATAGTTTCTGCCAATTTAGTTATTGTTATTTACGATAAGTCAATTGTTTCTTGTTATCCATATCTGGATCGTAAACTGAACTTGTCCATCAAGATCAGTTGTACTTGCCAGTCGGGTTTAATTAACCATCTATATTTGGGACTCACAGCCCATGTTCCATTCATTCGTTTCCTTTCAATTATTTTTAAAAGGGCTCTTCGTAATGATTATGATTATGAGTCAGATTATTTTTCTGTGTGTGAATATATGAGGGATTTGACTTCTTTAAAATCTTCTCTTGGTGAGGTTGATATCCCTCAAAATATGCTTAACCATTTTAGAAATGATTCAACCGAAGCATCATCACCAGATGACTTGGAAGAGGCTCCAGGTGGGTTTCAAAATAATGAAGGACCCGCTGGAGTCCTCAATGCTGAAATGGTGCCACCAGAAACCCAGGTGGCTCCTGCCCAACATCAGAATGTGAATGTTTTACCTGAAAACCCCTCCAGACGACCACGATCTGATAAACCTCGTCATCTTAGGAAACAAGGAGAGTTGGTCGCTCCAGATAGTGCCAATACTAGCCATCCAGATTCCTCCCAACAGGAGTCTGGAGATGTCTCAAGGGAAAACATACAAGCAGCCACTCCCAATGTTCTTGTAGGGGGCAGTGGTGAAGAA
This sequence comes from Erigeron breviscapus, assembly GCA_034093135.1. NCBI lineage: Eukaryota > Viridiplantae > Streptophyta > Magnoliopsida > Asterales > Asteraceae > Erigeron > Erigeron breviscapus. The sequence goes on along the minus strand of CM067175.1, from coordinate 55,216,036 downwards.
AATAGAGGGTCAACCCAACCCTCAGTAGAGTCCGTGTCAGCACAAACTGTTTTACATAGCCATATTTCTGACACAACTCTTGCACAGACTGGGGTTACTGGAGCCTCACCGCTAGTGATTCCAGTCTCACATTCTTCGGCTGGTGATATTATGAATGAAGATGGTACTTTGATTGTTGAAAATGAGAATGTTGAGCAGGATGCTCAGTTGGATTTGAATAGGGAGGCTGGTGATCAGACAGTTGGTGAAATTCTTGTTTGGGATGAAGCTTGTTTGGGGTAGAATTTTCGCTACTAGGATCCTGAATAGAATTTACACTTTAGTCCTTCAGTAATAAACACTTAATAATGTGTAGTCTTAAAGGATCCTTGATCCCGGTTAGTTTATTAGTTCAGACTATGTTATGTTATTATCCTAATATAACAGGATCTTGATATCTTCAGGATCTATGATTTTACTAACGAATATATGTCTAGTATAGTAGATATTATATGCAGGATCGAAGTAAAAGCGTGTTACATAAAGAAAACGTGTTTCAACAGATAGTTTACCACTTCAACCACAAGAATCGGGATTGATAACAGATTTACCATGTGAAGAATAACACTCAACGGTCATCTATGCCACTTCTTCAACGTAAAGAGCAAGTCCAGGAAGATCCCAGATATTTCGGAGATATGGTTCAACGTCTAGCTCTATAAATAGAAGAAGATCTCGTTCAGAGGGGACACATCACACACATCACAGAGATCGCATACTTTACACACACAAGCAATCATCATACAAGCATTCACTCACTCAACAACAACAAATTAGTTACTTAGCTATTGATATTTTTCTTATTCATTCATTCGTTCATTCATTCATTTCATTGTAATCATTCACAAACAAGAATAATAATAAAAGAACAGCAGGTAGGATCGATTGAATCCTCCCGGGGTTTTTTACCTAAGATCACTTAACTGGATCAAGGGTTTTTCCTCATCAACAAAATTCTGGTGTCGTTGTGTTTTTCTGTTTTTCTTTAAGATCCTAGCTTTAAATCGCAGTGCTTTACTTTTATTTTCAACAGTTTTCTTAATTACTAAAAGTATTTCTGTCTCAAAGGCTTTCTTAAAACTCTTTTTAGTTAAAACTCTTAGTTTTAATCGTTATTGTTAAGAAAACTTTACTTTTAATTAAAGATCCTTGAACACCAAACCCCACTTACAAATCTTCGGTTCTTGAGTTGTCTAAAATCCTTTATAAAATTATCTTAGGTAATTTTTGACCGAAACAATTTGGCGCCCACCATGGGGCAAAAAGGTGTTTTTTGCAAATATGATCACTGTTATAAAAACAAAGTTTTTGTTCTAGAGAAAAATTTTGTGTTTCACGGAAAATTTTTCCCAATAAAATCATGTCTGAGCAATCTCAAAATCCTTCTTCTTCTGACTTGGTCTACGATTATCCTTATGTGAAAGAGAGCTTGAGAAACCCTCCTGAAAATGCAAGATTCCTAGCCGAGCAAACTCTGAAAGGAAAAACTGAAGGAATACCTTCAGTAGATCCATATTTGGCTATGTTATGGAAAAAGCATTTTGATCGATTCTATGAATCGACCCCTGAAGCAGAAACTGAAGAGCTGATTCAAGGATCAGACGAGTCGGTGAAAAGCTACATGCAAAGATTTGAGCGCAAACAGGGACCAACATTGAAGATCAAGAAGAATCTCTTGAAGATCAAATCATCTAACAAGATCCAAAAGGATTCAGGTATGGCCAACAAAGGTAAGAGTGATAAAAAATATTTACAATTTTCTGATTATCATTTTACCACTGATATGTGTGGACTTCTCAATATTATGAAAAGTCTGGGGGACAAGGTTAATTGGCCAGAAACATTACCTAGAAAATTTTATACTAAAAGAACTAAATGGTGTGTTTTTCATGGTATTTTTGGTCACGAAACTAAAGAGTGTGCAACATTTAATTATGAACTATGGAGATTAATACATGAAGGTTTATTGGATGAAATACTTCCTAATAAAAATTGGATATTAGCAAAACAGTAATTTTTGAAATAAAAGTCAGTAGGTTTATTATGATACTAACATAAGCAAATGAGTAGTGTTAGCCATAAGGGCTAACATGAACCATTAGCTTGTATTTTGTCTTGATGCTCTTATGCAGGATCATCAACATTTAGGATCTTGACGGATGAAGATCACAAGCTATTATGCAAGGTACAGATCCTGAATCAGAGCAGTTTCTCCTAAGTATAAATCCTACAAACGGATTACAGTGGATTGAACAAAAACTTCATTCCTAGGTTGAAGGGATCACCTTCTCGAACGCCGAGGTTAACATTAACACCTCATTTCGCCCGGGACGCACGTCATAAAAATTTCTTGATTGTGGGTAGACCCTCATGGTTAGGAATTTTCAAAGGGTTGTTGATTTTGCAATCAACTCATTTGGTTATGATCACAAGTGATAAAAACGGTCATCAAAAAGAATAGGGATAATCTCTCTATTAAATACAAACGATTGACAAATGAATTGACCAATAAACTAACAATTAGATTGATTAATTATCATTTGCAATGATTTATGCATTTGAACAGGAAATAAAGACGAAGAAGATTTGAGCACAAAAGACTTGTCCAAGGATTCACAAGGAACAAAGGTATGGAATAAAAGTCTTAATTTAATTTAGGAAACAGAATCATAAAAAATTAAAACTAGAATTAAGGGATAGGCCTCCTATTATTGCGGTTATGGGAAGGTGGCTTGTTATTGATCCCCAACTTGCTTTCTTCAACTGCTTCATTCTCCCCAAATATCTGAGGATATTTGACTTTTAGCCACCCTAAAAAGCTTTTCAAATTGTTAACTTCTGCCTTTGTATCACTCAGTTCCTTCTTCAAACTTGCCATTTCTTTTAAAGTTTGATTTCTGGTGTCCATGACTGAATTTAAAAGACGATTAGCGCTTTTGATAGTTTCATTTTTGTACATGATTTCTGCTTCGTAGGCATCGGACAATCTTTCGATGATCTATGAAAATAAAATGAAAAAGTTTAGAAACCAATAAGAAATTAAAATATATGGTTAAAGTAAAAAAAAACTTACTGAAATGGATCGCTCCCTAAGTCTTTTAGGTGCCCTACTTCTAGATGATGACTCGCCCTCCATTGAATTATTATAGATATTAATAGAAAAGGAGAAGATAATTTTAATATATTCTTTGGGCATGAGAATGTATGTCTAACAAAAGATTATCTCGGGTATAAATAAGTCAATTGGGGGTAATTTAATCGACAAAATGGAGGTTCACTGTCAAATCAAAGCGCGTAAGGAACATTAATCGTTGAACATTGGGATACTAACATTAGGGATAAGATATTTCGTGGAAGATATGTCTTAAATGCAGGTTCTTAAGAGATGCGAGGATTAAATGCCTCAATTGATTAAAGATCAAATGTTATTCTCAAGAAGGAATAAAACAAAGTTCCTAGGATAAGAAATAAACTTGTTAAGATATTAGAAACAAGAAGATCAAAAAAAGCAAAGGAGATGAATATTCAAACAAGAAAGATCCGGAATGATCTTCTTGAAAACATCAAAGAGGTACGCAAATTCATAGAATTAAAACATTTATTTTTGAAATGAAAAGTACAGAACAACTAAAAGACTAATCCGCTAACTAGAACTAGGATGACTAATTTCCATTAGCCTCGTTAATCTCTGGATGTAATCTTTTAAACTTAGAAACCACTGCTTGTAAAACCAACACATTCCCTTTGGTCTTTCGGAGTTCTTCTTGAACGACGTCTAGATTTCCGTAGGCCTCGATTAGTTCTTCTCTGAGGGTTAACTTGTCTTTTCCCCCATCTGCCGATAGCCTCTAGGGTTAGTCCTTGGTGATCATTGCAGATCTGTTCTGAAAGTGACAAACACTCCCCTAGATCCCTGAAAAGTTTGTCATGTTTCTTGGCTAGTTCTTCAGATAACTGCTTAAATCTTTCAGAAGCCTATATAAAAAGAAGAAAATACATAACTAAAATAAGAAATATATATGTATAATATATACACGAATAAAATCAGTAAATAATCACCTGGGTTGAGACGTTTGACATAATGCTGGGAAAGGAAGAAGAAGTGATTTTTTCAAAATAGGGGAATGATCTAAAAAGAGGGATCGGTAGAGAATAAATAGGGGGATAAGAGAGAATTTATTGCTGGGTAGTTAAAAGTCTAATCCGAAAAGTCATAACTCTTCACATCAAGTCGAAAAGATGCTTTTCGAAGAAATAAAGTAAATGGAACACGAAATAAAACCTTAAGATTAACTTTAGTACACATAATATGTTATATGAAATAGTCTCCTGACATTTCAAAAACAAAATAACATGACATAATTAAAGCATTGTCCATTGGGGGCATGATGTGTAAAATCGAGTTTAAAAATTAAAACAAGAAATACCCTAGAACTGACTACTACACACTCTCGGGCAGTGACCCGTTCGTATATAGTATAGCTAAAAGGTAAGTCCAGGATCGAACTCAGGGACTAAAGTTAAGTAATTATCGACATTAAGTAATTCTAATTAAAAAGGGTTTTGTGACCGAATTGTCACCTTGCAACAAGTAAAAGTAAATAATTTAAATCCGGTATTACCGGGGCAGGGATCGTCCTTAAACAATATTGAAAATGTTTTTATGACAATAATTTAAAAGGCATCCATCTTGATTTCGCTCAACAATACGCTCAGATTGCACATAAATGAAGTTCAAACCCAAATTAGTTGATTAAATAACCGAGACTCAAACAAAGCACCAACCCCGTACCCATCAAGTTAATGACATCATTTGACTCTCTTGCTTAAACTAGTTTCGTTACAAAGACCGGTACCCCAAGACATCTTTTATAACTTCCCTAATCAAACAATTGGTTTGGTTATTAAAATAACAATTATACCTATCGATTGTACCCAACCGTTAACACATTTCTCCCTATTATCATGAACGATTATCTACCGTACCCGTCATAGACCCAATCGTTTGTATCCAAACAATCAAAATGAAATATATGTAATCAATAATTACCATTAAAGACACACACAAATCACCAATCGGTTCAAGATAAATTATAAGGAAGAAATACGCTAAGATCGCGATATAACGTTAAATAAAATCAACTTTGAATTATAAAAATTGTGCAATCCTTACATATCGTCTCACTTCATCAAGATGGATGATAAAAAGATTAGTTACTCATAACAAGATAAATAACACAAACAATTATTAATGTCAAATAATCCATATTAATAACTTGTGATGATAAAGTCTTGTATTAATATAGCTAACAATTAAAATAAATAAAAGAAAAGGAATTCGAACAGATTGATGACTGCTGCTGCTTTTCGAAACAAGAAGGAAGAAAATCCTATTGACTTTTGCGGCCTCCAATCACACGCACCCCACCGTCCAGCTCTTGATAGATTGTTGTAAAAAATATATAAAGTATTGTTGTAATGCTTAAGTCGAAAACCAAAAACCCTCCTTACGAACTCTCTGCTTCACGCCCCTAAAACTCTCCTATCTAGCCGACTTCAATTCATGACTTTTAGGCCCATATTGCTCCAACCGACTTCTTCATCTAGATGGCTAAAGGCCCATCCATTTATTTAAAAACCAAATATGGGCTTTTGATCCTTGTCCTTTTCGGTCTACACTTTCTTGGCCAACTTCACAAATAAAACGACAATAATATATTTGAGCTGCTTCGAAGTCTTTCTTTTCTTTTATTGTCTACAGTCCAACATTAGCCCATTAAATATGTACTTCTTTTATCTTCTAACCGAGCCATGTCTACTCAATATTTATGTGTCACATACATCGCATTCTTCAATTCTTTCATAAATAATCTTCATTTAGCCCATTTTTGACATATCTCATCTCATAGACCTATAATCCAATAAAATCACATATTAAGTATAAAAGTCTATAAAATGACAATAATACAAATATAAAGGTGAAAATATCGCATTAAATAAATATGTATAAAATAGGCGATATCAAATTCCCCCACACTTAAGCTTTGCTTGTCCTCAAGCAATTCCAAACTTCAAAACTTAATTACCTTGGTACATCAACTCGGTTAAACATGTCAGTAATCAAAAAGAAGCTAAACCATGAATGGAAATGATAAAAAATGGTTAAGCAGTTTTAATCTTAAATGAAAACTGGAATGTTTGACAATACTTGACTGATACACAAGCCTCAATAACACGACTAAGCACAAAAGAATCGAATCAAAGATATCTTATCTATCCTACTCCAACTAACTTACTATTGGGGTTGAATATTTGAATAATCACTCAATGCCTAGTCGTGATGCATACTCTTTTACCATAGGCTTGTACTAGGTTCGTTCCTTCACCATCATGGCGCAAGCACCACAACGTTAATCAGAAGAGGTCTTTAAGGGTTGTAATGAACTCTGGGGCTAAACAAGGTATTTAAAAGGGTATGGAAATTTGGGTAAACAATTGGTGTTAAAAGGAAATAACACAACACTTAACAAAGTTTTACATAATAGTCTAATCCATTAAATCCCATGTCACTAGTTGCCAACGGTCCAAAACCCGAGAAGTTGTACAGACAAAACCCCCAATAGACGATTACAAACCGACACCATTGTGGTGTATGACAATTAAACAACTCAATCAACCAATTCTAACCATGTTGGCATAAACAAACGCGCCAACCCACGAATAACAACTTAAGATTATAACATTCAGATCCTTTCGTTGGTGTAATTGATGTACCAACTTACAAAAATGATTTGACCAAAAGTGAGAAATACCAATTGACAGCCCAAGCTCTTTTTTTCTTTCATTTTTTCTATTTTTTTTTCTATTTTTTTTTTCTATTTTTTTTTGTGAGCTACTTTTACTCTGACTAATTGGTATTCTCTAAATAATTTTGAAACAGTGACAAATCATATACTCATATGCTAAAATGAACGATCCAGACTTTATCCAAACAAACATGACGAAATCAATCTATTCTCATTAACCGAGAATATCCCAACCCGACATAAAGGACAACCCCAAACCATCCACTAGCATAGGCAACCAATGACCCACCAGGACTTCGACTATCGGTATGGCTAGGAAGGGTGTACATTTCATGTGGATTTAATAACAAAGAACAGGCTAGTGACAACATGTTTTCTATTGTTTCTTGCACTAAAAGTGAGTGCAACATAAGGGTTTAAACAGGTGGTTCACTAACCAGTGTAGTTAGCTACTAAGCACATTAACAAAACATGCACATAACAATTTTTACGAAACAAGGGGTGAACATACAAAGAACAAAGGGTTTTATCCTAAATTTTGCCTCTTCTGATAATAACGAAGATAATCTTCGTTGGGTACTAACGAAGATAATCTTCGTTGGGTACTAACGAAGATAATCTTCGTTGGGTACTAACGAAGATAATCTTCGTTGGGTACTAACGAAGATAATCTTCGTTGGGTACTAACGAAGATAATCTTCGTTGGGTACTAACGAAGATAATCTTCGTTGGGTACTAACGAAGATAATCTTCGTTGGGTACTAACGAAGATAATCTTCGTTGGGTACTAACGAAGATAATCTTCGTTGGGTACTAACGAAGATAATCTTCGTTGGGTACTAACGAAGATAATCTTCGTTGGGTACTAACGAAGATAATCTTCGTTGGGTACTAACGAAGATAATCTTCGTTGGGTACTAACGAAGATAATCTTCGTTGGGTACTAACGAAGATAATCTTCGTTGGGTACTAACGAAGATAATCTTCGTTGGGTACTAACGAAGATAATCTTCGTTGGGTACTAACGAAGATAATCTTCGTTGGGTACTAACGAAGATAATCTTCGTTGGGTACTAACGAAGATAATCTTCGTTGGGTACTAACGAAGATAATCTTCGTTGGGTACTAACGAAGATAATCTTCGTTGGGTACTAACGAAGATAATCTTCGTTGGGTACTAACGAAGATAATCTTCGTTGGGTACTAACGAAGATAATCTTCGTTGGGTACTAACGAAGATAATCTTCGTTGGGTACTAACGAAGATAATCTTCGTTGGGTACTAACGAAGATAATCTTCGTTGGGTACTAACGAAGATAATCTTCGTTGGGTACTAACGAAGATAATCTTCGTTGGGTACTAACGAAGATAATCTTCGTTGGGTACTAACGAAGATAATCTTCGTTGGGTACTAACGAAGATAATCTTCGTTGGGTACTAACGAAGATAATCTTCGTTGGGTACTAACGAAGATAATCTTCGTTGGGTACTAACGAAGATAATCTTCGTTGGGTACTAACGAAGATAATCTTCGTTGGGTACTAACGAAGATAATCTTCGTTGGGTACTAACGAAGATAATCTTCGTTGGGTACTAACGAAGATAATCTTCGTTGGGTACTAACGAAGATAATCTTCGTTGGGTACTAACGAAGATAATCTTCGTTGGGTACTAACGAAGATAATCTTCGTTGGGTACTAACGAAGATAATCTTCGTTGGGTACTAACGAAGATAATCTTCGTTGGGTACTAACGAAGATAATCTTCGTTGGGTACTAACGAAGATAATCTTCGTTGGGTACTAACGAAGATAATCTTCGTTGGGTACTAACGAAGATAATCTTCGTTGGGTACTAACGAAGATAATCTTCGTTGGGTACTAACGAAGATAATCTTCGTTGGGTACTAACGAAGATAATCTTCGTTGGGTACTAACGAAGATAATCTTCGTTGGGTACTAACGAAGATAATCTTCGTTGGGTACTAACGAAGATAATCTTCGTTGGGTACTAACGAAGATAATCTTCGTTGGGTACTAACGAAGATAATCTTCGTTGGGTACTAACGAAGATAATCTTCGTTGGGTACTAACGAAGATAATCTTCGTTGGGTACTAACGAAGATAATCTTCGTTGGGTACTAACGAAGATAATCTTCGTTGGGTACTAACGAAGATAATCTTCGTTGGGTACTAACGAAGATAATCTTCGTTGGGTACTAACGAAGATAATCTTCGTTGGGTACTAACGAAGATAATCTTCGTTGGGTACTAACGAAGATAATCTTCGTTGGGTACTAACGAAGATAATCTTCGTTGGGTACTAACGAAGATAATCTTCGTTGGGTACTAACGAAGATAATCTTCGTTGGGTACTAACGAAGATAATCTTCGTTGGGTACTAACGAAGATAATCTTCGTTGGGTACTAACGAAGATAATCTTCGTTGGGTACTAACGAAGATAATCTTCGTTGGGTACTAACGAAGATAATCTTCGTTGGGTACTAACGAAGATAATCTTCGTTGGGTACTAACGAAGATAATCTTCGTTGGGTACTAACGAAGATAATCTTCGTTGGGTACTAACGAAGATAATCTTCGTTGGGTACTAACGAAGATAATCTTCGTTGGGTACTAACGAAGATAATCTTCGTTGGGTACTAACGAAGATGGTTGATGGTAATTAGTACTAACGAAGATAATCTTCGTTGGGTACTAACGAAGATAATCTTCGTTATATGGGCTGGGCTGCTAAGTTCGTAAGAACAAAGCCCAGCAGGCCCAATATCGATCAGAAACATATATAAATGAATGGAAACCCTAAATTGAGGTAATCCGTTCAACTCTCACACACCTACGGCGACTAAGTTTGTTTCTAGCATATAGAAAATGAAGATAGACCACATACGGCTGATTATATACATATAATTAGCAATATATTCGATAACTAATCAAACTAGTTATCTCGTGAGGATTCCGCACTCACGACATAACAATAGACGATCTCGAGAGCGATCTGCAGCTATCGAGGGACTCACAAGTGGTATCAGAGCAATTTGATATCTTATCGAAGGTTCGAGATCGTTGTTTGATTGTTATTCTCCCAAAAACCTCCCAAAAAAAAAACCTTTCTGTCGTTAAGTTCGTTCGCTTTACGAACTTAGCAAAACGAAGTCAGAAAACGAATTTAACTTAAATTCGTTCTAAGTTCATCAAACGAAGATAGAAAACGAATTTATCTTCATTTTCGTTTTGAATCTTCATCAAACAAATTTAGTCTACGAACTTAAGCTATCTTCGTTCAGACCCTGTTCTTACGAAATTAACCTATTTTTGTTTCATTTCTTATCTTCGTTTGAACAATAATTTTCACTTATGGCTTCCTCATCTTCAACTAATAATGCTGTTGCCCAATACCTCAATTCTCTGGTTTATCATGATCATCTTGTAGGACGTACTAATTCTCCACCAAAGTTAGTTTCATTAGCTGACTTCTGGGCGTGGAGAGGTCGATTTGAAGATTTTATTCAACGAGAAGACTTAAACATGTGGCTCATGATTACTGAAGGTTATGAGTGGCCCACTCTTACTGTGAATGGAGTTACTTCTACATACAAGGTGGGAGAGTTAACAGGTGAAGAAAAGGCTAACTATGCCATTGAAGTAAAGACTCTTTCCACTCTTTGTATGTGCATTCCTCAAGAGTTGGTGCACTTGTTTCCTAAACAGGAATACAAGACTTTAAAGCAACTGTTCGATGCTATTGAAGCTCATTGTGAAGGTGATCCAATATTGAAGCAAAATAGAATTAAAATGCTAAAGAAACAATTTGACTGCTTCAATGCTACAAAGAATAAACAAGTTGAGGATCTTATACTGAGATATCAACATATTCTTGCTGAATTAGCTTACTTTGATCTTAAATACACTCCTACTGAGATAGTGGATAAATTCCTGGATGGTTTGCCGAAAGCCTACAAAGAGTTTCGTCATGGATTGCAAGAAAGAGCTGATTATGCATCTCTTCGAATAGATGGAGTTATATCCACTCTAAGAAACAGAGAAATGAAGGATAAGGCAAAGGTTCTTCAAGACAACTTCACACAAGATCCATCTCTCTATCATGCCACTATGAAAAATCCAACAGCTGATGTTAATGCCTTCTTTTCTGGAGTTGGTAATACTAGTGAGACAGACAATCGTGGTCCACTGATGGATGGAGATGATTCTTCCGGATTCATGGCTACTGATGCTGGTAACAGGGGTAAAAAGGCTAATGAAGGTGCAAAGACTGGAAATATGAAGTTTGGTAACATTACATCATCTTTTGCTTCCATGTGTGCAGCACATGAAGCTTTTATTGCGGGTAGAATCACAGATCCAGCACTCATTGATGAAGATTACGACCAGATAGATCCATATGATGTTGAAGAAATGGATCTGAAATGGCAACTGGCCATGATCACCAGGAGAGTGCAAAAGTTTATGCATAGAACAGGCAGACAGCTTACTGGAGGTACTCAGGGCTTTGACAAGTCAAAGGTGAAGTGCTATAACTGCGAAGGTTTTGGACATTTTGCCAGAGAGTGTCAACGGCCTAAGAGAGAGGCAAATGTTACCCCTACACATCAAGATAGAGGTGGTAATCGTCCGTTCAATCAAAATTCAACTAGAGCTCTTTTGTTGACTGATGATCCTACTGCAAATGTCAACGGCAATGACAAGGCTATAGTAGCTGTTCAACCAGATGGTTCTTATGTTTGGAATCTTCCACATGATGAGACCAATAACGCTTATTTGGCTGAAATCCTTGATGATATGGCTCAAATAGTTGATTCTCCTGATGACTTCTTGGACACCACAGTTTACCATAGTGAAGAGCAATTGTATGAGAATACTAAAAGTTCGAAATTGGAATCTGTTGCTGCTGGTGTATATGATACTGATTCCGAATCTGACAATGAGTTAGAAGATGTCAAGAACCTTGATGAAGTGAAAGCTACTGAAGAGGTGAAAGCTGCTGAGGTTAAAGATGATTCTGCTACAGAAAAGGGTGAAAAGACAATTGAAGAGCAGATGCAAGAGTTTGAGATTCCGGCTGGCATGACTGTGGATGACTTTGTTGCTTACATTGCAGATTACAAAGAGGCAGACCAACAGGTATCTTATTCTCTACATACTATTGTTCATGTTTGCAAAATTGTTAATCGAATGTTTGATGAAATTGAACAAAAGAATGAACAAATTAAGAAATTAGAATCTGCTGTCAATGCTGCTCATGATGAAAGAGATAAGTTAATTAAAAAGGGTCTAACTGTAAATGATAAAGAAAAATTCTTCAAGGAAAAGATTAGATCTTTAGAGTCTGACATTAGAGCTATGAAAGATAAAGTCAATCAGTCTGTGGCCGTAGAAAGAGTAGGTAGTGAAGCTTACTCCTTGTTAGTTAGAAAGTGTGCTACCATTGAAAAGGAACTTGCTGATGCTAGGATAGAAATCTTGGAATTAAATGCTAAATCTGATTCTGCTAGACATGTTGAGCTTTTAATGCATATGACAAAGTTTGAGCATTCTTCCTCTAAGAGTCTTGACACTGCTAAGATCTCTTATAGAGACGTGCCTCCTCCTTTCAATAATAACTATACTTCTGTTGAACCTAATATTCCTGATATCCTACTTCAACCTAGTGTTGTAGATGGTAATCCAAAAGACTCAATTCCCGAGGCAAAGATGCCTGAGGGATCAAAAGAGTCTAAAGAAGGTTCTTCTCAACCTAACAAGGAAGAGAAATTGAAAGGTGTTGTCCTAAATCAGTCTATTCTTAATGGTCAGAAAGACAGTATTGTACACTTTACACTTCATAAGAGTAATAGGGTCTATACTGAGTTAGAATTTCCATTAGAATCTATTGACCCTAAGAGGATTGATAAAGTCTGGGATGTAGCTATTGAGGATATGAAGAAATTAAGTCAGCAGCGTCTCACTCCATTACCTAAGAAATCTAGGATTAGAAAATCTGAAGATAACTTAGCCGTTAATGAAGAAACAACTAAGGCTTTAAAGCACATCTTAATACCTGCACTTAAGAAATCTCCAAGTAAAGGTAAACATGAGAAAGATGGTGTTAGAAAGTCTAGGATATCACCAACAAAACGAGACCCTGAAAAAGAAGATCAAAGAAAAACAAGTAAGTCAGTGGACACTAGTGCTAACAATGAATCTGTAGGTACCGATAAAAAGGTAGATACAAACAAAAAGTTCAAGGTCCTCTCCTGCTTTGCTTGTCATGAAAAGGGTCATGTTTATAGTGTATGTCCAAATAGACCTCGAAGATCAGGGTCTCCTTCAAAGGTTTCCACCTCGGAAGGAAAAAGGGGGTTGGGTAATGATAAACAGGTTGATGAGGCTAAAGTTCAATCTTCTCCAAAACCGTTTACTGTACCTCAACGACGTGAATCTCCACTGAAAGGTTCATCAGGAAATTTTCATGAGAATTCAAATCGTTTTCAAACACCTCCACGACCTGCTCGTTCTGCTCCTAGAAATCAAAATTCATATTATGACCAAATTCATTCGAGTGTTCGACCTTCTTATGGCCCTCATTCTCCTAGACCTTCTCCGACGAGAGGTCAGAAGTCTCCTCCAGTGAGAAGACGAGACGAGAATCATGTACCACCCACGGCCTCGAGCAATGGATATTGGACTGAACTGATTCTCAGGGATGAGAAGGGTCGACCCAAACCTAAGAAGGTTTGGGTCCCCAATGAAAACTAATTTTTCTCATTTTATGTGCAGGGAGTTCCTAGGAAACCAATTCATTTATGGTACCTTGACAGTGGATGCTCCAGGCACATGACAGGGGACAGGAAACTCTTGTCCAATTATACTGGTATAAATGGGTCGTACGTTAGTTTTGCTGGATCCAAGGGCGGCAACATCACCGGTCAAGGAGATGCCGTCAATGGAAAACTTACTCTAGAAAGAGTAAACTATGTGGAACAACTTACTCATAATCTAATGAGTGTCTCCCAGATCTGTGACAAGGGCAACAATGTTCATTTCACAGAAAAGGAGGCATTCATCTTGAAGCCGGGTTTCGTTATTCCAGCAGAATGGAGTAGCTGAAAGGAAAAACAGGACATTGATAGAAACGGCTAGGACGATGCTTGCTGATTCAGGGCTTCCTGTTACTTTCTGGGGGGAGGCAGTGTATACAGCTTGTCACATTTTAAATCGGGTTTTAACAGTTAAACGGTTCAAGAAAACTTGTTATGAACTTTTGCACAACACAAAGCCCAATTTACAAAATGTTGAGCCGTTTGGTGTTCCTTGTACTTTTCTTAAAGTACTTCCTCAGGGAAAATTTGATCCTAAATCTGAGGAGGGTTTCTTTTTAGGTTATATACCTAGTACACCAATTCGGCGTGTGTACAATCAGAAAACTGGCAAAGTTAATTTTGGTACAAATGTGGTTATTGTCAGTCATAAACCTGCTGTACACATTGGTCCTGCTAATGACTTCGATTATGATGGTGTTTTCACCTCTTTTCGTGGTCCTGTTTCTTTTACAGGTGTTCCGATTATGGAGGATGTAGTTACTCTTCATGATCCACTTGATGGTGGGCCGGTTACTGTTTCTTCTCCGGTTTCCTCACCATTCATTGAGCCTGCTTCCAAATCTGGAGAATCAAGTGGGACCAAATAAGCAGATTCTACCTTAAAGACTGTTCCTAAAGATCCTAATGATCATTTACATATACCTCTACCTGATACTCCCTTCTATGATACTGACGACACGGAAGGTGAAAATCAGGAGGAGCCTAAAACTCTAGAGCAACATGTGCAGACTAACTTGGGAAATGATCTTATAGTAGACACGGTTCCTCAAACAAGAGTCAACAAGGATCATCCAGTAGAGCAAATCATTGGTGATGCTTCTGCCTCTGTTCGCACGAGAAATCAGAATAGGAAAAATTTGTCAAGTATGTTTGCTGAAATTAAGGATACTGGGGCAATTACTTGGTACTTGTACTTTTGCTTCATCTCTCAGGTTGAGCCTAAAAATGTTGGAATGGCTCTTAAAGATCCGTCATGGGTTGAGGCGATGCAAGAAGAATTGGCTCAGTTTAGGAAGCTTGATGTATGGAAGTTAGTTGACTTACCTCAAGGTGAATCTCCTTTATCAACGCGATGGGTTTTTCGTTGTAAAAAGGATGACAAAGGTGTAGTCACTCGCAATAAGGCTCGGTTGGTGGTTAGAGGATTTGAGCAACAAGAAGGCTTCGATTACGATGAGACATTTGCACCAGTAGCTAGACTTGAAGCTATTCGTTTATTTCTGGCATATGCTAGTTATAAAGGTATAAAGGTGTATCAACTTGACGTTAAGAGTGCCTTCTTGTATGGGGAAATAAGAGAAGAAGTGTATGTAGATCAACCTCCCGGGTTTGAGGATCCAGACATCCCTAATAGAGTATATCGTCTTGATAAGGCTCTATATGGTTTACATCAGGCTCCTCGATCATGGTATGAAAAACTGTCTACTCATCTGCATGAAAATGGTTTTACTAGAGGTTCTATTGACAGCACGTTGTTTATCAAATGGAAAGGGAAGGACTATTTGCTTATACAGGTTTACGTCGATGATATTATTTTTGGTTCATCTGATAAGAATATGTGCAAGGAATTTGAGCAGAGCATGAAGGCTAAGTTCGAAATGAGTGCTATGGGGAATTAACTTTCTTCCTTGGACTACAGGTGGATCAACTGAAGGATGGGTTTTTTATTCATCAGACCAAGTATGTTCAAGATCTTCTTACTAGGTTTCGGATGACCGATGCTAAAGATGCAATTACTCCCATTCAGACTAATCATGGGCTGTGTCCTGATAAGACTAATGATCCAGACGTCGATGCAACTCAATATCGGGCTATCATTGGTTCCTTGATGTATCTGACGGCTTCACGTCCAGACATTACCTTTGCTGTTTGTATGTGTGCTAGATATCAGGCTAATCCGAAAGAGTCACATTTGAAAGCTGCGAAAAGGATTCTTCGTTATGTGAAAGCCAAGCCTCGTCTAGGGCTTTGGTATCCCATGCATGGTTCCTTTGAATTCAAAGCTTATACTGATTCGGATTATGGTGGCTGCAGTTCGGATAGGAAATCAACGTCAGGTGGATGTCAGCTTTTAGGGGGGAGAATTATATCGTGGCAGTGCAAGAAGCAGACATCTGTTGCACAGTCTACCTGTGAAGCAGAGTACATAGCTGCTGGTCAATGCTGTTCTCAGGTACTTTGGATACAGCAACAATTGCGCGACTATGGTATGGATATCTCAGACTCTCCTATTTGTATTGATAGTAAGTCTGCCATAGATATTACTAAGAATCCGAAAAACTTTAAAGTCACCAAGCACATAGATATAAAGCATCACTTTTTACGTGACTGTTTTGAGAAAAAGCTTATTCATTTAGAAAAGGTTATTACTGATGATAACCTTGCTGATTTATACACTAAAGCTTTTGATAGACCTCGTCATGAGTTGTTATATCAACTCAATGGTATGAAGAATACCGAGTAGTTTCTCTCAAAGAACTTAAATTTTCTTTTCGAGTCTTAGTAGTTTAAGTCGTATATAGATAGTGTCAAAAAATAAAAAAATAAATAAAAAAAAAAAATAAAAAAATATATATATATAATAAAGTAAGGTTACTGCACTTCATGATTAGACGTGACGATACTTTAGCTTTTAAGTCTACTTAATTGTACTTTAAAATGCTCAGTTCAGTGATACCATTATATGATGTATCGATAGGCACAAAGTACCAAAGTTTCCTTATAATCTGAACTTAAATGTATACAATGTTCTTATGGGAAACGTATTCAGATACATGGCTGAGAATGCTTGTTCCTAAAATAGACAAGTCCTTTAAATCTTATGAAAGATCTTGCATTATAATTATGTATATTTGGTCTTTATAAAGAAAGTCTCGGGTACATATATGTATATGTATTGCTTTTTTGGATGTATATTTGTGACAAGATATACAAATATCAAATAAATCAGTTGAAAATATGAAGCTAATGTGGCCTTTGAGATTCGAACAAGTAAGTCCTTGGGGTGTCCTTGTATACCTAGCCTACCTAAAGTTTCCAACTTGGGATAGGTTGTCAGAAAGTTCGCTACACGGGTCTCATAGAAAGTCACGGGTTTTCATAAGTGCTTTACAAAATTAATGTCACAAATATGCAAGTACTTGGCATTATGCAATGTTGAGTATATTTCCGTATGTGAGTCAAGTTAAGTCGCTTTACGCGTGAGGAATCACCGACCTGTCACCGCTGACTTGATTCTTAAAGACTTTCTCACTTTACTCACCAAATGTCTTAATCTTAGTGCTTGTTTCAATTGTGAGAGTGTATCTGAATATGGGGCACATAAGTTCGCAAACTAAAATTGTGGCATGAGTAACTTACTAGGTTACATGGTGACTGTCCTTGGCTCAAGTAATACGAAAGTGCCACAAACCAAAAAGGAGACTGGAAGTACCGAGAGTTTAAGAGGACGAATATATTGGTAATCGTTTTTGGATCACTGTTCT
>CM067175.1:55093703-55197589 GCA_034093135.1 Erigeron breviscapus | reverse complement strand
GGGGGGAGGGCAGTGAATACATCTTGTCACATTTTAAATCGGGTTTTAACAGTTAAACGGTTCAAGAAAACTTGTTATGAACTTTTGCACAACACAAAGCCCAATTTACAAAATGTTGAGCCGTTTGGTGTTCCTTGTACTTTTCTTAAAGTACTCCCTCAGGGAAAATTTGATCCTAAATCTGAGGAGGGTTTCTTTTTAGGTTATATACCTAGTACACCAATTCGGCGTGTGTACAATCAGAAAACTGGCAAAGTAATTTTGGTACAAATGTTAATTGTCAGTCATAAACCTGCTGTACACATTGGGCCTGCTAATGACTTCGATTATGATGGTGTCTTCACCTCTTTTCGTGGTCCTGTTTCTTTTACAGGTGTTCCGACTGTGGAGGATGTAGTTACTCTTCATGATCCACTTGATGGTGGGCCGGTTCCTGTTTCTTCTCCGGTTTCCTCACCATTCATTGAGCCTGCTTCCAAATCTGGAGAATCAAGTGGGACCAAATAAGCAGATTCTACCTTAAAGACTGTTCCTAAAGATCCTAATGATCATTTACATATACCTCTACCTGATACTCCCTTCTATGATACTGACGACACGGAATGTGAAAATCAGGAGGAGCCTAAAACTCTAGAGCAACATGTGCAGACTAACTTGGGAAATGATCTTACAGTCGATACGGTTCCTCAAACAAGAGTCAACAAGGATCATCCAGTATAGCAAATCATTGGTGATGCTTCTGCCTCTGTTCGCACGAGAAATCAGAATAGGAAAAATTTGTCAAGTATGTTTGCTGAAATTAAGGATACTGGGGCAATTACTTGGTACTTGTACTTTTGCTTCATCTCTCAGGTTGAGCCTAAAAATGTTGGAATGGCTCTTAAAGATCCGTCATGGGTTGAAGCGATGCAAGAAGAATTGGCTCAGTTTCGGAAGCTTGATGTATGGAAGTTAGTTGACTTACCTCATGGTGAATCTCCTTTATCAACGCGATGGGTTTTTCGTTGTAAAAAGGATGACAAAGGTGTAGTCACTCGCAATAAGGCTCGGTTGGTGGTTAGAGGATTTGAGCAAACAAGAAGGCTTCGATTACGATGAGACATTTGCACCAGTAGCTAGACTTGAAGCTATTCGATTATTTCTGGCATATGCTAGTTATAAAGGTATAAAGGTATCAACTTGACGTAATGTGGATCTTTCTGTACCCACCTTTCCACGTTTCGCTAAAGATTGATGGGGGAGGAGGGGGGAGAAGCCCTTAGGTAGGTGTTGGACGGGGATCAAACATGAGGGAGGTGGGGGGGAGGGGGGCGAGGGGGCTAGAAGGGGTTTAGGTTTTGGCAGTGAAGTGTCCGTGTGGTGAGATGTGATCTTTCGGAAGGAAAGAAAGGTGGATGGGAAGGAGGGATTAACACGTGTGACCGAAAGATGTTATCCCCGGGGTGCCGTGCTCCTCCTGTTGGTCTGATTTGGGGGATGAGCAGAGGGGCGCGAGGGGGGAGGCTTCGCGTTCAGGAACCAAAAACGGGGAGGTGGGACAGGGGTAGGAAGGAGGAAGGGCGAGGGGATTGAGTGGCGGACAGGTCTTAAAAGGCACAATTTTGTGGGGGAATGGGGAAATAAGAGAAGAAGTGTATGTAGATCAACCTCAGGGGTTTGAGGATCCAGACTTCCCTAATAGAGTATATCGTCTTGATAAGGCTCTATATGGTTTACATCAGGCTCCTCGATCATGGTATGAAAAACTGTCTACTCATCTGCATGAAAATGGTTTTACTAGAGGTTCTATTGACAGCACGTTGTTTATCAAATGGAAAGGGAAGGACTATTTGCTTATACAGGTTTACGTCGATGATATTATTTTTGGTTCATCTGATAAGAATATGTGCAAGGAATTTGAGCAGAGCATGAAGGCTAAGTTCGAAATGAGTGCTATGGGGGAATTAACTTTCTTCCTTGGACTACAGGTGGATCAACTGAAGGATGGGTTTTTTATTCATCAGACCAAGTATGTTCAAGATCTTCTTACTAGGTTTCGGATGACCGATGCTAAAGATGCAATTACTCCCATTCAGACTAATCATGGGCTGTGTCCTGATAAGACTAATGATCCAGACGTCGATGCAACTCAATATCGGGCTATCATTGGTTCCTTGATGTATCTGACGGCTTCACGTCCAGACATTACCTTTGCTGTTTGTATGTGTGCTAGATATCAGGCTAATCCGAAAGAGTCACATTTGAAAGCTGCGAAAGGATTCTTCGTTATGTGAAGGCCAAGCCTCGTTCTAGGGCTTTGGTATCCCATGCATGGTTCCTTTGAATTCAAGCTTATACTGATTCGGATTATGGTGGCTGCAGTTCGGATAGGAAATCAACGTCAGGTGGATGTCAGCTTTTAGGGGGGAGAATTATATCGTGGCAGTGCAAGAAGCAGACATCTGTTGCACAGTCTACCTGTGAAGCAGAGTACATAGCTGCTGGTCAATGCTGTTCTCAGGTAACTTTGGATACAGCAACAATTGCGCGACTATGGTATGGATATCTCAGACTCTCCTATTTGTATTGATAGTAAGTCTGCCATAGATATTACTAAGAATCCGAAAAACTTTAAAGTCACCAAGCACATAGATATAAAGCATCACTTTTACGTGACTGTTTTGAGAAAAAGCTTATTCATTTAGAAAAGGTTATTACTGATGATAACCTTGCTGATTTATACACTAAAGCTTTTGATAGACCTCGTCATGAGTTGTTATATCAACTCAATGGTATGAAGAATACCGAGTAGTTTCTCTCAAAGAACTTAAATTTTCTTTTCGAGTCTTAGTAGTTTAAGTCGTATATAGATAGTGTCAAAAAATAAAAAAAAAATAATAAATAAAAAATAAAAATAAAAAAATATAAAAATAAAAAAATATATATATATAATAAAGTAAGGTTACTGCACTTCATGATTAGACGTGACGATACTTTAGCTTTTAAGTCTACTTAATTGTACTTTAAAATGCTCAGTTCAGTGATACCATTATATGATGTATCGATAGGCACAAAGTACCAAGTTTCCTTATAATCTGAACTTAAATGTATACAATGTTCTTATGGGAAACGTATTCAGATACATGGCTGAGAATGCTTGTTCCTAAAATAGACAAGTCCTTTAAATCTTATGAAAGATCTTGCATTATAATTATGTATATTTGGTCTTTATAAAGAAAGTCTCGGGTACATATATGTATATGTATTGCTTTTTTGGATGTATATTTGTGACAAGATATACAAATATCAAATAAATCAGTTGAAAATATGAAGCTAATGTGGCCTTTGAGATTCGAACAAGTAAGTCCTTGGGGTGTCCTTGTATACCTAGCCTACCTAAAGTTTCCAACTTGGGATAGGTTGTCAGAAAGTTCGCTACACGGGTCTCATAGAAAGTCACGGGTTTTCATAAGTGCTTTACAAAATTAATGTCACAAATATGCAAGTACTTGGCAT
The DNA here is from genome assembly GCA_034093135.1 of Erigeron breviscapus. Classification (NCBI taxonomy): domain Eukaryota; kingdom Viridiplantae; phylum Streptophyta; class Magnoliopsida; order Asterales; family Asteraceae; genus Erigeron; species Erigeron breviscapus. The sequence goes on along the minus strand of CM067175.1, from coordinate 55,194,094 downwards.
TATGCAATGTTGAGTATATTTCCGTACGTGAGTCAAGTTAAGTCGCTTTACGCGTGAGGAATCACCGACCTGTCACCGCTGACTTGATTCTTAAAGACTTTCTCACTTTACTCACCAAATGTCTTAATCTTAGTGCTTGTTTCAATTGTGAGAGTGTATCTGAATATGGGGCACATAAGTTCGCAAACTAAAATTGTGGCATGAGTAACTTACTAGGTTACATGGTGACTGTCCTTGGCTCAAGTAATACGAAAGTGCCACAAACCAAAAAGGAGACTGGAAGTACCGAGTGTTTAAGAGGACAAACATATTGGTAATCGTTTTTGGATCACTGTTCATAACTAATAATAAGATAATTATTTATATTCTAATATTTTGGGCTTATGTATATATAATATATATATATATATATATATATATATATATATATATATATATATATATATATATATATATATATATATATATATATATATATATATATATATATATATATATATATAATATATATATATATATATATATATATATATATATATATATATATATATATATATATATATATATATATATATAATATATATATATATATATATATATATATATATATATATATATATATATATATATATATATATATATATATATATATATATATATATATATATATATATATATATATATATATATATATATATATATATATATATATATATATATATATATATATATATATATATATATATATATATATATATATATATATATATATATATATATATATATATATATATATATATATATATATATATATATATATATATATATATATATATATATATATATATATATATATATATATATATATATATATATATATATATATATATATATATATATATATATATATATATATATATATATATATAATATATATATATATATATATATATATATATATATATATATAATATATATATATATATATATATATATATATATATATATATATATATATATATATATATATATATATATATATATATATATATATATATATATATATATATATATATATATATATAATATATATATATATATATATATATATATATATATATATATATATATATATATATATATATATATATATATATATATATATATATATATATATATATATATATATATATATATATATATATATATATATATATATATATATATATATATATATATATATATATATATATATATATATATATATATATATATATATATATATATATATATATATATATATATATATATATATATAATATATATATATATATATATATATATATATATATATATATATATATATATATATATATATATATATATATATATATATATATAATATATATATATATATATATAATATATATATATATATATATATATATATATATATATAATATATATATATATATATATATATATATATATATATATATATATATATATATATATATATATATATATATATATATATATATATATATATATATATATATATATATATATATATATATATATATATATATATATATATATATATATATATATATATATATATATATATATATATATATATATATATATATATATATATATATATATATATATATATATATATATATATATATATATATATATATATATATATAATATATATATATATATATATATATATATATATATATATATATATATATATATATATATATATATATATATATATATATATATATATATATATATATATATATATATATATATATATATATATATATATATATATATATATATATATATATATATATATATATATATATATATATATATATATATATATATATATATATATATATATATATATATATATATATATATATATATATATATATATATATATATATATATATATATATATATATATATATATATATATATATATATATATATATATATATATATATATATATATATATATATATATATATATATATATATATATATATATATATATATATATATATATATATATAATATATATATATATATATATATATATATATATATATATATATATATATATATATATATATATATATATATATATATATATATATATATATATATATATATATATATATATATATATATATATATATATATATATATATATATATATATATATATATATATATATATATATATATATATATATATATATATATATATATATATATATATATATATATATATATATATATATATATATATATATATATATATATATATATATATATATATATATATATATATATATATATATATATATATATATATAACGGTAAAAATCATAAATGTTAGACACAATATATATTGGTAATCGTTTTTGGATCACTGTTCATAACTAATAATAAGAGAATTATTTCTCGCTAGTAGGCTTATGTAAATGCTAATCTGATCTGATCAGTAGTAACCAAGTAACATGTGCATAATGAATAAATTACGTTAACTAGTGTTTAGATTAGTTTATTGTTCTGTAATTTTTATTCTAATTTATTTTTCATTTTATTGAGTCAAAATAGTATTTTCATAAGTTCTTATTGCACGAGAGATTCTACTTAAATTCTGTTGAGTATATGTTTTGCTGAATTCATTCATTTGAATTCTTGATGAGGTTATGTGATTAGTACAAAAGAAGATTTTCTGATATGGACATTAATTTGTTTAAGTTTAGAAAATGATCTTTTAATATTTATGTGAAAAGTCAAAGTTATTTGAAATCTCACAAGTTTAAGTTGTTACAAGTTACGAATTTAATTAATAACTTGGTGACCTTTTAGGGTTTGACAATGGAATGACCTTCCTTGATCTTTTGTTAGATTCTTGAGTATTTCGTAATTGTTAACCCTAATTTTGTGTGTTTTAGCTTGAATTTTCTGCATTATTATGCCTTTGCTCTTGATGCGTTAATGAGTTTTTGGTAAGTGTGCAGTGTTCAGGTTAAGAAGATAAAGTTGGAGTGCTGATCCTTGTTGCAATACAGTGTTATTCATACTGATGATATCGTGGAGACAAGATTTTTGGTGTGAAGTGACAATATTGTGATGTAGATATGAGCACGTGAAGGAAGAATACATGAACCTGTCTTTGGAGTATTTATTTGCTTTTCATTTCATGTATTTAGTGAAAATAATCAGATTTGATGCTTGTTTCTTTTGATTTTCGTACCTTGACTTATGACATGATTTCGGAAACTTTACAAAGTTCTTCATTGGATTTTTGGATTATTCATTGTTTGTTAGTTTTGTAGACGGCTTCTAATATGGGACTTAAGTGTTTCACGATGGTTTGCCGTCAAGCATCTCTATGATTAGAGAAATGTTCTCCGTATCATGGTCGTGGTTGGTAACGCTGTTAATATGTCAATTGATTATTTTCAGGTTTGTTGATGGTTGGTTTTAGACCTTGGGGTTTTTTATTCAAGATTATAATGTTTGTCAAATACTTACATTATGATGATGATTTTGGATGATGGTACTTCTTGGTACAAGGCAGGAACAAGTTGTTTTTAACGAGTTTTTGCTATGTACAGGATTAGGTCAAGGGTCGCATCGTGGAAAGTTTTCGTGATGAGGAATCTGGAAAAATTTTCTAAGTACAAATTTGTTCTTACGAAGATAGTATTAACTTCGTTCAGAATTGCTCTTAAGAAAATTGGACTTATTTTCGTCACATCTAGTTTCGTTTTCTTTGGTTTTAACGAAGATAACCTCTATCTTCGTTCCTGTTGATCTTACGACGGTTAACTTCGTTCTAACATATTTTTAACTGATTTCCTAACCGACCCATTTTGACCCGTTTTTAACCATCTATATATATACCAACTTAATTCGTTTTTCTCTTTTACATTGCCAAAATTTTTAAAGAAAAACGAATTTAAGTTTCTTCTTCTGAATAAACCCCTATACTTTCATCAATCAAATCACTTGATTAAACTCGATTCTTTGCTTGTTGTTTCGATTTATATTGAAATCAGTGATTCAGGTATATTATCGAGCATCGTCATTCACAAATCCCCAATTCTAAGTTCTTATTTTGCCCAATTTTTGCATGAACTCAATCGGTTTTATACATAATGTAGGCTTCTAGGGTTTAATTTCGTTTTTCGATTTTAACCCATTGGATCTTTAATTCATCTGTAAAATCGAAGTGGGTTATGCTTCATTTAAGTGATACAAATGTTTTGTAATTGTTTTCGGGCAAATCAAGTGTTAATCAATTTTTTAAAATTCGAATGTTTGATTTTGGAAACAACTAGCTGTTCAGAATGTCTACGAACTTATCCTTCGTTCATTGTTTACGAACTTAGGTTCTGAAGCAGAGTTTACGAACTTAGTCCATGTTTTCAACTAACGAATTTAGGAGTTCTTGTTAACAAACGAACTCAGTTAAGCTTCAATGCTATCTTCGTTTATTGTTACCTAACGAACTTAAAGCCTATTTTCGTACAGTTTTCCCTTACGAACTTAAAGAGTAATTTCGTACAGTTTAAACTTATGAAATTATTGATTAAGTTCATCTACGCCTGCAACTCATTTCTTGTGCTAATCCTATAATTGTTCTTATATTATGATTTGTTTTGCAGAAATGGCTCTTGCCCCACGTCAGTTCATTAAGAAGCACAATCTTGCCTTAAATCTTGATCAAGATTAGCATAATTGTGAACGTTATCATGAGATGTTTGATTTTATTGCTCGCTCTAGGCTTTCTTTTGCATTTTGTGATTCACCTAGACTCATTAGGCAGTATATTGATGCCTTCTGGAGGACTACTCATCAGGTCATGGTTAATGGTCGTAGTTTTGTTCGTGCTACTGTCGAAGGAATCACATTTGATTTCAATGCTGCGATGCTTCGTGATATTCTGCATTTAGGTGAAGAACCAGACGAAGCAGTGGAATTGGCTTATGACTTTGAACTTATTCGTCGATGTTTTCAAAGAATGGGATATGTTGGTGAAATTAAGCTTCCTTTTGACAAAAGTGGATTTCAAGGACGTTGGAGATATCTTGCTTACGCTTTGTTGGTATGTCTGAGCAATCGTAAGGCTGGATTTGATCAGCTTTCTGCTCAGATTTCTTCGCAGATGGTTGCCTTGGTCTACAATCGACCTTATCCTTTTTCGGCATACTTCTATCACGAGTTTATTGGTCAAATCAATGCCAAAGCGAAAAATAGGTTTCTCTTATATCCTCGCTTTGTTATGGCAATCGTTAGACATTTTTGTCCGAACTTGGTATTTGATCAAGGTCCTCGCTATGCACCACATGCTTGGCCTTTACGTCTATTTGCTGATCTAGCAGCCAACACTCGAAATGTGGCTGGTCTTAATGATCCACCACTTTTTGGTCATTTGATTAATCCAAACTATCGATCCCGTTTTGAGGATGATATGTTAGTGGATGATGATGACGATTCTGATCATGAGGATGAAGAGAGTTCTGATAATGATTCTAATGGTGATTCTGATTCTGATGACTCTGATCATGGGAATGATGGTGATGATGATGTAGTTGAAACAGACACAGATGACTATGATAGTGTCGCTGCTTATTCTAGTAATGAGCATCGAACTAAGATGGCTCATGATGTCCCTGCTAGTTCAGGAAGTGATCATTCATATCACTTTTCTCGAGAAGGTGTACTTGGTGCTTTACGCCGAGAGCGTCGGAGTAAGGCATGTCATTCTTCTCCTGTTCTTTCTGATACGGATCAATCCGTTCATGATGAACATGATACTCAAGTTAATCAGGATGATGGTGCTGTACAAGAAGCTGTACTTCATTATCAAGAGGAAGTGGAACATAGAGATATGGCACCAAGTCCAATTCATGAAGGTACAAGTACTGTTGGACCTAAGAGAACACTGGATGCTCCTCTTACTTATCGCAGAGCTAAGCGTGCATGAATTTCTGAGGCTACTTTAGTATCTACAGCTGTTGCAGCTATTCCTGCTGTCTCTACAGCACCGGTTGCTTCTGTTGCCGGTAGTGTAACGTTGCGTCCACTGTTGCCTCCTGCCTTACCAATATTGCCCAGATTGCCTACTTTTCCTCCTCTTCCTTCAGATTACTCCCTAGTTAGGCGTATCGATGTTCTTCAGGCTCGTGTTGATACATTAGAGTCTGATCTTACGAATGTTCGAGATACTTTGACCTTTTTAATAAACTGGGTCAAGAATCAAGGGGGAGATGTTCCTGAAGAAGTTTGCAGATTGTCAGTAGTTCAGCCAAGACGTCAGAATGATGATGATGATGCTGATAATGCTGGTAATAGAAATGATTCTCGCCCAGTTTCTTACAAGGAAAAGGTGTTGAGACTCAGGGGGAGACAGGAAGAGATACTACTCAGATTGGTACTTCTGGTGCGGGTGGATCAAGTGCTCCTCGTGATGTTGAAGTTATTGAAGCACTTGACTCAGGTAATTCTTCGAAATCGATTGATTATTTAAGTGATGATCAAGTTGAAGCTGAAACTGAACGATTAAAGCGTGAAGTTAAGGCAAAATTTGGACATGACTGTAATACCGAAGAAAATGCTTTTCATTATGTATTTGATAACTTGTTAGATAAACAACAAAAAGCAGAAACTGAAAGAGAAAAAGAATTACAGATTCAAAGGCAAACAACCTTGGAATCTGATTCTGATTCTGATTCAACTTATGATTCTGATAAAGATTGATAAAGTCTGATTCTGATTCTGATTCAACTTATGATTCTGATAAAGATTGATAAAGTGTATATTAGGTTGCATGTAATAATTTTACGACATGTAAATGTAATCTATCTTATTTCAATGCAATTATATTTCATCTTTATTATTATTATCATGATTATTCATTGTATTCTGGTGTTCATTTTGTGTAATCTTAATAGATGATACAGATGATGCAGAATTATTCTTTGATGGTGATGAACTTGAGGAAGGTGAGTTTGTTCCTGAACCGGATCTAAACATATTCAAGAAACCTTATGGGTTTGATGATGTTTGGGACTCAATTCCTGAAGATCCATCTATAGAAGAAAGAAAAGTGTTAGAGTTCAAGAGAAAAGAAGTTAAGGAAAGAATGCTTCAAGATTCAATTAGTAGCACCGCTAAAGTTTTAAATTTTGTGGTATATGCTAAGGTTGATGATACATTGATTCCTTTCCACTGGGAAATTAACTTGACAAGACCTTTTTATCCAAATGATTATCAAGTTCCTCTCAGAGAAGATGATCCACTGCAAGAGATTGATCGACTTGTGCCTGGGCAAAGAATTAATGAATATATATGCACATGGGATACTATGAAACCCATTATGTATTGGACTCATATCTCAGAGAAGATGATCCACTGCAAGAGATTGATCGACTTGTGCCTGGGCAAAGAATTAATGAATATATATGCACATGGGATACTATGAAACCCATTATGTATTGGACTCATATCTCAGATAAAGATGCTGCAAAATATAAGATAATAATCTGGAGTTGGTTCAATGTTAGGACCAGTTCACCTGGAACTGGCCAGTCACCAGTTCACACTTGCCAGTCACCAGTTGCATCTGGAGACTAGTGAAACTGGTGAACAAGATGATTTGTCGAGAAATATATTGAAGTCCAGTTGCACCGTACAGTTAACACAACTGAAGACTTCCTCCAGTTGAGAACTGACCAAGTTGAAGAAGCATTCCAGTTGAAGTCGAAGACAACAAATGGAAGATAGAGAATGGCAATGGCAGCGAAGCCCAGTTGGCATTCTAGTCAGTTACAAACTGGAGACCATCAGTGGAAAGCCCTTACAAAGCTTTACACTGATTACGAGGAATTGACTTGTATGCTTTATGTACCTTTACCCGGATAATAAGCCTTATCTTATTATTTAAGTATTAAAAGGTACATAAAGGTGGTTATGAAAAGTCACTTTAACATGCGACTTTACACTGCTTTTTATGGAATTAAATGCTATTCCTTAAATGCTCCCAACCACATTTATACGGCTAAAGTTAACATCCCAATGTTAACTTTGCCTATAAATACAAGTCATTGCACAACCAAGAATTTAAGTATTCGAACTCACAAGTTAAATACTTCACACTTTGCAAACCTGCAATATTCTTGGTGAACTTGTGCAATCTTCTCTCAATCGCTAAAAGGAACATTTCACAACTTTAAGTGTTTCGATTGTCTTGAGAAATTCCGAGTATAGATCAATTGTATTTCATAGGTTGTTAGGATATTTACATTCGTGTATTATCTTGGTTCCGCATCAACCTTGTAATTTGTTTAATATCAATAAATAAATTACACATTGAAAAATACATATTGTCTCATCAAGTTATCTTACAAGTTATTTGTATTATTGCATTGTTCTTTACTTATTGTCTTTTATATAAGTAATCTATCTAGAACTTGGTATATACACACTACAACTGGTCGTCTCCAGTTCAGTGCATATATTGCAAAGTAACTCCACCATCGACATAGAGGTGTCTTCAGTAGTACCATCTAACGAGTTGGGACTTACAAGTGGTATCAGAGCAGAAGGCTAATAAACTTGCCTAGATCTGCTAAGATGAACACTACTGAAGGTGGAGATGGTTCTGGTTCAGGTGAAAACCCGTCGAATACTAATGCACAACCTTTTCAAAATGTTAACACCAACCCTCCTCCTCCTACTGCCCCAAACCATGTCCATGTACACTACTCTAACACTCCTGTTCCAAAATTTGATGGAAACAGTGAGACATTCGGTACATGGAAGGCTAGAATGCTTTTGCATTTTGGTGGGATTGAAAGGTATATGTTGAAAATCCTTAAGGATGGACCATATATACCCATGTCCCTTGGGGTTAGTCCTCTTCTTGATCCAACTAGAAGAAGAGGTTCAAGGGAAAAGCCTGAAGACCATTGGTCTGATGAGGATCGCAGACTGGTGGACTTGGACACCAGACTGAAAAACATGATCCTTGGGGCTGTCCCTGAAGACCTAATTCCAACACTTGTGTTGTTTCCCAGTGCCAAGTCTATGTGGGATGAATTAGTGATTCAATTTGAAGGAGGTGATGACACAATTGTCACCAGAAAAGTTGCTTTGAACAAGAAGTATGAATCTTTCTTTGCCTTGCCCAATGAAAGTCTAACTGGTACATACACCAGATTTTCTAGCCTCATCAATCAGTTGAGAGGATTGGGTGTAGAGAAGGATAAGGATATTCTTCTTGAGAAGTTTTGTGATATTCTTCCTTCCAAATGGGAAAACATGGTTCTTTTCTTGAGACAAGGTAAAACCTTGCACATTCATACTCTTGCATCGCTCTATGGAGCCTTCAGATTCACTGAAGATAATAATGCTGCAAGACTTGTGGCTGAGCAAGATGCCATGAACCATGCCTAGAGTCCCAAGGTTGCTAGTGCAACTGAGCGACCTTGTGCTGCTTTAATGTCTGCTGAGAGTGTCCAGGTACACTCGATGAAGGAGATGTTGAACAGTTTCTTAAACTCTGGACTGACCACTGAAAACAGTGATGGTTGTAATGAAACTGACGATGATGATCTGGTCGCCATGATTGCTAAAACCTTTAACAGGTTTAAGCATAAATCCAAAAGATTTAATGGCCCCAACAATGCTTCCAGCTCCAGCTCTCTGGATAAGACCAATCTTACATGCTATAAGTGTGGCAAGAAAGGTCATTTTATGAAGGAATGCAGATCTAGTCAGTTGAACAACCAAACTGGCCCCTCTGTCCCTAATTTCAATCGGCCTGATGATAGCTACAAAGCCAAATACAAAAAGCTTAAGGCCCAGATTGCCCTCCTGTCCATGGAAAAGAAAAAGGATCAGTGCTTAATGGCACAAACTGAGGGAAAATGGGAGTACTCTGATGACTCATCTGACGATGAAGAAGAGGAAAGGGACATGTGTTTCATGGCCTTAGAAGATCAACAACAGCAGCATGTGGTGAAAGAAGATGTCATCTCTGGAAGATGGGTGGACATCATACTGAAGAAGGTATGTGACTATGATAACCAGGTTGACCCTGAACTAAAACTGGACCTGGCTGAATCATTAAGTGGTGATTTGGCATTTGTGGAAACTGTAAGAGCTGATAGTGAAAGATATCTTGACACTATCTTAATTGAACTAAACAATGTTAAACCACAACTAAATGATTTGCAAAGTGTCCAGTTGGCTCTCAAGGAGTCAGTTTTAAAGATTGAGGCTTTAGAACTTGATAATCAAAAATTATTTTCTGATTTTGAAAAAGCACAAAAGATTATCAAGTCATGGGTAAAAGCATCTGGCAAAAACTACGATGCATTTTCAAGAACTATTGATGCCCAGAAAAATGCATGGAAATCTGAAGATCTGGAGATGGCAGCTCTTATACCAGATCTTCATGCATTGCCTCCAGCTCTCTGGATAAGACCAATCTTACATGCTATAAGTGTGGCAAGAAAGGTCATTTTATGAAGGAATGCAGATCTAGTCAGTTGAACAACCAAACTGGCCCCTCTGTCCCTAATTTCAATCGGCCTGATGATAGCTACAAAGCCAAATACAAAAAGCTTAAGGCCCAGATTGCCCTCCTGTCCATGGAAAAGAAAAAGGATCAGTGCTTAATGGCACAAACTGAGGGAAAATGGGAGTACTCTGATGACTCATCTGACGATGAAGAAGAGGAAAGGGACATGTGTTTCATGGCCTTAGAAGATCAACAACAGCAGCATGTGGTGAAAGAAGATGTCATCTCTGGAAGATGGGTGGACATCATACTGAAGAAGGTATGTGACTATGATAACCAGGTTGACCCTGAACTAAAACTGGACCTGGCTGAATCATTAAGTGGTGATTTGGCATTTGTGGAAACTGTAAGAGCTGATAGTGAAAGATATCTTGACACTATCTTAATTGAACTAAACAATGTTAAACCACAACTAAATGATTTGCAAAGTGTCCAGTTGGCTCTCAAGGAGTCAGTTTTAAAGATTGAGGCTTTAGAACTTGATAATCAAAAATTATTTTCTGATTTTGAAAAAGCACAAAAGATTATCAAGTCATGGGTAAAAGCATCTGGCAAAAACTACGATGCATTTTCAAGAACTATTGATGCCCAGAAAAATGCATGGAAATCTGAAGATCTGGAGATGGCAGCTCTTATACCAGATCTTCATGCATTGCCTCCAGCTCTCAAGGTTGAAACACCTTATGATCAACCTGAAGCTGTTGAAACTGAAACCTTTGAGACCAACCCCTTTGAGGTTAAAACTGGAGCCGAACAGGCTAAAGCTCCAGTCAAAAAGGCCACTGGTAACAAGCCTTTACCTCAAAAGTCTAAGGTGCCCAAGACCCGACAGACTAAAGCACCAGTTGAACCAAGGTCCAAGGTTCAACTGCCTGATCAAAATAATATTTTGGTTAATCTGGAAAGTCAACTCCAACTTTTGTCTCGGCAGGTTCAGAGTTGTACTGCCCGGATTAACAATCTGGAAGGAGGTTTGTCACCTCCAGTTTTCAAACAAAATATTAAACCACTCCCTTCTGTACCTAAACTAAAGAATGTTCCTTCTGGAACAAAATCTGGTAAAATTAAAGGGAGTAAGTATCAAATACCAATTGTTTTTACTCCTGCACCTGGAGCTGGTGATAATGCTCCAGATGTAGCCTCCAGTTCAACATCTCAACAATCAACTGTGGCTTCTGTAGAGAAGTCCAGTGGACCCATCAAGAAAAGATGGGTTCACAAAAAGAACTAATGATTTTTGTGTGTGTGTAGGGCGATCGAAAGAAAAATATCTGGTATCTGGACAGCGCTGCTGGCCGGACTATGACCGGATGTAAGCCCCTACTGGAAGAGTTCACTGTGCAAGATGGACCGACAGTGACTTTTGGTAACGATCAATCTGGAAAGACTGAAGGATATGGTGTGCTCAATAATGGACAAGTCGAATTCAAAAGAGTTGCATTTGTGAATGGTTTGAAATATAACTTGATCAGTGTAAGCCAACTTTGCGATGATGGCTTCAGAGTATTGTTCGATATTGCACAAGGCACCATATTTAACAAGGATTGGAAAGTGGTGATGATTGCACCAAGAAAAGGAAATGTGTACATCATGGATATGGAACCAGCTCCAAAAGAGCAATGTTTCTATACCAAAGCTGATGAGGACACCAACTGGCTATGGCATAAAGGTTATCCCACCTTAATTTCAAAAACATTAACAAGTTGTCTCACAAGCAACTGGTTGATGGGATACCTCAGATTTCCTTCAATAAGGAAAAGCCATGTCCAGGGTGTAAGATGGGTAAGCAGAAGAGAGCCAGTTTTAAAACTAGGCAAAATTTTAGCATCACTGAACCTCTTCACATGCTACATATGGATCTATTTGGTCCAGTGAATGTTCAAACTAGAGCTGGAAAGAAATACACTCTAGTTGTGGTTGATGAATTCACCAGATATTGCTGGGTGGTATTCACCAGATCCAAAAGTGATGCACCTGCTGAAATCATCTCTCTTATCAAAAGAATTGAGCTCAAGTATACTCGAAAAGTTTGTCAGTTGCGAAGTGATAATGGTACTGAATTCCAAAACAAAGTACTTGAAACATTTTGCAATGACACTGGCATCTCTCAAAACTTCTCATCAGTTCACTCTCCAGAGCAAAATGGAGTTGTTGAAAGAAAGAATCGTACACTGATAGAAGCCGCCAGAAGTATGCTATCTGAATCTGGTCTTCCCACCAGTTTTTGGGCTGAGGCAGTTGCAACTGCTTGTCACACCCAAAACCGGTCAGTCTACATCAAGAGACATAAGAAGACTGCCTATGAAGTACTCAGGAATCGCAAACCAAATATTGGATATTTCCATGTATTTGGTTGTCCAGTTTATATACTGAACGATTCCAGTCAGCTTGGAAAGTTTGATGCAAAAGCTGATGAGGACACCAACTGGCTATGGCATAAAAGGTTATCCCACCTTAATTTCAAAAACATTAACAAGTTGTCTCACAAGCAACTGGTTGATGGGATACCTCAGATTTCCTTCAATAAGGAAAAGCCATGTCCAGGGTGTAAGATGGGTAAGCAGAAGAGAGCCAGTTTTAAAACTAGGCAAAATTTTAGCATCACTGAACCTCTTCACATGCTACATATGGATCTATTTGGTCCAGTGAATGTTCAAACTAGAGCTGGAAAGAAATACACTCTAGTTGTGGTTGATGATTGCACCAAGAAAAGGGAATGTGTACATCATGGATATGGAACCAGCTCCAAAAGAGCAATGTTTCTATACCAAAGCTGATGAAGGGGTATTTTTAGGCTATTCAGATATTCGAAAGGCCTTTAGAGTTTATAATTATAGACTCCAAAAGGTGCATGAGACAATTCATGTCACATTCGATGAATCAACTGAAGCAATCAACAAGAGACCAAGCCTTGATATTTCTCCAGTCATTCCAATCAACTTTGGTGAAACTGACCAAGTTCATCGGTCAGTTGTTTCAATAGAAGATGCTTCCAGTTACAACAAACTGGAACCAGTCAAGAAGAAGAAAAGCACCAGTGACACATCATTTTATCCCTCCATCAATTTTAACTTACCACAAGAATTGGTGATTGGATCAGATGTACGTGCCACTCCAATATCAGCACCAGTTCAAACACCTACTTCTCCAGTTCTTCATGAAATACCTTCAAATGAGGAATTTCATGATGCCAATCGAGACCTCATTGACTCTGATGAGGATGTAGAAGTTGTTTGGACTGATCCTTCTCCAGAAGCTGTTGCAACTGAAGCAATCAACAAGAGACCAAGCCTTGATATTTCTCCAGTCATTCCAATCAACTTTGGTGAAACTGACCAAGTTCATCGGTCAGTTGTTTCAATAGAAGATGCTTCCAGTTACAACAAACTGGAACCAGTCAAGAAGAAGAAAAGCACCAGTGACACATCATTTTATCCCTCCATCAATTTTAACTTACCACAAGAATTGGTGATTGGATCAGATGTACGTGCCACTCCAATATCAGCACCAGTTCAAACACCTACTTCTCCAGTTCTTCATGAAATACCTTCAAATGAGGAATTTCATGATGCCAATCGAGACCTCATTGACTCTGATGAGGATGTAGAAGTTGTTTGGACTGATCCTTCTCCAGAAGCTGTTGCAACTGAAGCAATCAACAAGAGACCAAGCCTTGATATTTCTCCAGTCATTCCAATCAACTTTGGTGAAACTGACCAAGTTCATCGGTCAGTTGTTTCAATAGAAGATGCTTCCAGTTACAACAAACTGGAACCAGTCAAGAAGAAGAAAAGCACCAGTGACACATCATTTTATCCCTCCATCAATTTTAACTTACCACAAGAATTGGTGATTGGATCAGATGTACGTGCCACTCCAATATCAGCACCAGTTCAAACACCTACTTCTCCAGTTCTTCATGAAATACCTTCAAATGAGGAATTTCATGATGCCAATCGAGACCTCATTGACTCTGATGAGGATGTAGAAGTTGTTTGGACTGATCCTTCTCCAGAAGCTGTTGCAACTGAAGCAATCAACAAGAGACCAAGCCTTGATATTTCTCCAGTCATTCCAATCAACTTTGGTGAAACTGACCAAGTTCATCGGTCAGTTGTTTCAATAGAAGATGCTTCCAGTTACAACAAACTGGAACCAGTCAAGAAGAAGAAAAGCACCAGTGACACATCATTTTATCCCTCCATCAATTTTAACTTACCACAAGAATTGGTGATTGGATCAGATGTACGTGCCACTCCAATATCAGCACCAGTTCAAACACCTACTTCTCCAGTTCTTCATGAAATACCTTCAAATGAGGAATTTCATGATGCCAATCGAGACCTCATTGACTCTGATGAGGATGTAGAAGTTGTTTGGACTGATCCTTCTCCAGAAGCTGTTGCAACTGAAGCAGATCGCCAGGTGACTTGCACTGATATTGTAGTTCACCAGCCTAGTCAATACACTAGATGGACTCGAGCCCACCCAATTGAACAGATTGTGGGTGATCCAACTAGTGGGGTTCAGACTAGAAGAGCCACCAGTGAGCAATGCTTAAACGTCACCTTCTTATCTTTAATTGAACCAAAGAAGATTGACGAGGCTATGGCAGACCCAAGCTGGGTGGAAGCTATGCAAGAAGAGCTCCTCCAGTTTGAAAGGAACAATGTTTGGGAGCTTGTTCCTTGTCCACCAGGGTTAAAGAAAGAACCTATTGGTACCAGATGGGTCTACCGAAACAAAATGGATGAGGATGGCCATGTTGTAAGAAACAAGGCCAGACTAGTTGCCCAGGGTTATTGTCAAGCAGAGGGCGTTGACTTTGATGAAAACTTTTGCTCCAGTTGCAAGACTTGAAGCCATAAGAATATTCTTGGCTTATGCAGCCCATCTGCAGTTCAAGGTCTTCCAGATGGATGTCAAAAGTGCGTTCCTTAATGGAACATTGGAAGAAGAAGTTTATGTTAAGCAGACTCCAGGTTTCATCGATGAAAAGCATCCTCATTGGGTTTATAGACTGAACAAAGCATTGTATGGTCTAAGACAAGCCCCAAGAGCCTGGTATGATACTTTAACTAAACATCTTCTTAAAAATGGCTTTCAAAGAGGTGCAATAGATAATACCTTGTTTATCTTGAAAGAAAGAGGTAATATCTTATTGGTACAGATTTATGTTGATGACATTATTTTTGGTTCAACTGATGATGCAATGTGTAAAAAGTTTTCTAAAATCATGTCATCTGAGTATGAGATGAGTTTAATGGGTGAATTAACATTTTTCTTAGGTCTTCAGATTAAGCAAACTGAAAATGGAATTTTCATAAACCAAGGAAAATATGTCAGAGATTTGTTAAGAAAATACAAATATGATTCAATCCCATCAAAAAACACACCTATTGCAGCACCATTGAATTTAGACTCTGACCCAACTGGCAAACCAGTTAACATAACTTACTAGATTGGACTAGTATTACTTGTAAATAAAGATGCAAGATATATAAACAAAGTAATACAAGACTTAAAGCAATAAACAAATAAAGTGGACCATTATGTATGTTTCATGGGTATTTCATTTATTGATGTTTAAATAAAATACAAGGTTGTTGCGGAATCAAGATAACACAATTAAGTATGTATCCTAACAACCTATGAGTTACAATATGATCTATATTTGTCAAATAACTCTTTAGGATCGAGATACTTAAAGTTGTGAAGTATCCCTGTTTAAGATCGAGAGTATTTGGACAAATTCACTTTCATGCAAAGTGTTATGCTTAAAAGTAATTTTCTCAAGGATATGACTTTGTATTTATAGGCAACAAAATTCACCAGTGAATTTTGTGCCGTACAAATATGGTTGTATACATTTAATGATCCGACAAGAACATTAAATGTATTGGATAAGGAATAAGGATAAAGTCACATCAAGTGCAAGTGTATCCTTTTATCCAACCACCTTAACACACGTATACTTTGTTAAAGAACAAGTGGATTGTTCTTTGGAAAGTGTGTTAAAGGCATAAGTCAAACCTCGATATCAGTGTTCAGACTTGTAGTATCTAGAACACTGACAATCCTCCAGTGTGCAGATCTGGTAAGACTTTCCAGTGGACTCCGCCATTTGTTAAGTCTTCTTCCTTCAGACTTCAGTCTTTGACTTCAGTCAGAATGTCTTCAGTAGAGTAGATCTGGACTGGGGTGAAGTCTTCAGTGAGCTAATCTGGAGAATTCTCCAGAGTACCTATACAAGTAAATGCTCACTAGTCTTCAATTATTTCTAGACAAATCTTCAGAGGGACTCCAGATTCCAAGTCTGGAGTAGGTCCAGTAGAGAAATGTTTTCTGGTCAGATCTTCAGTGAGCTAATCTGGAGAATTCTCCAGAGTACCTATACAAGTAAATGCTCACTAGTCTTCAATTATTTCTAGACAAATCTTCAGAGGGACTCCAGATTCCAAGTCTGGAGTAGGTCCAGTAGAGAAATGTTTTCTGGTCAGATCTTCAGTGAGCTAATCTGGAGAATTCTCCAGAGTACCTATACAAGTAAATGCTCACTAGTCTTCAATTATTTCTAGACAAATCTTCAGAGGGACTCCAGATTCCAAGTCTGGAGTAGGTCCAGTAGAGAAATGTTTTCTGGTCAGATCTTCAGTGAGCTAATCTGGAGAATTCTCCAGAGTACCTATACAAGTAAATGCTCACTAGTCTTCAATTATTTCTAGACAAATCTTCAGAGGGACTCCAGATTCCAAGTCTGGAGTAGGTCCAGTAGAGAAATGTTTTCTGGTCAGATCTTCAGTGAGCTAATCTGGAGAATTCTCCAGAGTACCTATACAAGTAAATGCTCACTAGTCTTCAATTATTTCTAGACAAATCTTCAGAGGGACTCCAGATTCCAAGTCTGGAGTAGGTCCAGTAGAGAAATGTTTTCTGGTCAGATCTTCAGTGAGCTAATCTGGAGAATTCTCCAGAGTACCTATACAAGTAAATGCTCACTAGTCTTCAATTATTTCTAGACAAATCTTCAGAGGGACTCCAGATTCCAAGTCTGGAGTAGGTCCAGTAGAGAAATGTTTTCTGGTCAGATCTTCAGTGAGCTAATCTGGAGAATTCTCCAGAGTACCTATACAAGTAAATGCTCACTAGTCTTCAATTATTTCTAGACAAATCTTCAGAGGGACTCCAGATTCCAAGTCTGGAGTAGGTCCAGTAGAGAAATGTTTTCTGGTCAGATCTTCAGTGAGGCTCCAGTAGTCGGGTCTGGAGCGAGACCAGCAAAACAAGTTTTCTTAACAAACCTAAATAAGGTTCCAGTAGTCCAGTCTGGAGCCAGTCCAGTAAGTCTGGACTAAATCTGGACCTAACAAATTCCTCCTATTTGTTTAGAAATAATGCAAGTATTTTCAGGCTTATAGATATACAAATTTGTATGCCTGGAAAACACTTAGTCGATTTAAGTCTAAAAAATCTAAGTTACTGGAGAACACTTTATAGATCATGAGTGTTTTCAGTTTCATCTTTTAAGTTCTAACTTAGACTAAATCTGGTCATTTACTTATAAAAATAAAAAATTGCAACTATCATTACTTTCATCAAAAAAGAAAATAATTACAACTTTCATAAGACAATTAATTACAATAATTACAATGATAAAAGGTTTAGGCCCTTCTTTTCGATGTCCTTTCTGGAGCATCTTCAGTAGCCTTCCTCTTTGGAGATGGAGATGATGGAACAGACACTGGTGGTCTCAGACCCAACACAGCTTCCATTTGTTGAATTCTTCTCCAGACCTTCTCGATTCTCTTCATAAAGGCCTTCACATCTGGAGAGAGATCAGTTTTACCTTTAAAGGTCAATCCTATCTCCTTCAGTTCAGTCCATCCAAAAGCTTGGACTGAAGTATCCTTCCTTTCATCTGTAAAGTTACCCTCTCTGGTCAACTTCACATTGAATCTGGTCATTCCTTGATGAATTTCAGCCAATTTGATTTCAGCATTAACAATCTTTCTTGCATTGGCCCTGAAATTCATCATTTCATCATATTTTGCCTTCTGCTTAGCCAAGTGAACCATTTCTTCAGTTTCCGTGAATACACCACTCTGTTGTCCTTCAGTGGACTGGTGATGTTGATTAATTCTAAGAGTAGTATCCAGTGGAATGAAGGTGCTAAGATCACCATCTTTTATTGCCTTCACTTGTCTGGCAGTAAGCTTTGGTAGACCAGTCATCCTTTTCCTGTATTCCAACTCCAGAGCACCAGCATTTCTTCTTATCTTTTTCTGGAGGCTTACAAGCTCCTCCTTTCTTTGTCTGATCAACTCTGGAATTGTAACACTATAAATCAATGAGTCATATACCTGTTCTTCTTCAGCGTAGAACGAGCGTATATGGACATCATTCAGTGCATCAAGACACTGATGAACTCTGGGGTCATCTTTCATCCTTTTGAAAACTTCAATATTTATGCCCAACCTTCCAGCATTATAGGAATCCAGAGTGCCCATTATAGCCATCTCCCTTTGATGGGACAGCAGTTCATTCTTTTGATTTGTCTTGAAAATTTTAATCATGATGCACTGTTGTTGTAACTTCCTTGATGTTTCATTGTCAACATCTTCAATCTGCTCTTCCTCTTCACCAGATACAACCTTTTCTTTTCCTTTGACTGCCTTCAGTGTGGTAGGAATATCTGGGAAGGTTTCAAACTGGGGTTCACTGGCTTCAGTACCAGTAACCTCTTCTTCAGTCTGCACACTGGCTTCAGTGCCAAGTGCTCTCTGGGCTAATCGTGCACTGGCATCAGTACCAGTCACTTGTTTTCTTTGAATAATGCTTTCAGTAGCAACAGCCCTTACAACTTCTTTCCTCTTTCTTATCAAACTTTCTTGGACACCAGATGATGGAATAGACAATTTTTCCCCCTTGGAATGATCTCTAGTCCTGGACTTCAGATCATTCCATAATTCTTCCATCATGTGCCTGTCCAGAGAACCAAAAGTTCTTCCTTGTTCTGGCATGGAAGCAGTCATACCAGTCTTGAGTGCCTGGACTTCCCTTTTAATATTTTCAATTTCTTCTGGCAAGTCCTTTGGCAGCTCAACCTCAATCATCTGAACAACTTCAGGCAACAAGCTCTCTTGAATGTTTCTTAGAACAGAATTAGAGATATCATCAGTGATTGTCTTCAGCATATCACCCCTAAATTTTCTAATAATTTCATCACTAAGGGTGCTGACAATATCATTCTGATCTAATGTTGGCCTGCTCTCCAGAGAACCAACCCTTGTAACCAGTTTCTCAACCTCTTCTTTCAGACCTGCCAGTGGTTGAACAATTTGACTATCCACTGCAGTCTGAACAGAATTCACCAGTCTGGACTCCAAACCCTGGACTGCCACTTTAAAGTTTTCAGAATTTCGATTGGTGGCCAGTACCAGCTCATCTAACTTCTCGAACACTAACTTCTCATTCCCAGCGAAGAGGTTCATTTCTGATGCTAAGTTGTTTGACAATAAGGACTTGAAATCAGAAATAACCTGGGAAGATGACTGAAGTGATCTCTCCAGGTCCGCCACCTTACTAAGAAGGCCTTGGACCTCGGTTGAAGAAGAAGTGGAGAGACCAGAGGGTTGTTCCAGATGAGAGGTCATTCTCTCCATTACTGGTACTTGTGCCCATTCTGGCACACTTTGTTCGGCTAGATTGACTGGTGGTTGAGATTGGATTGTTGGTGGATTGAAGTATGAAGTTGTTTGTGGAATTGAAGGTGGTGGAGGTGGTGGCATTTCTGGTGAACTTTCAACTTGTACATTTTCTTCACCCAGAAAATTCATATCAATATCAAGGTTCTGCCCTTCAGAAATGGGAGAATCAGCCTCTTCCCAAAACATATCACCAGTAGATGTACCAACCTGTTCACCAGCCTGGACATTCAAGTCAATCTGAGCCTCTTGCTCACCAGATGCTTGTTCTTCGTCTGAACCATCTCCTCAACAACTTGAGCAATATCATCTTGTACAACAGCCTGGACTTCAGTATCCACTCTCTGTTCAAATTGTACACCAAATTCAATATTCTCTTCAAAAATGGGAGACCCATCAACATTCATTATATCACCAGGATGGGTTGATGGATTTACCTGGACTCCTCCCCTCATCAGACGCCTATGAGATCTGGGTCGTCTGGAAAGCTCAACAGTGGGTTGCATGCCTTCTTCAGGAGCCACTTGACTTATTGGTTGTATCAGTTCTACAACCTGGATATCTTGGTCATCAGAATGTTCCCCAACAACTTGAGCAATATCATCTTGTACAACAGCCTGGACTTCAGTATCCACTCTCTGTTCAAATTGTACACCAAATTCAATATTCTCTTCAAAAATGGGAGACCCATCAACATTCATTATATCACCAGGATGGGTTGATGGATTTACCTGGACTCCTCCCCTCATCAGACGCCTATGAGATCTGGGTCGTCTGGAAAGCTCAACAGTGGGTTGCATGCCTTCTTCAGGAGCCACTTGACTTATTGGTTGTATCAGTTCTACAACCTGGATATCTTGGTCATCAGAATGTTCCCCAACAACTTGAACACTTCCTGGTGCCACAATCTCTTCTGCCCTTTGAAATGAGAGCATGGACTGAGGAATATCTACCTCACCATCTCTTGACTGAAGATTGTTCAGATCCCTTAAAAACTCACTCATAGAAAAATGAGTAGTATCAATATCATATTGGTCTCCTAGACCATTTCTGAACATAAGGGAAAGAAAACGGATATATGGAACATGGGGTTTTCTCCCTTTTGCCTTCAATCGATCCACCAAATCATTAAACAGGATCTGAGCAAAATCTACTCTTAATCCGAACCATAAACAATAGGCAATCTGGAGCTGGGTTTGATTTATCTGATCAAGACCTCCAGAACTACCTCCTAGACATTCTACCAAATGAGTGAAGAAAAATCTCCACGAATCTGTTAGCCTACTCATATAAATTGTGCCTTTTCTCAACAACTGGCCATTGTCATCAACAATTTCTGTGTGCCCCATCAACCTGCACACTTCTCTGAAATTAATGCCTGATGGAAGTTCGATGGGCAGCTCATTCTGGTCAAGATAATTTAACTGTAGAACAGACCTGAGCAAACTCACTGAGAAACTTAACGATCTGGTACCTCCTTTAAGAGTGTAAGAAATTGATGAAGTTTCTTCATTATAAAAAGCGGAGTACCAGAATTCACATAAGTAGTCATGGTACATTTTCCCTGGATTTAGGGTAAATGCACCATACAGAGGGCATGAGAGAAAGAAAGTATTCAATCTCCCAATGATAGAACGAGGAGGATTAACACTGGAAAGTTTGGTCATCCAGTTATTCATATTGATGCGTATGGCTTTCGCCTCAAGAGAAATATGTTTTGGTTTAACTACATCATCAACCGGAGCATATTCAGCAGATAAGAGATTTTTGGGTGCCATTTTTGATTGATAGATGAAGATGAAATTGAAAATTTAAGGTTATGAAGAATTTAATGAATTGCAGTTAATATAAGAGTTATATGATTGGAAAATGAATGAAAAATTTTAAGAATTGAATGAAGGAATTTTAGATTTGGGAGTAAATGTTCGAAGTAAATGAAATTGAAAGTGAAAGTGGGTATTTATAGGAGAGACAATGTGGAACTCAAACATCTTATTTGAATTTATCAAACAAAGTTTTTGATCGGGTTTTGAGATCCGCATTAATTACATCACATCACACATAAATGCATGACGGTTTACAGCCCACAAAACAGTAACAACTTGTACTTTTTGTTTTCCCAAAGTAAAAAGACCATCATTGCGTTGAAAAATTTACATGCCACGTAGGATAAAAATATCTCCAAAAAGATCTTAAAAAGTTTGCTTTCGTGGCACACACAATGATCAAGTATTTTGAAAATATTATGACATATTTCAGTGCATCTGGAGGTTGACTAGATACTCCAGTATCACTGGTGGATTAGTCCAGTGAACATGTACTGATGGTACACTGGAGGGACACTCCAGTAAAGTACCAGTGAAAACCATTTTTGAAAGACTGGAAACCTTAAACTTGCACGTCAACTAATACAGACAAATGAGAGGGACACATTTACAAGGAGACATAAGTCAACTCAAACACGCACTTCAACTTGTCCAGTTACCAGTGAGAGGGACATATTTACAAAGCACCAGTAATATTTTCTGAAGAATTTGTCCAGTGAGAAAATAAATTCCCCCTGAATTTAAAACACTTTTAATAGGAAAATATTTTTCAAGTCTTCCCTGGAATGTTGCTCCAGAAATCCAATAATGCAAAGATAGTACACAATGGTGTTCAATATCTGAGCAATCACCAGATTTAAGGATTTAACATTCCCAACTCACCAACAAGATATTCAAAAGTTTTGACATCCAGTGGTTTGGTAAAAATGTCAGCGAGTTGTTTGTCAGTGGGAATAAAATGGAGTTCAATGTTGTTTTTCATAATATGATCGCGAATGAAATGGTACCTTAGATCGATGTGTTTGGTTCTAGAGTGCATGACTGGATTGTTGGAGATAGCGATGGCACTGGTATTATCACAAAAGATTGGAGTCTTTGAATATTTAATACCATAATCAAGCAACTGGTTCTTCATCCAGAGTATCTGAGCACAACAACTGGCTGCAGACACGTATTCAACTTCAGCAGTGGATAATGAAACTGAAGTTTGCTTCTTACTGGTCCAGCTGACCAGTTTGCCACCTAGGAAATGACATCCACCAGTTGTGGATTTCCTATCTATCTTACAACCTGCATGATCTGAATCTGAATAACCCATTAGATCCATGCCTGAGCCTTTGGGGTACCAAAGACCTAGACTAGGGACACCTTTAAGGTACTTCAGTATGCGCTTTACAGCAAGCATATGAGATTCCTTTGGATTAGACTGATATCTGGCACATAAACATGTTGAAAACATAATATCTGGTCTACTGGCCGTTAAATACATCAGTGAACCAACCATGCCTCTATAGACAGTGGTGTTCACTGGTTTGCCATCTGGATCCGAGTCCAGTGTCAGTGGTGCAGAAATTGGAGTTGGTTTAGATGGTGAAGAATTCATATCGAATTTCTTTAAAAGATCTCTAACATATTTTTCCTGATTAATAAAATTCCATCTTTGTTTTGTTTAATCTGGAGTCCAAGAAAATATGTTAATTCACCCATCAAACTCATTTCATATTCAGTGGACATGATTTTAGAAAATTTCTTGCACATGTTTTCATCAGTAGACCCAAAAATTATATCATCAACATAAATTTGTACCATTAACAGATTACCTTTCTCATGAAGAATGAATAAGGTATTGTCAATTGCACCTCGTTTAAAACCATTTTTCAACAAATGTTTAGTCAGAGTATCATACCAGGCACGTGGGGCTTGTCTGAGGCCATATAGCGCTTTGTCCAGACGATATACCCAATGTGGATGCTTGTCATCAACGAAACCTGGAGGTTGTCTGACGTAAACTTCTTCTTTAAGCTTCCCATTCAAGAAAACACTCTTTACGTCCATCTGGTAGACCTTGAACAGATGATTAGCAGCGAATGCTAAGAAAATTCTGATCGCTTCAAGTCTAGCCACTGGCAGTAGCCTTGTGCTACCAGTCTGGCCTTGTTTCTTATTACGTGGCCATCTTCATCTACTTTGTTTCTGAAGACCCATCTTGTTCCAATTGGTTCTTTCTTTCCAACTGGGAAAGGAACCAAATACCATACCTTGTTCCTTTCAAACTGGTGAAGCTCTTCTTGCATAGCAGTCACCCAGTTTGGATCTTCCAGAGCCTCGTCAATCTTCTTTGGTTCTATCAAAGATAGAAAACTGACGTATAAGCATTGATTACTGGAGGCTCTTCTGGTCTGAACACCACGACTGGAGTCACCTATGATCTGATCAATAGGGTGAGCTTTTGTCCATCTGGAGTACTGACCAGGATTGTTACTGACAACAATATCAGTACAAGAATTCAGTTGAGTCTCCTCTGGAGTTGCTTCAGGAGGAGGTTCTTCATAGACTACTTCAACATCTTCATCTGATTCATTTAAATCACGATTTGCATCATGAAATTCTTCATATGAAGGCATTTCTTGTAGTACTGGTTCAGTTTGGTCACCAAAAGACATTTCTGGTAAATTCTCAACTGACACTGATACTGGAGGAGTAGTACGCACATCTGACCAATATTAATTTCAGAGGGTAGTTTGAAAATAATAGAGGGATAGAATGGAGTACTACTGGAGAGTTTCTTTTTCTGAACAGGTTCCAGATCAGGATGACTGGAAGCTGAGTCTGGTGAATCTTCATTTTTGTCGTTTATTGGATCAGATTCACAAAAGACAATTTGTGTTACTGGGGGAGTGTTAGGGACTGGCTTCTTGTTGATTGCAACATTTGATTCATCAAATGTGACATGAATTGACTCATGGACCTTCTCCAGTCTCTTGTTATAGACTCTGAAGGCCTTGCGAATGGCTGAATAGCCTAAGAAATACCCTTCATCAGCTTTGGCATCAAATTTGCCTAGCTGACTGGAGTCGTTCAGGATGTAAACTGGACATCCAAAAACGTGAAAATAACCAATATTTGGTTTTCTATTTCTTAAGACTTCATAGGCTGTCTTTTTGTGTCTTTTGATGTACACTGATCGATTCTGGGTGTGGCAAGCAGTTGCAATTGCTTCCGCCCAGAAACTGGTAGACAGTCCAGA
The DNA here is from genome assembly GCA_034093135.1 of Erigeron breviscapus. Lineage (NCBI taxonomy): Eukaryota > Viridiplantae > Streptophyta > Magnoliopsida > Asterales > Asteraceae > Erigeron > Erigeron breviscapus. The sequence continues at coordinate 55,168,691 of CM067175.1, read as the reverse complement.
TTCAGCAAGCATACTCCTGGCAGCTTCTATCAGCGTTCTATTTTTCCTTTCCACAACTCCATTTTGTTCTGGAGAGCGGGCTGAAGAGAAGTTCTGGGAAATGACAGTGTCAGTACAGAATGACTCCAGAGTTGCATTCTGGAATTCTGTTCCATTGTCACTTCTTAACTGACACACTTTTCGACTGTACTTGAGCTCAATTTGCTTGATAAGACTGATGATTTCAGCAGCAGCTTCACTTTTGGACCTCAGAAAGATCACCCAACAATATCTGGAGAACTCATCTATGATCACCAGGGTGTATCTTTTACCAGCACGAGTCTGAACGTTCACTGGACCAAAAAGGTCCATATGAAGCATGTGAAGTGGTTCAGTAATGCCGAAATTCTGTCTGGTCTTGAAACTGGTACGCTTTTGCTTACCCATCTCACATCCTGGACATGGTCTTTCCTTTTTGAAGGAAACTGAAGGTATCCCATCTGCAAGTTGTTTTCTGGACAACTTGTTAATGTTTTTGAAGTTTAAATGGGATAACCTTTTGTGCCATAACCAGTTTGTGTCTTCATCAGCTTGAGTATAGAAACACTGCTCTGAAGGAGAGCTTTCCATATCCATCACGTACACATTCCCTTTTCTGGGAGCAATCAACACTACCTTCTAGTCCTTGTTGAATACGATGCCCTGAGCAACATTGAATAAGACTTGATAGCCATCGTCACACAGTTGACTTACACTGATCAAGTTATATTTCAAACCATTCACAAATGCAACTCGTCTGAACTTGACTTGTCCATTGTTCAGAACACCATATCCCTCAGTCTTCCCACAACCATCATTTCCAAACGTGATGGAGGGTCCATCAGAAATGGTGAACTCCTCCAGTAGGGTCTTACATCCGGTCATCGTCCTGCCAGCTGCACTGTCAAGATACCAGATATATTTCTTTCGATCGCCCTACACATACACCAGATATTGATCAGTTAGATTTGGGAACCCATCGACTGATGGGTTCACTGGACCCTCCCTTATAGGTCCCTGGGGCAATCTGGTCTAGTTCACTTTGTTCAATAGTGGTCTTAGAAGAAAAGACCACTGGGGTTGATGGTTTTAAAACCTTTTTCATTTTCTCAACTGGAGAAATAAGTTTGTCTTTCTTAGCAAAAGGTTTTATATTTTGTCTAGGGCCAGATGAAGTACCCTCAAGAAAGTTTAATCTTGCATTAACACTTTGTGATTGACGAGTCAGAATTTGAATCTGGCTCTCTAACCTGGACAAAATATTTTCTTCAGATGTTACCTTAGCCTTTCCAGTCCAAGGCTTTGGTAGGGGATTGGTCTGAGGCAAAGGTCTATTCTGCTTCACCTTTTTGACTGGAGCAGCCATCTGGAGCTCTCCAGTCTTAACCTCTGGGGATTGAACTGGGTATAAATTGGTCTTAGGAGTTGCAGGCTCATCATAAACAGTGATAGGCCTGAACACCTCTGGTAACCGATCGATTACAGGTATTAATGATGCTATATTAGTATTTCCATCTAAATATGCACGTTTTTGAGTAGGAAATTGTTTAACTGAAGCATCATATGGCTTTTTGGTTTCTAGCCATGACTTTATTACCAGTTTTTCTTTCTCTAAAATGATCTCAAGATCTTGCTTTTCTTGAATCAATTGTTCAGTTACCAGAACCTGGGCTTGAAATGCCAGTTCAATGTCTTGAAGCTCTTTTAATTTTGATTTTAAAGCATTTATTTCAGAAGAATCTGTTTCTAGACCATTTACACAATCAGATCTAACAGTTTCTACAAAAATCAAATCAGAATTTAAAGCTTCAGCAATGTCCAATTTTAGTTCTTGGTCAGTTGCATTATCATAATCACTAACCTTTTTAATAACTATGTCCATCCATCGTCCAGATGTGACATCTTCCTTCACCAGGTGCTCATCAACTTCCAGAGCCATGTAACAGCAATCTCTTTCCTCTTCTTCATCAGAAGGAACCCACTTCTCTTCAGTTGTTGCAATCATGCACTTATTATTGGTTTCCATTTGTTGTGCCATGAGAGCAATTTGGGCCTTAAGCTTTTTATATTTCAATTTATAGCTATCATCAGGCTTATTATTTGAAGAGAATGGACCAGGCTTGGATATAAACTGGTTGGACCTGCACTCTTTCATGAAATGACCCTTTTTGCCACTCTTAAAGCATGTCAAATTGGTCTTGTCAGTGGAAGAACTGGATGCAAATTGTCCAGATGGCTTATTTGCTCTTGCTTTGAAACGGTTAAACGTTTTAGCAATCATTACAATAAGGTCATCATCTTCAGTTTCATCACAACAGTCTGGAGAGACTTGACTGGACTCTCCAGAATCCATAAGTTCAGACACCATCTTCTTCATAGAAAATACATTCTCAGAAGATATCAGTACTGTACTTTGTGGTTCAGAATAACTAACCACTTTAGGAGTACTGGAGGCATGGTTAAAAGCATCTTGTTCTGCAACCACTCTCTGAGCTTGATTTTCTTCAGTGTACCTGAAAGCTCCATATAGAGTTGAGAGAGTGTGTGTGTGCAGAGTTTTACCTTGTCGTAAGACTAGGATCATGTGAGACCATTTGGTGGGTAGAATGTCACAAAATTTCTCCAGAAGTATATCCTTGTCCTTCTCAACCCCAAGACCTCTCAATTGGTTTATGATACTCATAAATCTGGTGTAAGTACCAGTGAGAGACTCGTTAGGTTGAGCAAAAAATGACTCATACCTCTTGTTTAAGGAGACCTTTCTGGTGACAATGGTGTCATCTCCTCCTTCATGTTGGTTAAGAAGTTCATCCCACATGGTTTTGGCACTAGGAAAAAGAACTAGTGTGGGAATTAGGGTTTCTGGAACGGCCCCGAGGATCATGTTTTTGAGAAGGGTGTCTAGATTCACCAATCTCCTCTCCTCTTCTGACCAATGTTCCTCCCTCTTTTCCCTTCCTCTTCTAGATCCAGAAGGATCAAGAAGTGGATTGAGAGGTGATGTAGGTACATAAGGACCTTCGTTTAAAATCTTCATCATGTTCCTCTCAATACCAGTGACATGCAAAACCATCCTAGCCTTCCACGTACCAAATTCATCACTGTTCCCACTGAATTTAGGAACAGGATTATTTGAGTAGTGCACATGCACGTGTGGAGAAGCAGGAGTAGGAGGAGGAGGTGGATTAGTGTTATTAACATTTTGTGGTTCATTTTGATCATGAATATTTACATTAGGATCGGGACCAAGACTATAACCTTGTGTATTTTCTTGGTTAGCCATCAAGAACAGATCTAGGCAATGATTAGCCTTCTGCTCTGATACCAAATGTGAGTCCCTTTAATTACGAGATGGTTAACCAATGAAAGTGTAAAATACAACAAGTCTAATAATCACTAGATTGGACTAGTATTACTTGTAAATAAAGATGCAAGATATATAAACAAAGTAATACAAGACTTAAAGCAATAAACAAATAAAGTGGACCATTATGTATGTTTCATGGGTATTTCATTTATTGATGTTTAAATAAAATACAAGGTTGTTGCGGAATCAAGATAACACAATTAAGTATGTATCCTAACAACCTATGAGTTACAATATGATCTATATTTGTTAAATAACAAGTGGATTGTTCTTTGGAAAGTGTGTTAAAGGCATAAGTCAAACCTCGATATCAGTGTTCAGACTTGTAGTATCTAGAACACTGACAATCCTCCAGTGTGCAGATCTGGTAAGACTTTCCAGTGGACTCCGCCATTTGTTAAGTCTTCTTCCTTCAGACTTCAGTCTTTGACTTCAGTCAGAATGTCTTCAGTAGAGTAGATCTGGACTGGGGTGAAGTCTTCAGTGAGCTAATCTGGAGAATTCTCCAGAGTACCTATACAAGTAAATGCTCACTAGTCTTCAATTATTTCTAGACAAATCTTCAGAGGGACTCCAGATTCCAAGTCTGGAGTAGGTCCAGTAGAGAAATGTTTTCTGGTCAGATCTTCAGTGAGCTAATCTGGAGAATTCTCCAGAGTACCTATACAAGTAAATGCTCACTAGTCTTCAATTATTTCTAGACAAATCTTCAGAGGGACTCCAGATTCCAAGTCTGGAGTAGGTCCAGTAGAGAAATGTTTTCTGGTCAGATCTTCAGTGAGGCTCCAGTAGTCGGGTCTGGAGCGAGACCAGCAAAACAAGTTTTCTTAACAAACCTAAATAAGGTTCCAGTAGTCCAGTCTGGAGCCAGTCCAGTAAGTCTGGACTAAATCTGGACCTAACATGCTGTGCCCAGATTCTCTGGATCAAGAACCAGTTACTAGATTATGGTCAGAAGTTTTCTAAGACCCCAATCTTTTGTGACAACACCAGTGCAATTGCTATATCTCACAACCCAGTGATGCACTCCAAAACAAAGCATATTGACATCAGGTATCATTTCATTCGAGATCATGTTATGAAAGGAGATATTGAAATTCATTTCATCCCCACTGACAAACAGTTAGCTGATGTTTTTACTAAACCTCTCGATGAGAAAACCTTTAAACATCTCATCAGCGAACTGAGAATGTTAAACCCTTAACTGGAGCTTTCTTTGTTATTGAACGCGTCAGTGACACTGATGAAGTTCTCCAGTTGAGGAGGTCCAGATAATCTTTGCTCGCCAGGCTATCGAACGCCTTTGTGATACTATCTTGGCACTAATTGATTACTGGATCATCATTTTAGGGGGAAAGACTCAAAATAATTTTCTGACTAAAATTCGTTTTTGTTTGAAAATGCAACTGGAGAACTCTTCAGTTGGAAACTGGTACTGGACTGATCCTCCAGTTACCAGGTTCAGTCTTTGTCTAAATTTTTATAACGTTCCAAATACTTGGTCAATATGTGTGACACGTGATGATACTCGAGTGTTTTAAACCACTTGATATCGTGATCTGACGTGTTTGAAACCATTTTAGTACTTGACAACTGTTTGTATTGGGAAAACAAAAAGTGAGTGGGGTCATGGGTAAAGTAAGCCGTCATAGCATTTAATGCTGACATGGTAACATTTAATGCTTACATGGAAAGTTATATTTTTATTTCAAAACTCAAACTCATTTTGTCAAAATATCTTCAAAATTGATTTGGTTTAATAAAATATAATTTTTGGTTTTACATTGGGATCTTGAATCCCCTTATAAATACCCTTATTTACTCCGTAACTCATTTATTTTTTCTTTCTCTTACATTCCTTCATTTACTTCCAATCATCAATATTGCTTCATTCTTCTCTTTGCTTCACAAATCAAAAACCCTAAATCCCAAATTTCATTTTCATTCTTCTATGGCTCCTAGATCATCTCGATCAAGAGATGTAAATCTCTTGACTGTTCCATACAATCCCTCACCAGATGTCACACAGGCACCTGGTGCCCCTAGTAGTGCTTCGGTCATAAAACTAAATCCAAATAATCCTATGGCCAGCCTACGAGGATCTCAAGGGTCCGATACCCTTATTGGTAGAATTCAAAAGTTTTTGAAGAATTCTCCAATAGGACCCTCATTCTCTCTAAACCCATGTAAGATGTTTCACAACTACTTATGTGAGTTTTGGTACACTGCCGTTCTTTCTTCTGATTGTTCCTCCATCAGTTTCACGTTAAAGGATGGAACAATCCAGTGTACCTTGTCAGCTGATACATTGAGGGATGCCTTACGCCTCAATTACTGGAGAGAGGGTGAATCTCCAGTCGTCTTGCCCCCTAATATAAACTTTCGCCAAGTACTCCTGGAAATGGGACACAGGGAGTGTTTGGAGAATGGGGTGTTGAAGACAAAAGGTGCGATGACCATGAAGGGCCTTACACCTTCATGGAGGTATTTTTTCATCCACCTGGTGGAGAGCATGGGTGGGAGTTCTGGTGGACTTGACCAGATTAACTCCTCGCAAGCAGAGATGGCTTACTGCTTGTGGAACGGATTGAGAGTGGACTTTGCAGATATTTTGTATAGAAGCCTAGTACAAAAACTGAAGGGCTCCAGGGGTGTGTGTATCCCCTTTTCAAGGTTTCTCTCTCTCTGTTTTCAACAAATTCTGGGCCATGAAGAGTATAAAAGTACAGATTCACCGTACACAAGGCCAGATATGTTGAGGAATCTAGACTCTCTGGTATCTGAAGCTGGAGAGGTCGAAGTTCCAGAGCGAATGCTACTGGCATTTGCTAAAACTGATGCACCTTTGGAAAGTGAATCAGAAAGACAATTGGGCGGGCCTCAAAATAATGAGGGACCCTCCAGTTCGTCTCAAGTTGTGGTTGAGGATAGAGCAACCATAACTGAAGCAACTCCAATCACGTCTATCCCTGGTGAAGATACTTCGGTATCTGATCCTCCAACAGATGTACCCATCCAGGAAACTGGGGAAGGTCATCTGGAGACTGTCCAGGTAACTGAACAGCCCTCTGTCACATTCATGGATCTGGACATGAGTGTTAATGACGAGGAAATCCTTATAGAATCTTCGGATTCTGAAGGTACTGAAACAGACCAGGAGATTCTTGATGCTTCTGTACAAGCTCAAGACCCTTCATCTCCAGTCTTACCTCCAGACGCATCAATTTCATTTTCACCACCACAAATAAATGTGCCTATAGATATATCTTTACCAATATATTCCGCTCCTTTACCAACTGGGCAATTCTCACTTGCTCGAGAAATGCCCCCACCACCGTCGCCGTTGTTCACACCTGAGCATTCTCAGCATGAACAACACATTGAATTTCCAGTCCTTTCTTCTTCCACCACTCCTTCTATATATTCAACTACTGGCCTGACAACTGGGGAGACTTCCATTAGTTTGCCTCCTCCAGTTGCTCCAGTAGTAACTGCAAGTGGTCCAGTGACACCTTCTCCTTTGTCACTGGACAGCCAAGTTGTCTCACTACAAGCCGATCTCCAAAACCTTCTTACCAGGGTGGAGGAGATTCAGAAGACACTTGACAAGAATACCAAGTCTTTCTCCAGATACCACAAGGACTCTTTGACAAATATTAAGGTGGTCGATCTGGGGATAAACAAGTTTTCTTCAAATGAAGACTTGGTGTTCAAGAAGCTTAATGAGTTGGTCACTGGCTGCAACAATCTAGCTGGTACTCTAAAAGAAGCCTTTGACCTAACTCACTCCAAGGTGTCCAGTTCAATCTCCAACTTGCTAGGAAATACTGTCAGAACTTCCGAAGTTGACTTGAAAGAGATTAAAAGGCAGGTCAAAGAACTTATTGAAAGACCTGGCCTAGATGTAACTGGCCTTGGAGAGCAGTTGATGTCTTCAGTTGGTCAGAAGATAGAAGATACGTTGGGTGCTAGAGAAGAACGTTTGATTGAAAGGGTGATGTCTGAGATCACCAAGCTGGCCACTCCTCAGGTTGATCTGGCCCCACTTACCAGTGAGATTAACCAGTTGAGGGGCAGCATTGAGAATTTGAACACCCAAGTATCTCTACATGCTGAATCATTGAATAAACTGACCACTGAAGTAGAGAATATGAAGAAGAGTGATGAGGATGTGAAGGAAAGGGTTGTCTCTGGGTTGGATGAAGACTCCAAAATTTTGAATGAATTGAAAACTGGTCAAGACCAAGTTGTTGCAAATGTCTTGACCCAGTCAAAGGAGACGAACCACTTATGGAGGTCCTTCAGGATGATGTGTGGCATATTCAAAGAGTGTAAGGACTTACAATCATGGCAGCCTCTTGACCGGTTGCCATCTCACCCCTCTGAATGGGAAGCAATTAGGGCAGGTCTAGATGCTGCCAAGGGGGAAGAAGTTCAGTCCTTACACGACCAGTTGCACCTGGAAGGACTCCATCTGGATCTGGAAGGGAATTGGTTGTAGCTACCAGTACTGAAGCTGGTGAGCAAAGGGTAGGTGGATCTGGTGGTAATGGAGATAGTGGGAATGTTGTGATGGACAAGGGTAAAGGATTGGCTGTTGAAGCATCTGCCCAGCCGGCCACTGATGAAATGTTAGAAACTGGAAATACTGACATACTTCCTCCAGTTTCAGATAGTGATAGCAGAAGACTGGCCAGACTTGGAAATGATATTAAAGATAAGAAAAAGATGAAACAAAGAAACCAAGCTGAAGCCAGGGCACATCTTGCACAAATCAAGTTGCTGGATATGAGTGATGCCAATCTTCTGGGTATCACTAAGGATGAGTATGTTAGGGTTAAAAATGATCCCAGGATAGTTGACCAGTTGAATGAAATGCTAGATGTAGAACTGGATAGACACTATGCTGAGGATGAGGCAGAATTTGATGCCAGAAGTCTAAACATTTCAGTGGAGAAGGCAAAAGAAATGAGGGCCAGTGGGATTCTTAAAAGAATTGCAAATGTTAAAAAGGTTGTGAAGGATGTTTTGAATCCACCAAGGAGAAGGATTCCACAACCAAGAAGACCACTGACAAAAGGTGCAAGGGATGCTGACCTTAGCACATTCGTTGAACCAACTGGCGAAGTTTCAAATGAAGACATTAAGTCCGCTGTACTGGCTGCTGGTGCTGGGAGTATAAAAATCACAAATGAATCTGAAGCAAGAAACTACTACTCCCAGATCATGTCAACCAGAAGACATAGTGGTACTATTAATAGTGTCAATGTTACAATCAAGCCAGGCACCAAGGTCTTTCAAATTGAAGTTAAGTATGCTGGTGGGCCACTGGTTAAAACTGACAATCCTGGTGCGATGCAATATGGGTTCAATGAATGGGTGGAGATGGTGAATGTTTTGGATGCTAAGGCACAAAAGAATAGGTTCGAGAAAGCATGGGTTAACTTTCTAAGGGGGAAGATTCAACATAAAGAAAATCTTGAGCAAAAGTTGAATATTGACCCTGAAGATACTCAGCCTATCTCTACAGTTGCCAAGAGAAGAAGAACTGGCGAAGGGCCATCTCATTAAGTTCTTTCTTCAGTTTATCTACTTGTAATTTGTATTTACATTCTGTAACTTGTATAAATTTCATTCCCTTGTATAAATGAAGTTACCAGTTTGTAACCACAAGGTAGATAAAAGATTAAAATCTAACAAACCTAAAAGAAAAACCTAAGGCATTTATTGGTCTATAAAAATGCCTTAGATAACTTAAATAGATTTAAAATCAAACAAGTCTCTCCAGTTCACACTTGTACAGATATAAGAACTAGAAAAGACTTAGACTATATTTCTAGACAAATAGGGGGAATTTGTTAGGACCAGTTCACCTGGAACTGGCCAGTCACCAGTTCACCTGGAACTGGCCAGTCACCAGTTCACACTGACCAGTCACCAGTTCACCTTTGCCAGTCACCAGTTGCATCTGGAGACTAGTGAAACTGGTGAACAAGATGATTTGTCGAGAAATATATTGAAGTCCAGTTGCACCGTACAGTTAACGCAACTGAAGACTTCCTCCAGTTGAGAACTGACCAAGTTGAAGAAGCATTCCAGTTGAAGTCGAAGACAACAAATGGAAGATAGAGAATGGCAATGGCAGCGAAGCCCAGTTGGCATTCTAGTCAGTTACAAACTGGAGACCATCAGTGGAAAGCCCTTACAAAGCTTTACACTGATTACGAGGAATTGACTTGTATGCTTTATGTACCTTTACCCGGATAATAAGCCTTATCTTATTATTTAAGTATTAAAAGGTACATAAAGGTGGTTATGAAAAGTCACTTTAACATGCGACTTTACACTGCTTTTTTAGGAATTAAATGCTATTCCTTAAATGCTCCCAACCACATTTGTACGGCTAAAGTTAACATCCCAATGTTAATTTTGCCTATAAATACAAGTCATTGCACAACCAAGAATTTAAGTATTCGAACTCACAAGTTAAATACTTCACACTTTGCAAACCTGCAATATTCTTGGTGAACTTGTGCAATCTTCTCTCAATCGCTAAAAGGAACATTTCACAACTTTAAGTGTTTCGATTGTCTTGAGAAATTCCGAGTATAGATCAATTGTATTTCATAGGTTGTTAGGATATTTACATTCGTGTATTATCTTGGTTCCGCATCAACCTTGTAATTTGTTTAATATCAATAAATAAATTACACATTGAAAAATACATATTGTCTCATCAAGTTATCTTACAAGTTATTTGTATTATTGCATTGTTCTTTACTTATTGTCTTTTATATAAGTAATCTATCTAGAACTTGGTATATACACACTGCAACTGGTCGTCTCCAGTTCAGTGCATATATTGCAAAGTAACTCCACCATCGACATAGAGGTGTCTTCAGTAGTACCATCTAACGAGTTGGGACTTACATTCTATGATGAAGAATTGAAGTTGTTCGTTCTTAAAAGACCAGAAGGTTGTCAGTATTTAGCATGGCGTGAGAGACACTTCAGAAGTTTGTGTGAAGAAGATCTACATGAACTTGGAAATAATAGGATTATCAATCCAAGTGGTTATGGTCTTGCTGATGTTGTTGGTAAGAATCTTCATGAAGATTTCAAGTTGAGATCGAATATGAAAGACTCAGAGAAACCAAAGTTTCATATTGAACCAAGACGAAAGAAGAAGGTGTTAAGCCAGACAAAAGTGTTGAGTATATTCAACATGATATCAAGTGTATGATCAAAGTCCCTGCCAAGAAGTGGGCACAAGATGTCTTTAATAAAATGGATAATTGGGAGATTGATCGGATTTCTGGTGAAGCCAAGATGTATGCAGACTCGAAGAAGACTATATTGTTGAGAAGGATGTATGATCCAATGCAGTTGGTTAACTTCTCGAGAAATGATCAGAGAAAATTATACGATACTGAATGTTCATTTTTACCATTCTGGAAGAATGAAGAAGATCGATATCGTAAGATTCTCCAAGTCTGCTTACACGAAAATATTCATGCAAATAGCAAGCGATTGTTATTTGATGGATGATGAAGATTCCTTTGAAGACTGAAGAAATCGAAGATGCTGCTGTCAAGGGGGAGTTTGTTGATGCATGTTGATGTGACAACAGCAACTTAGATTTGATTAGTCTTTTAGATTAAGACATTATGTTATTTTATGTCTTATTTATATATGTGTAATTGATAGATTATGGACTTCATGTTTTGGTAATGATCGATTACATGTTTTGGTGTTATATATATGTTTATGTATGATGTTTGTTATGTGTGTTATACAAGTACAAACATAATATATGTTAGGTTCTTTGTACATGGAGTACTTGGAAAATAACTAGGCATAGATGTTGATGGTAATTAGTACTAACGAAGATAATCTTCGTTGGGTACTAACGAAGATAATCTTCGTTGGGTACTAACGAAGATAATCTTCGTTGGGTACTAACGAAGATAATCTTCGTTGGGTACTAACGAAGATAATCTTCGTTGGGTACTAACGAAGATAATCTTCGTTGGGTACTAACGAAGATAATCTTCGTTGGGTACTAACGAAGATAATCTTCGTTGGGTACTAACGAAGATAATCTTCGTTGGGTACTAACGAAGATAATCTTCGTTGGGTACTAACGAAGATAATCTTCGTTGGGTACTAACGAAGATAATCTTCGTTGGGTACTAACGAAGATAATCTTCGTTGGGTACTAACGAAGATAATCTTCGTTGGGTACTAACGAAGATAATCTTCGTTGGGTACTAACGAAGATAATCTTCGTTGGGTACTAACGAAGATAATCTTCGTTGGGTACTAACGAAGATAATCTTCGTTGGGTACTAACGAAGATAATCTTCGTTGGGTACTAACGAAGATAATCTTCGTTGGGTACTAACGAAGATAATCTTCGTTGGGTACTAACGAAGATAATCTTCGTTGGGTACTAACGAAGATAATCTTCGTTGGGTACTAACGAAGATAATCTTCGTTGGGTACTAACGAAGATAATCTTCGTTGGGTACTAACGAAGATAATCTTCGTTGGGTACTAACGAAGATAATCTTCGTTGAGTACTAACGAAGATAATCTTCGTTGGGTACTAACGAAGATAATCTTTGTTATATGGGCTGGGCTGCTAAGTTCGTAAGAACAAAGCCCAGCAGGCCCAATATCGATCAGAAACATATATAAATGAATGGAAACCCTAAATTGAGGTAATCCGTTCAACTCTCACACACCTACGGCGACTAAGTTCATTTCTAGCATATAGAAAACGAAGATAGACCACATACGGCTGATTATATACATATAATTAGCAATATATTCGATAACTAATCAAACTAGTTATCTCGTGAGGATTCCGCACTCACGACATAACAATAGACGATCTCGAGAGCGATCTGCAGCTATCGAGGGACTCACACTTACTCCTGGATAAATCCAAAAGCCTACGAGAGGGACAAATTTACAAGGCTAATAAATCCAAAACCGTAACACCTAGCATAACTAGCAATGAATCAAGAATCTCACATATTTGGTGTTTTGGTGCTATAAGCGTGCTAGTCATATTATTAATCCAGAAGGGATTGCCTACTTAATCAGTCAAAACACATTCCACATATTAAACTTTGTACCAAGGGTGTAGTCAAATTGCTTATTAATTAGGTGACAAAAGCAATTAACTACAAGGACAAGCATGCAAAAGTTTAAAATTCCTCTAAAAATACCCGACTTTTTCCTATTTACCACCCCCCACACACTTGAGTTGGACAATGCCCTCAATGTCCAATGAACTAAGGCAATCTATGGGAAATAGGGGAAAGTAAACAAAAACAAAAAGTAAGAACAAGAAAAACTTGCCGGGTATGACGGGTGTTCCATGCTTGAATGATGCCAACAAAAATATGTAGTTGAACTCACTCCCAGCATATGCATATGACATTCAACTTGCTATCAACATGAACACACAAATCAACGCATAACAGGAATATCGATCAAATAGCATAACTACAACCAACATAAAAGAGTTTATTCAAAAACACAAACAAAAAGAAAAATGCAAAATCTAAATTTAAATAACAAATTAAAAGACACGGGTTGCCTCCCGAGAAGCGCTTAATTTATTTACGAGTCGTTAGCTAGACTCCTACCCCGAATAATTACCATGGTGGGGTCTCTGACGCCCCCACACTTAAAGTGTTGGGCGGTCTACCCTTGAAAGGAGAGAAACAGTTACCTTACACCTTTTCAGAAATCCAATCATTCGCTCGCCCGGAAGTATCAACAACCATCATCAACTCCTCTTTCTCCTTTGTTGATAAATTCGAGCACAACTCTTCAGACAACTTAACATTACCATGAGAAACAACAGACTTCAAACGACTATAAAGTTTATAGATCTTAGCACACGGGCTATCCGTTTGTTTAGAAACAGGCACTGCTGTTGGCTTCACCTCAACTTCCTTTTCCCCCAGCTTCTTGTCTAACCATGCATCAATCTGCAAATCTATAGAGCTAACACATGCAATCTCAACAAAGTTAGCGGCATTAGATAAAGAATTAGAACAAGTATTCAAGAATGTCACTGACTCATTTCCTGCTCTCAATGTAAGCTTACCACGACCAACCTCAATGTTAGCATCGGCAGTAGCAAGGAACGGTCTTCCTAGAATAAGGGGCACATCTAATGCTTCATCTACATCAATAATGACAAAATCTACAGGAAAAACCAAACCACCCACCTTGACTAACACATCTTCCAAAATCCCCATTGGTTTAATTTCAGATTTATCAGCCAAATGGATTTTCATTTTAATCGGTTTCGGTTCTCCTAAATTCAACTTAGAATAAATCGATGAAGGCATCAGATTAATACTTGCTCCCGAATCATTTAAGGCACGTTTTACCAATAAATTACCAATCTTACAAGGGATAGTAAAACTACCTGGATCCCCGCGTTTCTCGGGCAACCTACCTGTTACTGCTGCTGAACAAACATCCTCAAGCACTGTAGTAGCCACCCCCGCTAGATTTTTCTTATTCATCAAAATCTGTCTCAAACACTTTGCATAACCTGGCATCTGCACAATTGCATCTAAAAATGGTATATTAATGTGCAACTTACTTAGATGACTTACAAATTTGTCCATTTGCTCCTTCAGCTTATCTTTCGTCAATCTCTGAGGAAATGGGATCTTGGGTTGATATGGCTTCACCGTCGGTTTCTCAACGGGCTTGGATGGAACGGCCGGTGTCTTCACGGCTAGGTTCGGCTCCATCTCAATCTCATCATCGACAGTCTCATCAGCTTCATTAACCTGCACAAGTGGGGTAGAATCATCAGGTAAAGGATTTTCAGAATTATAAGTCTTACCTGCCCTCGTAGTGATTGCATTTACTTGCTCGTTTCTAACATTAGGAAGGGTATACTTCTGCCCTTGCCCTTGGTTATTTGATTGAGGTTTCGGGTTTTGTTGAGTGTTACTCGGTAAAGTACCGAGTGGTCTATTAGAGTTCCCGAGCCTCTCAATCCTTCCTTCCAAATCTTTGATTGAAGCTTGATGGTTTTTTGCATTTTGATCCAGCTTGTGCCCCAATCCGTCCAAACGAGTAGTCAAAGCGTCCAACACATAAATCACCTTCTTGGACACTTCTGCAACATGTTCATTAGTTGCCTTCTGGGCACTAATGAAATCCTTCACTATCTCTCTTAGTTCTGAATCCACGCCTTGTTGATTGTTGAACCTACTAAACCTGTTGCCACCATAACCAGAACTGTTAGAATTAAAAGAAGAAGAAGTAGGGTAAGAACTACCTGATTGCCGGTTTTGATAACCGGTATTTTGGTTGAAATTCCCCTGATTCTGAACAAAACTAACATCTTGCACTGGTTTATCCAGGCAATCCTCCGTATAATGCAAGTCTCCACAATGCTCACAACCGTCGGCCATAACCTTAACATCTCTCTCAAGGCTCTTGAATCTATTATCTTGACTATCAAATCTCTCATTCATTTGCTTCGAGAGAGCCTTGACTTCGGTAATAAGCTTAGAGTCCTCACTACTTTCCACCTTAGCTACAATGGTTCTACTAGATCTCTTGTCTCGGTCCTCATCTCTTGTAGAATACTCCTTAGCCATATCCTCAAGAATCTTATATCCTTCATTTGGGGAAATGTTGTTTAGACTACCCCCAAATGCATAACCGAGCTCCCTTTTGGTTTTTCTATCCAAACCATTATAGAAAATCTCAAAACTTTCTTCAGTACCCATACTATGTCCGGGACAATTTCTGAGCATTTCCTTGAACCGTTTCCATGAATCAATAACATATTCACCAGATTCTTGAGAAAAACCTCTGATTTTATTTTCTAATTGCCTTTGAGTTCTCACAGAATAAAACTCATCAATAAATCCTTCTCGAAGTTCGGCCCAAGTGGTAAATGAGTTATCGGGTAACTCCATAAACCATGCAGTTGCATCTCCAGTTAGAGTTAAAGGAAATAGTTCCAACTTAACAGCCTCAGCTTGCCCTGTTCCATACTGATATAGCCTACAGATCTTCTTGAACCTCTCAAGATGTGCATATGGGTCATTTCTTCGAATCCCATCAAACTTATCCTCTTCAACACTCTTGAGGTGATTCCCTTTCAAAGAAAAGTCTACCGAAATTGCAGGAGGGCGAATAGTTGTGCCCCGGTTAGCCGGTATGTTTCTTACTCGTTCCCCGTAAGGACGGTTGTTCGGGTCTCTCGGTTGTTCATCACCCATTTGTGATGCTAATACTGCAAAACAAACACTAGCACAACCCGTGAAAAGCACAGATAGAAAACAAAAACTAAATAATGAAATGGACTAAAACTAAATAAATAATAATAATAAAAAAATTAACACTAAATTACGCTAACCTAAGAAAGCAATTAACTTCCTCACAAGTTAATGCGAGAAAGGATCGAACTACAAAATTAAACAACTACTTAAACAAAAGTCCCCGGCAGCGGCGCCAAAAACTTGATGTGTAAAATCGAGTTTAAAAATTAAAACAAGAAATACCCTAGAACTGACTACTACACACTCTCGGGCAGTGGACCCGTTCGTATATAGTATAGCTAAAAGGTAAGTCCAGGATCGAACTCAGGGACTAAAGTTAAGTAATTATCGACATTAAGTAATTCTAATTAAAAAGGGTTTTGTGACCGAATTGTCACCTTGCAACAAGTAAAAGTAAATAATTTAAATCCGGTATTACCGGGGCAGGGATCGTCCTTAAACGATATTGAAAATGTTTTTATGACAATAATTTAAAAGGCATCCATCTTGATTTCGCTCAACAATACGCTCAGATTGCACATAAATGAAGTTCAAACCCAAATTAGTTGATTAAATAACCGAGACTCAAACAAAGCACCAACCCCGTACCCGTCAAGTTAATGACATCATTTGACTCTCTTGCTTAAACTAGTTTCGTAACAAAGACCGGTACCCCAAGACATCTTTTATAACTTCCCTAATCAAACAATTGGTTTGGTTATTGAAATAACAATTATACCTATCGATTGTACCCAACCGTTAACACATTTCTCCCTATTATCATGAACGATTATCTACCGTACCCGTCATAGACCCAATCGTTTGTACCCAAACAATCAAAATGAAATATATGTAATCAATAATTACCATTAAAGACACACACAAATCACCAATCGATTCAAGATAAATTATAAGGAAGAAATACGCTAAGATCGCGATATAACGTTAAATAAAATCAACTTTGAATTATAAAAATTGTGCAATCCTTACATATCGTCTCACTTCATCAAGATGGATGATAAAAAGATTAGTTACTCATAACAAGATAAATAACACAAACAATTATTAATGTCAAATAATCCATATTAATAACTTGTGATGATAAAGTCTTGTATTAATATAGCTAACAATTAAAATAAATAAAAGAAAAGGAATTCGAACAGATTGATGACTGCTGCTACTTTTCGAAACAAGAAGGAAGAAAATCCTTTTGTCTTTTGTGGCCTCCAATCACACGCACCCCACCGTCCAGCTCTTGATAGATTGTTGTAAAAAATATATAAAGTATTGTTGTAATGCTTAAGTCGAAAACCAAAAACCCTCCTTACGAACTCTCTGCTTCACGCTCCTAAAACTCTCCTATCTAGCCGACTTCAATTCATGACTTTTAGGCCCATATTGCTCCAACCGACTTCTTCATCTAGATGGCTAAAGGCCCATCCATTTATTTAAAAACCAAATATGGGCTTTTGATCCTTGTCCTTTTCGGTCTACACTTTCTCGGCCAACTTCACAAATAAAACGACAATAATATATTTGAGCTGCTTCGAAGTCTTTCTTTTCTTTTATTGTCTACAGTCCAACATTAGCCCATTAAATATGTACTTCTTTTATCTTCTAACCGAGCCATGTCTACTCAATATTTATGTGTCACATACATCGCATTCTTCAATTCTTTCATAAATAATCTTCATTTAGCCCATTTTTGACATATCTCATCTCATAGACCTATAATCCAATAAAATCACATATTAAGTATAAAAGTCTATAAAAATGACAATAATACAAATATAAAAGTGAAAATATCGCATTAAATAAATATGTATAAAATAGGCGATATCAGGGCATAAATATTAAACAGGGTCAACAAAGTTCATAAAAGATACACAACCAAATAAACATTAAGGATCATTAAAAAGTAGTGCCCTCACTACTATTCAACTAGGATCATGCCCTCATCATCCTTTGGAGATCCATTTCCTCCTACAGTCTTCCTCTTGCGCCTTTTGCTCACAGACTTCTCAGGTTGGGTAGATAAAATATCATCAGTAACCTCTGACCACCCCAGCCAAAGTTTTTTCCCATGCCTTAATGTTCCAACCTGCCGGTTCACAACCCATGTCCTTAGCAATTTTTTCCATTTCAATTCTGTTTTTGAGAATTGCAATAGATGCACTTGAAATAGACTCTTCTTTCTGAGTTTTGAGTTTCTTCTCCTCATCCCTTTTGAATTCCTTAAGCTCATAATTCAACTTAGCAATTTTTTCCATTTCAATTCTGTTTTTGAGAATTGCAATAGATGCACTTGAAATAGACTCTTCTTTCTGAGTTTTGAGTTTCTTCTCCTCATCCCTTTTGAATTCCTTAAGCTCATAATTCAACTTAGCAATTTTTTCCATTTCAATTCTGTTTTTGAGAATTGCAATAGATGCACTTGAAATAGACTCTTCTTTCTGAGTTTTGAGTTTCTTCTCCTCATCCCTTTTGAATTCCTTAAGCTCATAATTCAACTTAGCAATTTTTGTGTTCAATCCCTCAACTTCTGCCAATAAGTCATCATTCTTTGCTTTCTCAGCATTAACCATTTCCTTCTGGACTTCAACATCCAACTCCCACTCATTCAATGACCTTCCAAAACTTAAAATCAAGTGTTCAATGGCCTAAGAATGATAAATCAAAGTATTAGACTAAAAAATGCTAAACAAAATTTCATTACAAAACTTAATTATTAAGCAATAATTGGTACCGTAGAAATATCCTTGACTGAACTCCCAAATGTAACATTTTCCGGTAATCGAGAAACTAATTTCCAACAACTTAATAAGTTTCCCAACATTCACTGAACGCTTCTTTCTCTTTCCGTTAACCTTCTTAGTTTCCTTATCCATGTCTAGGGAAATATTGAAAGTATTGTTGTGATGCTTAAGTCGAAAACCAAAAACCCTCCTTACGAACTCTCTGCTTCACGCTCCTAAAACTCTCCTATCTAGCCGACTTCAATTCATGACTTTTAGGCCCATATTGCTCCAACCGACTTCTTCATCTAGATGGCTAAAGGCCCATCCATTTATTTAAAAACCAAATATGGGCTTTTGATCCTTGTCCTTTTCGGTCTACACTTTCTCGGCCAACTTCACAAATAAAACGACAATAATATATTTGAGCTGCTTCGAAGTCTTTCTTTTCTTTTATTGTCTACAGTCCAACATTAGCCCATTAAATATGTACTTCTTTTATCTTCTAACCGAGCCATGTCTACTCAATATTTATGTGTCACATACATCGCATTCTTCAATTCTTTCATAAATAATCTTCATTTAGCCCATTTTTGACATATCTCATCTCATAGACCTATAATCCAATAAAATCACATATTAAGTATAAAAGTCTATAAAAATGACAATAATACAAATATAAAAGTGAAAATATCGCATTAAATAAATATGTATAAAATAGGCGATATCAGGGCATAAATATTAAACAGGGTCAACAAAGTTCATAAAAGATACACAACCAAATAAACATTAAGGATCATTAAAAAGTAGTGCCCTCACTACTATTCAACTAGGATCATGCCCTCATCATCCTTTGGAGATCCATTTCCTCCTACAGTCTTCCTCTTGCGCCTTTTGCTCACAGACTTCTCAGGTTGGGTAGATAAAATATCATCAGTAACCTCTGACCACCCCAGCCAAAGTTTTTTCCCATGCCTTAATGTTCCAACCTGCCGGTTCACAACCCATGTCCTTAGCAATTTTTTCCATTTCAATTCTGTTTTTGAGAATTGCAATAGATGCACTTGAAATAGACTCTTCTTTCTGAGTTTTGAGTTTCTTCTCCTCATCCCTTTTGAATTCCTTAAGCTCATAATTCAACTTAGCAATTTTTGTGTTCAATCCCTCAACTTCTGCCAATAAGTCATCATTCTTTGCTTTCTCAGCATTAACCATTTCCTTCTGGACTTCAACATCCAACTCCCACTCATTCAATGACCTTCCAAAACTTAAAATCAAGTGTTCAATGGCCTAAGAATGATAAATCAAAGTATTAGACTAAAAAATGCTAAACAAAATTTCATTACAAAACTTAATTATTAAGCAATAATTGGTACCGTAGAAATATCCTTGACTGAACTCCCAAATGTAACATTTTCCGGTAATCGAGAAACTAATTTCCAACAACTTAATAAGTTTCCCAACATTCACTGAACGCTTCTTTCTCTTTCCGTTAACCTTCTTAGTTTCCTTATCCATGTCTAGGGAAATATTGAAAGTAAACTTAATAAATTTGAGTAAAAAGCCAACAAATAAAAAATTAAGCTAATTAAGGTTTTGAGAAACAACAATCAAGCAATTCTAACAAAACAAATTCCTACATCAAAAACTAACGCTATACGAATAATTAAAAAAGAAAAGAAAATTAATCCTAGATCTAATACAGTGGACTTTTCGATTGAAGGTATACGGATAGAAAACTAACCTCTTGTTCTTTGAGATAAGTCTGGACTGCAAAAGTAAATAAAATGGAGCATAAGAATGAAAACCTAAAAATCGATAACAGCTTCTGTTTATAAGATTTTAGTGGCCGACAATGACTTGGAAAACTTATCTTTATTTGCAATGAAATATAAGTTTTGAGGACAATTGTTTGGGGTAGAATTTTCGCTACTAGGATCCTGAATATAATTTACAGTTTAGTCCTTCAGTAATAAACACTTAATAATATGTAGTCTTAAAGGATCCTTGATCTCGGTTAGTTTATTAGTTCAGACTATGTTATGTTATTATCCTAATATAACAGGATCTTGATATCTTCAGGATCTATGATTTTACTAACGAATATATGTCTAGTATAGTAAATATTATATGCAGGATCGAAGTAAAAGTGTGTTACATAAAGAAAACGTGTTTCAACGGATAGTTTACCACTTCAACCACAAGAATCGGGATTGATAACAGATTTACCATGTGAAGAATAACACTCAACGGTCATCTATGCCACTTCTTCAGCGTAAAGAGCAAGTCCAGGAAGATCCCAGATATTTCAGAGATATGGTTCAACGTCTAGCTCTATAAATAGAAGAAGATCTCGTTCAGGGGGGACACATCACACACATCACAGAGATCGCATACTTTACACACACAAGCAATCATCATACAAGCATTCACTCACTCAACAACAACAAATTAGTTACTTAGCTATTGATATTTTTCTTATTCATTCGTTCATTCATTCATTTCATTGTAATCATTCTCAAACAAGAATAATAATAAAAGAACAGCAGGTAGGATCGATTGAATCCTCCCGGGGTTTTTACCTAAGATCACTTAACTGGATCAAGGGTTTTTCCTCGTCAACAAAATTCTGGTGTCGTTGTGTTTTTCTGTTTTTCTTTAAGATCCTAGCTTTAATTCGCAGTGCTTTACTTTTATTTTCAACAGTTTTCTTAATTACTCAAAGTATTTCTGTCTCAAAGGCTTTCTTAAAACTCTTTTTAGTTAAAACTCTTAGTTTTAATCGTTATTGTTAAGAAAACTTTACTTTTAATTAAAGATCCTTGAACACCAAACCCACTTACAAATCTTCGGTTCTTGAGTTGTCTAAAATCCTTTATAAAATTATCTTAGGTAACTTTTGACCGAAACAAAGCTGAGTCACCAATGTCTGATGGTAATGATTTTGATGCTAATATGGATTTTCTGGGTGATGATGTTACAATGGAAGTGGAACAGTCATCAGATATGCCACCACCTCCAGAATCACTAAATGTTCCACCACCACCACCAGAATCAGATCTGCCACCACCACCAGAATCATTAAATGTACCACCACCACCACCACCACCTTCAATTCCGCAACACACTTCTTATTTCAACCCAAGTTCACTCCAGATTTCACCAAATCAACCTCCACCTCTTGAAGCACCACTGGAATTTCCTCGTGTGCTGGACTCAACTGTTATTACATCTGCAGCATCAACTGAAGGAGTCCAGACACAAGTTCCCTTGGCAACCAGAATGGCTTCAGATGTTTCTCCTCCAGGTGGTCTCTCCAGTTCTTCTTCTACCGAGGTCTAAGGCCTTTTGAATAAGGTGGCGGACCTGGAGAGATCACTCCAGTCTTCTACTCAGGTTGTTTCTGAATTTAAATCTCTATTATCAAATAATCTTGCTTCAGAAATGAACCTTTTTGCTGGTAATGAGAAGCTGGTGTTTGAGAAGATGAATGAACTGGTACTGGCCACAAATAAAAATTCTGAAAATATTAAAGTGGCAGTCCAGGGATTAGAGGAAAAGCTGGTGAATTCTGTTCAGACTGCAGTGAAAGCTGAAGTTGCTCAACCACTGGCAGGTCTGACAGAAGAGGTTCAGAAGTTGACCACCAGGATTATCAATGTTGAAAGCAGGCCAACCCTTGACCATAATTCTGTTATCAGCAACATCAGTGATGTTTGTGCCAGAAAATTTAGAGCTGATATGCTGAAAGAAATAACTGCAAAAATTTCTGGGTCAATCCTTCGAAGTATTCAAGATGGGTTGTTGCCTCAGGTGGTCAATATGATTAATACTGAGATGCCAAAGCAACTGCCTCAAGAAATCGAAATTATCAAGAATGAAGTGACTGCGCTCAGAAAGACTGTGAATATCACCACTCCAGTAGCAGGCAGAACGTTTGGGTCTTCAGACAGACATATGCTTGAACAGTTGTGGAAAGATCTCCAGTCAAGAACTGGTGATCAATCCAAGGGGGAAAAATCTGAGAAGGTTGCTGCTACTGAAATAGTTGAAAATAAGAAGGATTTGGCTGTTGCTATTGAGAAAGCCTTTGCAATTGAGAAAGTGACTGGTACTGATGCCAGTGCACATGAAGCACAGAAAGCACTTGGTACTGATGCCAGTGCACATGAAGCACAGAAAGCACTTGGTACTGATGCCATTGTGCAGGTTGAAGAGGCTGCTAGTGCTGATGCCAGTGAGCCCCAGCTTGAAGCATTCTCAGATATCACAACTACTCTGAAGTCAGTGAAAAGAAAGCAACATGTGATATCTGGAGGAGAGATTGAAACCACTGTGAGTTCCTCAGAGTTTCCTACTGTTGATGAAGATACTTCTAAGAGACTGGAGCAGGAGAGCATTATGATTGAAATTTACAAGAGAATGCAAAAAGATGAACTAATTAAACACAAAAATGAAATGGCAAAAATGGGGACCCTTGATTCTTACAATGCTGGCAGGTTGGGTGTGCACGTTGATGTGTATAAAAGAATGAAGGAAGACCCCAGAGTTCATCAATGTTTGGATGCTATGGATGATATTTATGTTCGCTCCAGGTACTCTCTAGAAGAACAAACATATGATGCAGTGACTTATGGTGTCAGTGTGGTTGAGCTGATCAGACAAAGAAAGGAGGAACTGGTGAACCTCCAGAAGAAGGTCAGACAGAATGCTGCAGCTCTGGAAAATGAGTATAGAAAGAAGTTAACAGGCTTGCCCAAACTTCCATCCCGACAGACCAAGGCTGCCAGAGATGCAGACCTCAGTACTTTCATTCCCTTGGACACTTCAAAGAAAATAAATCATGAAGAAGTCCAGCCTGCCATGGAACAAGTAAGAGTGTCCAAGGAAACTGAGGAAATGATCCAGGTTGCCAGAACTAGATCAAAATATGATGAACTGATGAAGTTCAGGGCAAACTCCAGAAAGATCATTGGTGCTGAAATCAAACTTGCCCAAAATCATGAGAAATTTACCAAGTTTGAAGTAAAGCTGACCAGAGAGGATGGGTTTGTGGATGAAAGGAAGTGTACTTCAGTTCAAGCTTTTGGGTGGACTGAACTGAAGGAAATTGGTTTGACGTTTAAAGGGAAACCAGATGCAACTCCTGATGAGAAGGCCTTCATGAAAAGAATTCAATGGGTTCATCAGAAAAAGACTGACATGGAAGTTGCACTGGGAATTAGCTCAGCAAGTACTGCCCCTTCACCCAAGAGAAAGGCCACTGAAGATGCACCAGGACAAGCTTCAAAGAGAAGGGCCTGACTCTTTTATCATCTTACTTGTCTTTGTATTTATTTTAAATCAAAGCTGTAACTTTTTATATGTTGATGTTTGTAAATAAAGTTGCAAGCTTTTGATTCACAAGTAAGTGATCAGATTAAGTCTAAGTTAGAACTAAAAGATTAAAACTGGAACACTGATGATCTATAAAGTGTTCTCCAGTAATTTAAATTTTTAGACTTAGTCAAAATCAAGTGTTTTTCAAGCATACAATTGTATAGATAGAAGCTTGAAAAACCTTGCATTATTTTTGAACAAATAGGGGGAATTTGTTAGGTCCAGATTTACTGGACCCACTCCAGACTTGAAAACTGGAGCGTCACTGAAGATTTGTCCAGAAATAATAGAAGACCAGTGATCTGTTTACTTTTACAGGAATCTGGATTCCACCAGATTAGCTCAATGGACTTCACTCCAGTCAAGATCGTTTCTACTGAAGACATTCTCACTGAAGTCAAAAACTGAAGTTTGAAGAAAGAAGACTGACAAGCAGTGGAGCCCACTGACAGTCTAACCAGATCTCCTGACTAGAGCTTTGTCAGTGTTCTAGACCTTACAAGTCTGAACACTGATTACGAGGAATTGACTTTTGCCTTTACACACTTTTACACGGACAATCCATTTGTCTATTGATAAAAGTACAATACGTGTGTAAAGGTGGTTGGTTAAAAGGATGACAAGTCACATCAACTTGACTTTATCTTTGTACTTTAACCAATGCATTTAAGGAATTAAAGTTGTTGCCTTAAATACATGCAACCATATTTGTACGGCATAATAAATTCACTGTTGAATTTATTTGCCTATAAATACCAAGTCACATACCTCGTCCAAATTACTTTTTTGCAATTTGGTGAACTTGCTAAAATACTCTCGATCCTAATAGTTATACTTCACAACTTTAAGTATATCGATCCAAGGAGATTATTTAGCAAGTATAGATCACTTGTAATTCAAAGATTGTTTAGATAGTTACACACTTGTAATATCTAGGTTCCGCAACAATCTTGTATTTTGTTTAACATCAATAAATAAAATACACTTGAAAATTACATTTGTGTTCCACCATTTATTTACTTGTTTAAATATTGCTTTAAGTCTTTATTACTTTATTTATATTCTTGCATTTATATTTAAAGTAATACTAGTCCAATCTAGTGCATACTTGACTTGTTATTTTACACTCGTGGGTTAAACCATCGTGTGAGGGACTTTACATATAAATTTATAAATATATATAATATAATGATTAATATATAATAATATATATGTATATATATAGATGATAGTTGAAAAGGGGATTGGGAATAGCAGCAGCCGAGGAAGTGTTTGGCGGGGTGCAGTGGTGCTAAATCATCTCCGGCAACGACTGTGATAATCATTGCAGGTACAAAAACCCACCGTTGATGGTTGTTGCTGCTAGCTTTATCCACCAAACCGATTCATCTTCTTCTAAATCTCTAGCCCAACAGGCCTTTTTTCGTTTTATTTTCAAAATTGGATATGTATATTGTATATGTGTATGTTTTGTTATATATGATGTATTTCAATGATATGATATTTGGATTTTTTTATATATGGTTTGATTTCATATTGATGGATACAGATTTATAGATTAGATTTATATTGATATATTATATTGGTATTGTTATTTGTTGGTTGGGGAAGATGAATTAGTTGGAAAAAATAGCTAGGTTTGATCTAGAAAAGAAATGAAGAAGAATGAGATGGTGTTTTAGATGCATAAGTACGAAAATGCCCTCATGTGCAATGCACATGGGGGTTTTAACGAAGACAGATTAACGTCTGTTAGTCAAAAGGGCAGGTGGCGTAATTAACATTAACCATAAGGGCATCTAGCAATGAAAAAAAAGCACAAGGTGGAAACAAATAATATCGACAACCACAGGGACACCTAATGAAATTAACTCTTTTTGTAAAGTGTTGTTATGTTTTTTTTTTATATATGGTTTGATTTCATATTGATGGATACAGATTTATAGATTAGATTTATATTGATATATTATATTGGTATTGTTATTTGTTGGTTGGGGAAGATGAATTAGTTGGAAAAAATAGCTAGGTTTGATCTAGAAAAGAAATGAAGAAGAATGAGATGGTGTTTTAGATGCATAAGTACGAAAATGCCCTCATGTGCAATGCACATGGGGGTTTTAACGAAGACAGATTAACGTCTGTTAGTCAAAAGGGCAGGTGGCGTAATTAACATTAACCATAAGGGCATCTAGCAATGAAAAAAAAGCACAAGGTGGAAACAAATAATATCGACAACCACAGGGACACCTAATGAAATTAACTCTTTTTGTAAAGTGTTGTTATGTTTTTTTTTTATATATGGTTTGATTTCATATTGATGGATACAGATTTATAGATTAGATTTATATTGATATATTATATTGGTATTGTTATTTGTTGGTTGGGGAAGATGAATTAGTTGGAAAAAATAGCTAGGTTTGATCTAGAAAAGAAATGAAGAAGAATGAGATGGTGTTTTAGATGCATAAGTACGAAAATGCCCTCATGTGCAATGAACATGGGGGTTTTAACGAAGACAGATTAACGTCTGTTAGTCAAAAGGGCAGGTGGCGTAATTAACATTAACCATAAGGGCATCTAGCAATGAAAAAAAAGCACAAGGTGGAAACAAATAATATCGACAACCACAGGGACACCTAATGAAATTAACTCTTTTTGTAAAGTGTTGTTATGTTTTTTTTTTAATGTGTTGTTTATGTTTATGAAACCACAAAAAATCCAATGAAATCCAATAAAAGACCCATTAAACAAAGAAGCTCCGGTTATGCTCATCGGCGGTGGTGGTGGTCTGGTCATCGGCGGTGGTGGTGGTCTGGTCATCGGCGGTGGTGGTGGTCTGGTCATCGACGGTGGTGGTGTTATACCTTCCCTTCCCTGCCATCTATCCACCCTTTTCTCATAACTAATCTAACATGAATTTAAGGATTCTCCCCAAGATCTATAATCCTTACATACCATTAATAATCAAATTTAAACACCATCTATGAGCTTGTCAGGATTAGGCTTTTGAACAAGGTTTGCTCCATCTGATCAGCGACCATACATGGTGCGGTGGTTTGCGGCGGCACAGTGGTGGTCTCGGGGTTTTGATTTTTGGTTTGATTTGAGTTTAGATTTGGATTTGGAGGCCATTTGAAACTGTTATTGTTGTTGTTGATATATAGATATAGATATAGATCTGGGTTTTCTTTTTGATTCAGAGTTATGATTTCAATGGTATAAAGAATGATATAGAGATTGATATAGATATAGATATAGATTTTGTTTATAACAAGTAAGATAAGATTTATGAGTTTTGGTTTTTAAGGTTTTGTGATTTTCCTGTATATTTTTGTTGAAGAACACAATATCTATTTGAATCTCTTGAAAAAAAAAAGATCTAGCTGAATTTTTTTTTTTTTTTGGATAAACAGAGAGTTTGAAGAAACAACATATAAGGAAGAAGAAGTAGTGTGGAAAGACCGTTTTACCCCCTCACGTGACTGGCATGTGACCCCCTTTTAACGATCCGTCACGCTCCGTTAGGGTTAGGTATGGTCAGTGTGGGTTTTAGACAAGATTAGGTATGTCTCGCGTAATTTTTGAGTTGTAGGTATTATGAGTGTAGTTTTGGACATACCTAAGGTACCATTTTTGTAATTTACCCTTAATAAAATGGTGTTTTTAGGATTTTATATAATATTATGTATTTATTTTATAAATTATATTTGTGATTTTATTAAATTAAAAGTTTGAAGATAAATATGTTGGAGTGTATTGGAATGTATTGGGTATTGGGTGTGAATTGGGGAAAGTGTATTGGAAAGATGTTTTTCTGATGTAACACTGATGTGACAGTGTATTGGAATGTATTGGGTATTGGGTGTGAATTGGGGAAATGTATTGGAAAGAGTTTTTCTGATGTACGCTGATGTGACAGTGTATTGGAATGTATTGGGTATTGGGTGTGAATTGGGGAAATGTATTGGAAAGAGTTTTTCTGATGTGAACGCTGATGTGAAAGTGTATTGGAAAGATGTTTTTCTGATGTAACACTGATGTGACAGTGTATTGGAATGTATTGGGGATACCCATTGGGGTGCTCTAAGGAACGTTTATACACAACTCATTTTTCTATCAAACACCATGAATGTATGCCACGTGTAGGCCTATATTTGGTGTATAGTACTTAACCGATTACCTATACACTATATATATGTGGAATAAAGGATGTGTTTATTTAGATATCAAAGTGTTTCCTTAACAACATCCCAAATAAAACAATTCATGATGTGAAAACAGTCATGACCACTATCATTACTGTCGACCAAGAAATATTCAATTTCGTCACATTATCAGGTACGGAACTAGAATATTTATTGCAAGGCGGCAAATTTTAAGAGTCATTTATTATACTAATCAGAGTCATTTCTGAATGTTCGTTTTTCAAAAAATGCGTCCATGCTCGAGAATATAAAAATGGGTCCCTATAAATTTGGTTCACGTCGGGTTTAGTCAAATTATCAACAATCCGTGTTGAGACGACCTAGTTTAACTTAGGTGAGTGTCGGTTATGGGAATGTCTATCTTTAACATCGGTCTTTGCTAATTTTGAGCATGTGGTGACGGAGGAGTTGCGTTATATTAAACTAAATAAGATTAAGTTCATCGAAATCAATGATATATAATTTAGCGTGTATATATTTTTTCAACATGACTATGTGATTACTATTATATAATAATTTGAAATAAAAAACTCTTTCCGTCTCACTAGAAGTATCTAGTTTTGAATTTTCAAAATCTTATTTTGTAACTTTGACCTTTAATATTTTTGTTTGTATTGTATAATACTTGAGGAAAGATATATGAATTGATTGAGTTTAAGATGTGTTTTCATTTAGTATAACTTTCATCAAGTATTATATAATGCAATAAAAAGTAATTAAGGTCAAAGTTATAAAAAAAGACTTTGAAAATTTAAAACTGGACACTTCTAGTGGGACGGAGGGAGTAATTTTACATTATGATATTATCAATGTACTATACATTTCCCAAACAACGAAAAAACCCTTTCTTCAACCTCTATTTTTCTATTTTATTAAAAATTAAAACAGCCCAAGAGTTTTACTCTACCAATAGAGAGATTTATTTTAAAACTAATACTTTCAACACCAGTGATGTACTTCCAAAGAAGTGGCTTATGATAACAAAGATGACATTTGTATGTATGCAATTATAAATATACCCTTAAAAAAATTTATATTGTACTAAGATTGGAGTGGAGGTAGTTGCCCACACTGCCCCCATTGTAGCTCCGTCCCTGCACATTATGACAATACCTATTAATATTTTTTTTTTATGGATCAAACCTATAGGGAATTTGTACAATACATTTTTCGAAAAGAACATTGATACTTTTATCTTTTCAAAAAGAATATTTGATATTTGAATTACGTCCTAAGGGCACTCGGAGTGGTGGGCGGTATGGTGAATTTATGGGCTCATATCGGCGGTAACACCGCCACCGGTAGTGAATTTATGACGTAGAGGGTTGGGTAGAGGGCTTATTACCCGTGGAGCATAAATGGAGAGAGAAAGAGAGGGTGTGTGGGGACCAATGGTTTAAAAAAGAGAGAGAGTGTGTGTGGTGATAGGAGAAAGGGTGTTTGTGATTGGTGAAAAATTTGGAAGGGTTAAAAATTTATGGGTCGTCAATAAAAATGGTTGAGAAGCTTGGTTGGAAGGGTTGAAAGATTAAAATGAGTTGAATGGATGTTATTAGATGAATTTGGGAGAGTTGATAAATTTTTTTTTCCACTCCGCCTCCATCAAGTGTTTTAATGCTAATGTTAGATAATTAATTCCTTCACAATTCTGGCCGAGATCATCTTGTAAATCCCTCAAAAGCAGCTTAAACAATTTGTGACTAGTGAGCTTGTGATTTTGTACAAGCTTTACGTACTGAATAACATTTTATTTTGGTACTACCAAGTCTTTTTATCTTGCTAAAAGAAACACCTAAAAGAAAATATAAATATAAGGATTTCTTAAGAGTTACTACTCGTGGTGGCACCGGCGGTAGTAGCAGACTTGATGATGGTGCATTGATTGGGCACAGACTCAAAGTTGTCACGCCCCACCACTTCTATTTTCCATCATTTATCCATACTCATTTTTATTGTTATTTTTGAAGAAGACATAATAATTGGTATAGTTTTTCTTTTTCTTTCTTTTGAAGGCCAATAATTAGTTTAGTTAAAGTTACTAATTATTTTTTGATAAATAAATTTACCCATTTAATGAGAGAAGTTATACAATTTATAGAAAAATAAATGTCATTTTTATTGAGCAAATATCATATATATTATCTTCCTAAACCCCCAAAATATATCAGAAACAAGCACAGAAACAATCTCTTGAAAGAGGAAAGCATCTGCCCACTTCATGAGCTCCTCGTCCAACTTACTGTCTTCAGTCTTCTGATTTCATATCAGTTACAACTTGTCATTTCAATCACTTGCTACCTTTAAAGGAAAGCAGTTCGCCCATTGAATCGTTTAATCTAAGTCCCCTTCCTATAGAGTGAACGTGAAAGCCGATCTATATAGTCCACCATGCTAATGGAATGTTAGTGACACACCGTTGACAAGAGCGAACAGAAAGAGAGAACGTAAAGAGGTTCTTATCATGAATATTGGACTGTTATCCTTTCTCCTGTTGCTGTTGCAGTAGACTACAGTCTTACCATCATAATATAGAATTAGTCATGGCTGCTTTCATCAATATATCACGTAAACACGATTACAAGCACCAATAGAAATATATTACGAGTAACAAATTACAATTCTATATACTTACATATAAAGTACATTATAATATATCTTCTAGCCATCATTATCTTAATCTAAATTAAATCCAACATACCATAGTCATATTAAAATCTAAATCAAGTTCAAATTTGTAAACTACATTATAGTATATCTTCGATCATGAATTTTAAATATTGTTCTTCAATCAATATATTTAGTTTTTAAATTTTAAGTTTAATAATTCATTTTTTCCCTTTTGAATAAAAAATAAAATGTATATTGATCATGTAAATCCTTATTAACTTAAAATTTTTTGTAGCTACAATGTCTAATTTTCAAGTACGGATAATTGTACGTTGCAATATCTCGAGTTAGATCGAAAAGTATCTTAAGGTGTTGATAAGCAAAAAAGATGTCAAATCAAAAAACATAAACAGATATTGTCCAAAAAAAAAATATTACAAATAACGAAATACAATATATGCATTTAATGTTTTAGAATGATATTCTTTTAATTTGATTTTGCCTACATTTTAACATATACATAAATACATATTTAACAATTTATCATATCATGAAAATGTCTTAAATATCTTATGCGTTTTACATGTGCATTTTAAATCTAATATAAGCGCTAAAAGTAAATGAAGATAACAAGTTCAAGTTCTCAAGTTCTCCTCTTATTTACTATAATCTTTCTTTGGTTCACTTGATTTCTAATTTATTATTCATAAATTTAAAACTAATATTAACTTTAAGTTGGATAATATTTTTCTAATAATTTATCTAGTTTGGAATTTAGATGGGCTTTTTTTTTCACTACATTTTACACCAAACAAACAATTTACAAAAGAAAAAGCTAAAAAGAGCTTGTAAAATACATAGCCCATTATTACAACTAAACATATCATAGCCCAACTCAACCCAACCCAACTCAGCCCAGCCCATTGATAAAACACACACGAATTGGGGATTCTGATTATTTCTAGGGTTTAAGCTCACAAACCCCATCTCTGTTTCTTCTTCTTTGGCTTCAAATTTTGTAATATAAATTATTTATTAATAATAATTTTGTAAAAAGAGAAAGAAAAGGAAGATGAGGAAATTGAAGTTTCATGAAAAGAAGTGAATTTCTTGGAATGGAAAAGAGAAGATGGTCATAAGGAAGCTTATATTATGCAACGTTATCATATTATTGATCGTGATGACTACAAAAAGTAATTACTATATCTATATCTATATATCTATATCTGTATTATTTTCTATATGTATCTATATATACACAGAGTGACAATCTTTATAAAAAGTTTGTAACTTTTTATTTTATTTTCTGCATTCAAAGGTTTTTATAAAGAAGCCCTTAAATTTTTAATGTGTTTTGGATATTAAAAATGAGATTTTTTTTAAAAAAAAAGATTTTTTTTTTTTGAGTGACAATATACAGATATAAAGATTGCATAAATCTGTTTGTGACTGCAGAAATCTGTTTGTATGTGACTGATACAAATAGGTGATATTATATATATATATATCACATTGATTAATGAGTTTGTTTTTAGTGTGCTCACATTATGATATATTATATATATATGTATGTATATATGCTATAATGAGTTTGTAGTAATGGGCATGTTTGGTTGTGTTGAATCTTGTTGCTAGGTATTCGGGTTTGGTTAGAATGGTACAAAAACTAGTTCACATATTGAAACAGATGGATTCTAAGGGCATCCACAATGGTAGGTTAATGGATGACTTTTTTTATACAAAAAAGCTATTGAAAAGCTTTTTATCATTGGGAGAAATGACTTTTTTCTTCAAAAGGTTGACATTCTTCAACCTATTGAAGCAAAAGCTTTTTTTCTTACACACTCAATGTAATCAAGGAAAGTGGAGGGAAAGAGGTTTTGAAAATTATATTATTTTAAAAATAGTGTGATAAAGAAAAAAAGCTATTAATAGCTTATTACCATTGGGGATGCTCTAAGGACCCTTACCGTATCCAGATGAGTAGGGCTCTTCTTGAAAAGCTGTGAGTTTTTTACTAATACCATTATCGTTTTCTTAGTATTCTATATACCAAAGTTATAATTATATGTAAGTCCCAACTCAGTAGATGGTACCACTGAAGACACTTCTATGTCAATAGTGAGATTACTTTGCAATACACACACTGATCTGGAGACGACCAGTTGCAGTGTGTAGTATACCAGGTTAATCTGGAGAGTTACTTATAAGGTGATAAGCGTATAATAAGTAACGACAATGCAATAAGTAAATACTTGTAAAGTAAATTGGTGAGACAATATGCAATTTTCAAGTGTAATTTATTTATTAATGTTAAATAAATTACAAGGTTGTTGCGAAACCAAGATAATACAATAATGTAAATATCCTAACAACCTATGAACTACAATTGATCTAAACTTGGAAATTCTCTTCAACAATTGAAACACTTAAAGTTGTTAAATGTTCCTTTTTACGATTGAGAGAATAATGCACAAGTCACTAAGAATATGCAAATGTCTGAATATGCAAAGTTATTTCTTGGTTGTGCAAAGACCTATATTTATAGACAAAGTTGGTATTGGGATTCCAACTTTGTCGTACAAATATGGTTGAAAGCATTTAAGGAAGCAATTTGACTTCCTATGAAATGCTAGATAAAGTATGACATAAAGTCACTTTATCCAACCTGCTTTATGTACTTTTGTACTTTATACATAGATAAATGTTATTATCCGGATAAAGGTACATAAAGCAAAAATGTCTTCCTCGTAATCAGTGTAAAGCGTTGTAAAGGCTTTAAACTGACAATCTCCAGTTTCTATCTGAATAGAATGCCAACTTGGCTTCGCTGCCATTGTCATTCTCTATCATCCATTTGTTGTCTTCGACTTCAATTGGAATGTCTTCACATCTGGTCAGATCTCAACTGGAGGAAGTCTTCAGTTGCATTAACTGTACATTGCAACTGAACTTCATATATTTCTGGACAATTCTTCAGGTCTCCAAATGTAACTGGAGACGCTCCAGTTT
The DNA here is from genome assembly GCA_034093135.1 of Erigeron breviscapus. Classification (NCBI taxonomy): domain Eukaryota; kingdom Viridiplantae; phylum Streptophyta; class Magnoliopsida; order Asterales; family Asteraceae; genus Erigeron; species Erigeron breviscapus. Next base: position 55,135,051 of record CM067175.1, on the reverse strand, counting down.
ATCAGTAAACTCGACCTAACAAATTCCCCCTAATTGTCCTGAAATATTGTCAAGTCTTTTCAAGCTCTTGTATCTATACAATTATGAACTTGAAAGACTTGTTTGACTAAATCTATCTAAATTTTCCAAGGCATTTTTATAGATCAATAAATGCCTTGGGTATTTCTTTTGAGTTTGTTAGATTTAATCTGTTATCTATCTTGTGGTTACAATCTGCCAACTTCATTTATACAAGGAAATGAAATTTACATAAGTTACAAGAAAGTAAATAAAATTACAAGATGATAACTGAAGAAGAACTTAAACAGATGGCCCTTCGCCAGTTCTCCTTCTTTTGTTCAACGAACCAATAGGTTGAGAATCCTCTGGGTCAATATTCAGCCTATTTTCCAGTTGTTCTTTATGTTGTATCTTGCCCTTTAACAGATTTATCCAGGCCTTCTCAAACCTATTATTTTGTTCCTTGGCTTCCAAAAATTCAACCATTTCAACCCATTCACTGAACCCATACTGAAGAATTGATGGATCTTCAGTTGTCACTAGTGGCCCTCTAGTGTAACTGACTTGAACTCTAAATAGCTTGGTGCCTGGCTTCACAACAACACTTACACCATTTATCTTGCCGTTGTGTTTTCTCTTAGCCATTATTGATGAATAATAGGCTCTGGCTTCGGTTTCATTGGCAATCTTGATAGACCCAGTTAAAGCAGAGTGCACAGCAGCCTTTATGTCATCATTTGACACACCTCTCCAGTGGATTCAACAAAGGTTCTAAGATCTGCATCTCTGGGCAATGGCTTCAGTGCCCTGGGCCTTGGTGGATTCAATACTCTTTTCACAACCTTCTTAACATTCTCTATTCTTCTTTGAATCCCACCAGCCCTAAACTCTCTAGCCTTCTCCAAAGATACATTTGTGTTCTTGGCATCGAAAGCAGCTTCATCATCTGGATACTCTTGGTCAAGCTGAATGTCAAGCATTTCATTGACCATACCAATTATCCTTTGATCATTTTTGATTCTTTAATACTGCTCCAGTGTAATGCCCAATAAAGCAGCATCATTGACATCCAAGTTCAAGATTCGAGACCTGGCAACCCTTTGGGCTTCTTTTCTTTGTTTTCTTCTCTCTTTAAATGCATTGCCAATAGCAGCCAGTCTCTTGCTTTCATTTTCAGTCACTGGAGGAAGCTTATCAATATTGCCACTTTCTAGCAATGGTGTATCAGTGGCCAGCTGGGCAGTTTCATCAGTTGTCATGCCCTTACCTTTGTCAACATTCCCCCTATCACCAGCATCATCATCATACTGTTCAATCACATGTTGACTGGCATCAGTACCAGCAGCTACCACTATTTGCCTTTGTTGTTCACATGAAGCACCTTCAGTTGCAATTGGTGCAAGGACTGCACTTCTTTCCCCCTTGGCAGCATCTAGACCTGCCCTTATAACTTCCCAATCAGCATTATTGAATGGCAACCGGTCAAGAGGCTGCCATGATTGCATGTCCTTGCACTCTTTAAAAATAGTGCACATCATCCTGAACGATCTCCATAAGTGGTTGGTCTCTCTAGACTGGGTCAGAACATTTGCAGCAACTTGTGTCTGACCAGTCTTCAGTTCTTCCAATAGTTTAGCATTGTCTTGAGAGAGACCAACATCCACACTTTCCTTAGCAACTCCATTTTTCTTCAAACTTGCAACTTCAGTAACCAGTTTGTCAATCTATGTAGTATGAGAAGATAATTGGGTGTTAACCGCATTAAGAGCACCTCTCAACTTGTTGATCTTAAGAGTAAGTGGGGCCAGATCAACCTGAGGAGGGGTAATCTTGGTGATCTTAGACATCACCTTTTTAACCAATTCCTCTTCTCTTTCAGCCAAAGTTGCTTTGATTGTCTGACTAACTGAAGTTGCCAACTGCTGCCCAAGCTCAGTCACATTAAGAGCAGGTCTTTCAACTAATTCCTTGACCTGTTTCTCTATCTCTTTCAGCTCAACTTCTGATGATCTGACAGTGTTTCCCAGCAAGTTAGAGATAGATGTTGTGACTTTTGACTGAGTTAGGTCAAAGGCTTCCTTGAGAGAAGTGGCCAGATTGTTACAGCCAGTGACCAACTCATTGAGCTTCTTGAACACCAAGTCTTCATTTTCTACGAACTTGTTTATACCCAGATCAACAACCTTTGAATTTGTAATAGTGTCCTTGTTGTATCTGGAGAGGGAGTTGGTGTTTTTGTCAATTGCCTTTTGAACATCCTCCACCCTTTGAAGAAGGTTTTTGTCCAGTGACGGAGGGGAACTTGTCACTTGACCAGCAGCAGGTACCACTGGAGCAGCTAGAGGAGGCACATTAAGGGAAACCTCCTCGGTTAACAACTCAGTAGAAGGAGAAACTGAAATAGATCCAGGAGTGGGGAAAGGAAAAGGACGCCTAGGGAGATCAAGTTGTTAGACATGCTGAGTATGCTCAGGTGTGTCCAACGGCGGCGGTGGTGGTGGCATATCTCGAAAAGAGAGATCATACCTGATGGTGGTGGTGCCATATGTCTATTACTAGATACATAGCTGGAGGTGAAGAGTGGAGTTTCAATAGGCTCATTTGAGTGAGATGGTAAAATTGAAATTGAAGCATCTGGACGCGAGACTAGAGATGAAGGGTCTTGATCTTGTACAGAAGAGTCAAGATTCCTGAGCAGTTCTGGGACAGTGTACAGTGATTGAGTATTCTTGTATTCATCACTGCCCAGAATCAGCTTGAAATAGAGTGACAAATACCTAGAGAAGGGATGCAAAGTCCCCTGGTGCCCTTCAGTTTCTGTACCAGGCTTCTGTACAGGATATCTGCAAAGTCCACTCTGAGTCCATTCCACAAGCAGTAAGCCATTTCTGCTTTCCACCAAGTGGATGAAGAAGTATTTCCACGAAGGTGATAGGCTTTTCATTGTCATGGGTCTCTTTGTTTTTAGGACCCCATTCTCCAGGCACTCCTTGTGTCCCATATCAAGGAGGACTTGCCTGAAGTTTATATTTGGGGAGATTACTGTTGGATTCTCCCCAGGAAGCCAATAGTTGAGAGAAAGGGCATCTCTCAAAGTTTCTGCTGATAAGGTACACTGAACCGTTCCACATTTTGGAAGAACAGTCAGGAGAAAAAGAAGCAGTGACCAACTCATTGAGCTTCTTGAACACCAAGTCTTCATTTTCTACGAACTTGTTTATACCCAGATCAACAACCTTTGAATTTGTAATAGTGTCCTTGTTGTATCTGGAGAGGGAGTTGGTGTTTTTGTCAATTGCCTTTTGAACATCCTCCACCCTTTGAAGAAGGTTTTTGTCCAGTGACGGAGGGGAACTTGTCACTTGACCAGCAGCAGGTACCACTGGAGCAGCTAGAGGAGGCACATTAAGGGAAACCTCCTCGGTTAACAACTCAGTAGAAGGAGAAACTGAAATAGATCCAGGAGTGGGGAAAGGAAAAGGACGCCTAGGGAGATCAAGTTGTTAGACATGCTGAGTATGCTCAGGTGTGTCCAACGGCGGCGGTGGTGGTGGCATATCTCGAAAAGAGAGATCATACCTGATGGTGGTGGTGCCATATGTCTATTACTAGACACATAGCTGGAGGTGAAGAGTGGAGTTTCAATAGGCTCATTTGAGTGAGATGGTAAAATTGAAATTGAAGCATCTGGACGCGAGACTAGAGATGAAGGGTCTTGATCTTGTACAGAAGAGTCAAGATTCCTGAGCAGTTCTGGGACAGTGTACAGTGATTGAGTATTCTTGTATTCATCACTGCCCAGAATCAGCTTGAAATAGAGTGACAAATACCTAGAGAAGGGATGCAAAGTCCCCTGGTGCCCTTCAGTTTCTGTACCAGGCTTCTGTACAGGATATCTGCAAAGTCCACTCTGAGTCCATTCCACAAGCAGTAAGCCATTTCTGCTTTCCACCAAGTGGATGAAGAAGTATTTCCACGAAGGTGATAGGCTTTTCATTGTCATGGGTCTCTTTGTTTTTAGGACCCCATTCTCCAGGCACTCCTTGTGTCCCATATCAAGGAGGACTTGCCTGAAGTTTATATTTGGGGAGATTACTGTTGGATTCTCCCCAGGAAGCCAATAGTTGAGAGAAAGGGCATCTCTCAAAGTTTCTGCTGATAAGGTACACTGAACCGTTCCACATTTTGGAAGAACAGTCAGGAGAAAAAGAAGCAGTGTACCAAACTCACAAAGATAATCATGATACATCTTTCGTGGGTTTGTAGAGAAAGAAGGACCGATTGGAGAATCTCTCAAAAATTTCTGGATTCTCCCGATAAGAGTATCGGCGCCTTGTGTTCCCTTTAAAATAGCCATCAGATTGTTTGGGTTTAATTTGATGAGCGTAGTGTTTCCAGGAGCACAAGATGCCTGTTTAACACCTGGTGGGGGGACATATGGGACAGTAAGGAGATTTACATCTCGAGATCTAGAAGATTTAGGTGCCATTTTACTAGAAGATGAAATTGAAATTGAGAATTTAGGAATTAGGGTTTTCGATTTATGAAGCAGAGAGAAATGAAGCAATGTTGATGATTGGGAAGTAAATGAAAGAATGTGAAGAAGTAAAGGCGAAAAGGATTTATTGTGGGGGTATTTATAGGGAAGTAAATATCCCAAAGTAAATACTGAAATATTTTAATCCCCAAATTTTCGAAAACAAATTGAATTTTGATTTATTGAAAATTTGAAATTCAAAAATATTTAATACCATCAAGTCAGCATTAAATGCTACGACGGCTGGTATTCCCACGCGCCCACTAACTTTTCACAATCCCCATAAAAAGTGTATCTTCTTACAAAAAAGTCTTTGACACGTTTTGCGACGGTTTCAAGTAGGAAAAACACTTGAGTACCATCACGTGTCACAAATATTGATCAAGTATTTTATAACGCTATGAAATCTGGTTGACCACCAGTTTTAAGACAAGACCAAATATGTACACTGCAGGATTAGTCCAGTGCCAGTTTCCAACTGGAGAGCTCTCCAGCTGCCTTTTTTTTTAAACAAAAGGAATTTTAGTCAAAAAATTTTTTTTGAGTCTTTCCCCCTAGAATGATGATCTAGAAATCAATTAGTGCAAGATATCAAAAAGGCGTTCGATAGCCTGGAGAGCAAAGATTATCTGGACTTCCTCAACTGGAGGGCTTCATCAGTGTCACTGATGCGTTCATAACAAAGTCTCCAGTTTTAAGGATTTAGCATTCCCAACTCGCTGATGAGATGTTTAAAGGTTTTCTCATCAAGAGGTTTTGTAAAAACATCAGCAAGTTGTTTGTCAGTGGGGATGAAATGTATTTCAATGTCTCCTTTCATAACATGATCACGAATGAAATGATAGCTGATGTCAATATGCTTTGTCTTTGAGTGCATCACTGGGTTGTGAGATATAGCAATTGCACTGGTGTTGTTACAAAAGATTGGTGTTCTTTTGTATTTTAGATCGTAATCTAACAACTGGTTCTTGATCCAGAGAATCTGGGCACAGCAACCGGCCGCAGAAACGTACTCTGCCTCAGCAGTGGACATAGAGACTGACGTCTGCTTCTTGCTGGTCCAATTCACCAGTTTTCCTCCAAGGAAATGACAACCTCCAGTGGTGGATTTTCTATCTATCTTACAACCTGCATGATCTGAATCTGAATAACCCATTAGATCTAACCCTAAGCCTTTGGGATACCAAAGACCAAGGCTAGGACACTCTTTCAGGTATCTGAAGATGCGCTTAACAGCATGCAAATGAGATTCTTTTGGGTTAGCCTAAAATCTGGCACATAGACATGTTGCAAACATTATATCTGATCGTCTGGCAGTTAAATACATCAGTGAACCAACCATACCTCGATATTCAGTTGTGTTCACTGGTTTGCCAGTTGGGCCAGAGTCCAAATTTAAAGGTGCTGCAATAGGTGTGTTTTTAGATGGGATTGAATCATATTTGTATTTCCTCAACAAATCTCTGACATATTTCTCTTGGTTTATAAAGATTCCATTTTCAGTTTGCTTAATCTGAAGACCCAAGAAAAATGTTAATTCACCCGTTAAACTCATTTCATACTCAGATGACATGATTTTAGAAAACCTTTTACACATTGCATCATCAGTTGAACCAAATATAATATCATCAACATAAATTTGTACCAGTAAGATATTACCTTTTTCTTTCAAGATAAACAAGGTATTATCTATTGCACCTCTTTTAAAGCCATTTTTGAGAAGATGTTTAGTTAATGTGTCATACCAGGCTCTTGGGGCTTGTCTTAGACCATACAAAGCTTTGTTCAGTCTATATACCCAGTGAGGATGCTTCTCATCAATGAAGCCTGAAGTCTGTTGAACATACACTTCTTCTTCCAGTGTTCCATTCAGGAACGCACTTTTGACATCCATCTGGAAAACTTTGAACTGCAGATGGGCTGCATAAGCCAAGAAAATTCTGATGGCTTCAAGTCTTGCAACTGGAGCAAAAGTCTCATCAAAGTCAACGCCCTCTGCTTGACAATAACCCTTGGCAACTAATCTGGCTTTGTTTCTTACAACATTGCCATATTCATCCATCTTGTTTCGGTAGACCCATCTTGTACCAATGAGTTCTTTCTTTAACCCTGGTGGACAAGGAACAAGTTCCCAAACATTGTTCCTTTCGAACTGGATAAGCTCTTCTTGCATTGCTTCTACCCAGCTTGGATCTGCCATAGCCTCGTCAATCTTCTTTGGTTCAATCAGTGATAAGAAGGTGACGTTCAAGCATTGCTCACTTGTGGCTCTTCTAGTCTGAACCCCACTACTTGGATTTCCAACAATCTATTCAATTGGATGTGCTCTAGTCTAGTTATTGTATTGACTAGGTTGGTGAACAACAATATCAGTGCAAGTCACCTGGTGATCCTTTTCAGTTGCAGCAGCTTCTAGAGGAGGATCAGCCCAAACCACTTCTATATCCTCATCAGAATCAATGAGGTCACGATTTGCATCATGAAATTCTTCAGTTAAAGGCATTTCTTGAAGAACTGGAGAAGTTGGAGTTTGAACTGGTGTTGATACTGGAGTGGCACGCACATCTGATCCAATCACCAGTTTCTGTGGTAAATTGAAACTGATGGAGGGATAAAATGGAGTGTCACTGGTTGGTTTCTTCTTTTGTACTGGTTCCAGTTCTTTGTGACTGGAAACATCTTCTGGTGAAGCAACTGACTGATGAACTAACTCAATGGAACGACTGGAGAGATATCAAGGTTAGGTCTCTTATTGATTGCATTATTAGATTCATCAAATGTGACATGAATTGTCTCATGAACCTTTTGTAGTCTATAATTATAAACTCTAAAGGCCTTTCGAATATCTGAATAGCCTAGAAATACACCTTCATCAGCTTTTGCATCAAACTTTCCAAGCTGACTGGAATCATTTAAAATATAAACTGGACAACCAAATACATGGAAATATCCAATATTTGGTTTGCGATTCCTGAGCACTTCATAGGCAGTCTTCTTATGTCTCTTAATGTAGACAGACCGGTTTTGGGTGTGACAAGCTGTTGCCACTGCTTCAGCCCAAAAACTGGTGGGAAGACCAAATTCAGATAGCATACTCCTGGCAGCTTCTATCAGTGTGCGATTCTTTCTTTCCACAACTCCATTTTGCTCTGGAGAGTGAGCTGATGAGATGTTCTGGGGGATGCCAGTGTCATTGCAGAAGGATTCAAGAGTCTTGTTCTGAAATTCTGTTCAATTATCACTTCTCAACTGACATACTTTTCGAGTGTACTTGAGTTCAATTCTCTTGATGAGAGAGATGATTTCAGCAGGTGCATCACTTTTGGATCTAAGGAATACTACCCAGTAATATCTGGTGAATTCATCAACCACAACTAGAGTATACTTCTTTGCAGCTCTAGTTTGAACATTCACTGGACCAAAAAGATCCATATGAAGCATGTGAAGAGGTTCAGTGATGCTAAAGTTTTGCCTTGACTTGAAACTGGCTCTTTTCTGCTTGCCCATCTCACACCCTGGACATGGCTTTTCTTTATTGAAAGAAATCTGAGGTATCCCATCTACCAGTTGTTTGCGAGACAACTTGTTGATGTTCTTGAAATTAAGATGGGATAACCTTTTATGCCATCACCAGTTGGTGTCCTCATCAACCTTGGTATAGAAGTACTGCGCTTTTGGAGCTGGTTCCATATCCATGATGTACACATTTCCCTTTCTTGGTGCAACCATCACCACTTTCCAATCCTTGTTAAATATGGTGCCTTGAGCAATATCGAACAATACCTTATATCCATCATCACAAAGTTGACTGACACTGATCAGGTTATATTTCAAGCCATTTACAAATGCAACTCTTGTGAACTGGACTTGTCCATTATTGATTACACCATATCCTTCAGTCTTTCCATTCTCATCATTACCAATCGTCACTGCTGGTCCATCTTGGACAGTGAACTCTTCCAGCAGGGGCTTACATCTGGTCATAGTCCGGCCAGCTGCGCTGTCCAGATACCAGGTATTCTTTTTATGATCGCCCTGCACATCCACAAAAAATCATTAGTTATTTTTGTGAACCCATCTTTTCTTGATGGGTTCACTGGACTTCACCTCAGAAGTCTCAGTTGATTGTTGTGGTGTTGAACTGGAGTCTGGAGCTGGAGCCTTTTTATCAGCTTCAGGTCCAGGAGTAAAAACGATTGGTATTTGATATTTATTCCCCTTTTTCTTTTCAGATTTTGTTCCAGATGGAACTTTTTGTTTTGGTTTTGAAGGGGTTTTAATATTTTGTTTTTCAACTGGAGAAGACGAGGCTCCTTCCAGATTTTTAATTCTGGCAGTGCAACTCTGAACCTTCCTAGACAAAAGTTGGAGTTGACTTTCAAGTCTTGACAAAACATCATTTTCAGTAGGCGGCTGAACCTTGGACCTGGGTTCAGCAGGAGTCTTAGTCTTAGGATTCTTGGGCTCCTTGGACTTTTGAGGTAAAGGCTTATCACCAACAGCCTTTTTAATTGGAGCTTTAGCCTGATCAGCTCCAGGTTTAACCTCAGATGGGGTGGTCTCAATAGGTTCAGTTTTGATAGTCTTAGGATGGTCATATCCAGTCTCTGGTCTAAGAGCTGGAGGCATGGTATGGATATCTGGAATGATGCTGGCCATGTACACATCTCTAGATTTGTAGGCAGATTTTTGTGCATCCATGGTTTTTGAAAAAGCATCATAGTTTAATCCAGATGCCCTTATCCAGGATTTGATGATCTTTTGTTCCTTTTCAAGATCAGATTTTAACTTTTGGTTTTCAAAATCCATAGCCTCATTTTTCAAAACTGACTCATTGAGAGCCAACTGGACACTTTGCAAATTTGAAATTTGAGGTTTTAAATTATTTAATTCTGTTAGAACTGTTTCTAAATATCTTTCACTGTCAGTTTTAATAGTTTCAACAAAAATCAAATCACTGTTAATTGATTCAGCCAGGTCCAGTTTCAATTCTGGGTCAAGTTGGTTGTCATACTCACAAACCTTTTTCAAAATGATGTCCACCCATCTTCCAGAAATGACATCATCTTTCACCACATGTTGCTGGTCTTCCAAAGCCATGAAATACATGTCCCTAATCTCTTCATCATCATCAGATGAGTCATCAGAGTATTCCCATTTTCCTTCAGTTTGTGCCATCATGCACTGATTTTTCTCTTTTTCCATAGACAGGAGAGCAATCTGGGCTTTAAGCTTCTTGTATGTAGCTTTATAGCTATCATCAGCCCGATTGTTGTTAGGGACAGGGGGGCCAGTTTAATTGTTCAACTGACTAGATCTGCATTCCTTCATGAAATGACCTTTCTTACCACACTTATAGCATGTAAGATTGGTCTTGTCCAGAGAGTTGGAGCTGGAAGCATTGTTGGGGCCATTAAATCTATTAGATTTATGCTTAAACCTGTTAAAGGTTTTAGCAATCATGGCAACCAGATCATCATCGTCAGTTTCATGATAATCATCACTTATTTCAGTGGTCAGGCCGGAGTTCAATAAGCCATTTAACATCTCCTTCATTGAGTGTGGCTGGACACTCTCTGCAGACATTAAAGCAGCACAAGGTTTCTCAGTTATACTAGCAACCTTGGAACTCTGGGCATGATTCAAAGCATCCTGCTCAGCCACCAGTCACTGTGCATTATTATCTTCAGTGAATCTGAAGGCTCCATACAGAGATGCAAGAGTGTGGTTGTGCAGGGTCTTACCTTGTCTAAGGACAAGAATCATGTTTTCCCATTTGGAAGGAAGAATATCACAAAACTTCTCAAGAAGAATATCCTTATGCTTCTCTATACCCATCTCTCTCAGTTGATTAATCACACTGGTGAATCTGGTATAGGTACCAGTCAGGCTCTCATTGGGTAAAGCAAAGAAGGATTCATACTTCTTGTTCAAGGCAACTTTCCTGGTGACAATGGTGTCATCACCTCCTTCAAACTGAAGGACCAACTCATCCCACATTGCCTTGGCACTGGGGAACAACACAAGTGTTGGTATAAGGTCTTCAGGAACAACCCCAAGGATCATATTCTTGAGTCTGGTGTCCAGATCTACAAGTTTACGATCCTCATCAGACCAATGGTCTTTAGGCTTTTCTCTAGTACCTCTTCTAGATCCAGTAGGGTCAAGAAAAGGACTAACCCCTTGAGACATGGGTACATGTGGACCATCCTTAAGGATTCTCAACATGTATCTCTCTATCCCACCAAAATGCAAGAGCATTCTGGCCTTCCATGTACCAAAAGTCTCACTGTTTCCATCGAATTTGGGAACAAGAGTATTTGAATAATGTACATGGACATGGTTAGGGGCATTAGGAGGAGGAGGATTGGTGTTAACATTTTGAATAGGAGGATTATTAACATCAGTTTCATTTGGACCAGAACCATTCTCACTTTCAGTAGTAGTCATCTAAGCAGATCTAGGCAAATATATTAGCCTTCTACTCTGATACCACTTGTATGTCCCAACACAATAGATGGTACCACTGAAGACACCTCTATGTCAATAGTGAGATTAAAGCAGCACAAGGTTTCTCAGTTGTACTAGCAACCTTGGAACTCTGGGCATGATTCAAAGCATCCTGCTCAGCCACCAGTCACTGTGCATTATTATCTTCAGTGAATCTGAAGGCTCCATACAGAGATGCAAGAGTGTGGTTGTGCAGGGTCTTACCTTGTCTAAGGACAAGAATCATGTTTTCCCATTTGGAAGGAAGAATATCACAAAACTTCTCAAGAAGAATATCCTTATGCTTCTCTATACCCATCTCTCTCAGTTGATTAATCACACTGGTGAATCTGGTATAGGTACCAGTCAGGCTCTCATTGGGTAAAGCAAAGAAGGATTCATACTTCTTGTTCAAGGCAACTTTCCTGGTGACAATGGTGTCATCACCTCCTTCAAACTGAAGGACCAACTCATCCCACATTGCCTTGGCACTGGGGAACAACACAAGTGTTGGTATAAGGTCTTCAGGAACAACCCCAAGGATCATATTCTTGAGTCTGGTGTCCAGATCTACAAGTTTACGATCCTCATCAGACCAATGGTCTTTAGGCTTTTCTCTAGTACCTCTTCTAGATCCAGTAGGGTCAAGAAAAGGACTAACCCCTTGAGACATGGGTACATGTGGACCATCCTTAAGGATTCTCAACATGTATCTCTCTATCCCACCAAAATGCAAGAGCATTCTGGCCTTCCATGTACCAAAAGTCTCACTGTTTCCATCGAATTTGGGAACAAGAGTATTTGAATAATGTACATGGACATGGTTAGGGGCATTAGGAGGAGGAGGATTGGTGTTAACATTTTGAATAGGAGGATTATTAACATCAGTTTCATTTGGACCAGAACCATTCTCACTTTCAGTAGTAGTCATCTAAGCAGATCTAGGCAAATATATTAGCCTTCTACTCTGATACCACTTGTATGTCCCAACACAATAGATGGTACCACTGAAGACACCTCTATGTCAATAGTGAGATTACTTTGCAATACACACACTGATCTGGAGACGACCAGTTGCAGTGTGTAGTATACCAGGTTAATCTGGAGAGTTACTTATAAGGTGATAAGCGTATAATAAGTAACGACAATGCAATAAGTAAATACTTGTAAAGTAAATTGGTGAGACAATATGCAATTTTTAAGTGTAATTTATTTATTAATGTTAAGTAAATTACAAGGTTGTTGCGGAACCAAGATAATACAATAATGTAAATATCCTAACAACCTATGAACTACAATTGATCTAAACTTGGAAATTCTCTTCAACAATCGAAACACTTAAAGTTGTGAAATGTTCCTTTTTGCGATTGAGAGAATATTGCACAAGTCACCAAGAATATGCAAATGTCTGAATATGCAAAGTTATTTCTTGGTTGTGCAAAGACCTCTATTTATAGACAAAGTTGGTATTGGGATTCCAACTTTGTCGTACAAATATGGTTGAGAGCATTTAAGGAAGCAATTTGACTTCCTATGGAATGCTAGATAAAGTATGACATAAAGTCACTTTATCCAACCTGCTTTATGTACTTTTGTACTTTTTACATAGATAAATGCTATTATCCGGATATAGGTACATAAAGCAAAAAGGTCTTCCTCGTAATCAGTGTAAAGCGTTATAAAGGCTTTAAACTGACAATCTCCAGTTTCTATCTGGATAGAATGCCAACTAGGCTTCGCTGCCATTGTCATTCTCTATCTTCCATTTGTTGTCTTCGACTTCAATTGGAATGTCTTCACATCTGGTCAGATCTCAACTGGAGGAAGTCTTCAGTTGCATTAACTTTACATTGCAACTGTACTTCATATATTTCTGGACAAATCTTCAGGTCTCCAGATGTAACTGGAGACGCTCCAGTTTATCAGTAAACTGGACCTAACATTATACATATTCAATTTTGTTAATTAACATGTGCTAATGCAGGTACAACATTGGTGTGATATCATCTCAGGAAAGCTTAGCTAAGCTTACTGGTGTGGAGAAGAGGATATCCGTTTCTTGGTTTTGTCGGTACGAGAGTTGCGGTAGTATACAATTATTTATAAAGATTGTATATTAAGTCATTGAAAAGTAAAGCCTCCTTTTCGTTTTTTGTTCGATGTTTTAGACGTAGGCTTGCAACTGTATTGGTAAAGTTGAAGTATTGTGAACGCTTGAAGCAAGCTGTGACATTTATAGAACAAGGGCATGTTCGAGTCAGTCCAGAAACTATTACTGACCCAGCATATCTAGTAACAAGAAACATGGAAGATTTTATCACATGGGTTGATGAATCCAAGATAAAGAGAAAGGTCTTGGCGTATAATGATCAGCTTGATGATTATGATGTAATGGCTTGACAGAATCCTACATATGATTTTGAACCATGAAGATAAGTTATATTAGCATTGGTGGAGTATCATAATGGGACCATGTTTGGTAGCTGCTACTATGTCGTGTTGTATGTTTGATATTAGATTCTGAAACATTTTTGATATTTGTTACTTGTTGAGATACATCTTGATGGCTGTTAGTGTAACATTTAGTGTTCAAACATGTTTGTCAGATAACTTAAAGTCAATCTCTTGTTTAATTGTTCACCTTTGCTCCTTTGTATTCATTTTTGTTATCTTCGGCAACATCGCGGTATTTAGCCTCAGTACTCGAGAGAGAAATGGCATGCTCAGGCAACCACTTCTCTTCTGAGCATTCACGACTCCATTACGTAACTCAGGCAACCACTTCTCTGTGATATTTTTTCCTTGTTCTGAAGTCAGATCTAAACAGTAGTTTGTTTTCCTGCAAAATACAAGTGTCAGTTATGTTGTATAGGAAAAAATAAAGCCCCACTCGTGTGCTTATCAAATGGGAATTTTGAAAAGAAATCTCATCATGTTTGTATCCAATGCCAAATGGGTGTGGGTTGGCTAACGCTAAATAGGTTTGGCCGTTCGGGTAGAAAAAAGTAAAAGCAGAAACACAACACCAAACTAACATAATTTACTTGTGTATAGAGATTGCAATATACAAATAAAAACACACCTGCAGGATACTGAAATGCTGCAGAAACACGGGATATGGAAGGAATTGCAGACGGATCTCAGGCGCCAGCTCTTGCTGTTAAAGGGGCATCATTCTTTTCAGCAGAGACTGTGGCATCAGGTTCAGTAGAGCCAGTAGGACCCATTGACTCCAAAAGTGGCCAGTGAAAAATAAAGTTCACACAGTGAGGATTAAGATGCATTAGACAACATAAATTATCACGGTTTCACATAAAAATGTTGTAAATTAGATATTACACATTATACATACACATACACAGTAACACAGACCTGAGGGGTTTGATGGAAGCATGCAAAGGCTATTGTCCGGACTTCGATAAAAAGCTGAAACTTCATTGTCGATAAGATCTTTTGCCATGTTTGATATGTCCATGTTAGCCATGTGTCACACCCCGCCCGAGACGGGCCCCAAGCGGAGGGTGACTTCTCGAGATCATAATCACAAATCATAACAAACGACTTCTAAATGAGACGTTTTTGAAATATTATTGATATATGAAACATAATCTTACAAGAAGAGTAGAACTTATACTAGAGATTTTACAACATGATTAGCTTAATCCAAAATGCTAGAAAATCTTCGTCCTTTAGTGAATGCATATGTGACTCCCAATAAGTATGCTTCTTCTACTTATAGTCCGAGTATTTAATTTCCCGAGAATACACTAAAATACGTCAACATAAAGCTGGTGAGTTCATAGGTTTTTACCGTAAAAGTTCACATGGACCACAAGATTTCAGTAGTAGTATAACTATCATAACAGATATAAAATAACCAATAGTTTTGTATGCTATGCCTTGAATACCGATGCCTTAACATATTGTAGTACCCCTTAGAATAGTGTTTCACCCAAACACTATTATTTCAAATATTATGTGCTCGTTTCCCAAGTTAGAGCAACTAACTCGAGCAGGGTTGTCAACCACGATAGTACTATCCATAATATTCGCGCCTTTGTTTCACGTCTCAAGTTTTGAAGGCGATTTTTAGTGGGTGATTGTTACATAGCCATACACAAACTATAATAATTGAGTAGTGCATTCTTAACCCAAAATAGTTTACAAAGGGGATATATGAAACTCACTACTAAGATAATTTATCATACAAAGTAGTAAAATGTGTTTTACGTAAATTATAAATACTTTTGTAAAATGATAAACATGTATTCTCATCCCAAAACCAGTTCAAAAGAGTTAAAGTGGGACTATGAACTTACCTTGTAGTTATGTATAGTGGATTAATGAGCACGGGTAAGATGGAAGATCACTTTATAGGAACATCTAAACCAAAAATATTGAAAAGTTGTAGATCAAAGTAAGCTTTCCTAGCATGAACACGAATACCCTTAGGCTTGAATTCCCTATGTTTTGCTTGGAAACTCTTGAATATCTTGATATGAGGGCTGAGATTTACATGAAGATTAAACCAAAAACACTTTTAACTTGAAGATTCACGATTATTGAAGATCAAAGCCTAGCTAGCTAGTTTCCATTCTTAGAACACTTGAATCTATGCTTGATAATCTTTAGAAAAGCTTGAAGAAAACCGTTAAAAACTTGATAGAACCCTTATAATCTTGCTCATTAACCATGATCAAGGAGTGACAAAAGAGGCTAAATTGTTATGGGTTTTGATGGCAAATGAGCTGCCATTTCCAGCAGATTTTGGGACTGGTTAGAGGGTGATAAAGTGGCCAGATGATGGTGGTTTAGGGATGTGTTGGGGCTGGTAGCACAGCCGTGGGTCAGGAGCACAAGGTGGGAGGTTTTAGGTGGTTCTTGGTGGTGATTTATGGCGGTTTTTGAGCTGATCTTGATGCTGTTTCACAGCTTTCCAGCAGTGAGAAAGCAAAGATAAAAGAAAGTGGTTATGGGAGGTTTATCCTTGGGTGTTTCTCTTGATAAAAACAGTGACCCTTTATGAAGAAAAGAGAGAGATCTAGTGTTGAAGGTGTGAAGAAATGGTGAGGTTTCATGTGGTATTTATAGGCATGATTGGTGGTGATGTCGTGAGTTTTAAGAGAAGACAAGGAGCTTTGTAAACTACTTGTTGATGGCATAAAACTTGTGGTGAAAAATGCTGATGATTAAGGGACTTGTAAGCTTCTTGTCGACATCAAGGAAGCTATGGGTTGATAAGGTGATGACAAGTAGGTTGGTGTTTGCATATGATGATCATGCTACTTGTTGACAAACTTGGAGGGCAAGTAAGAATCATAGTGATGATAGAGCACCTTGATGTCTTTGTCTTAGCCTCTTAATTTGACTATCATTGACATCTATAAAAATTGGTTTATTGTTTCCTTACGTAGCTAGGCAGGTTTATTGTTTCCTTATGTAACTAGGCAATTTAAAGTCCTAAGTCATATTATGTAAAAGTCATGGTTTTTAATCTTAAGGTTTTGTCTTGGTTAATACTAATGATGCTTAATGGCTATACTTTAATTTAACAACCGATCACTTGTGTTCCTTGACTGATTAAGCTAAATCTTGAGATGAGGTGGTATATAATTATACCTAAATTATTGTAAGAACACACTATCATTAGCTTGTTAAAAGCGAAAGTCGGGGAAAAGAATTCAAAAAATTTTCGGGTCGTCACAGTATCTACCCGTTAAATGAAATTTCGTCCCGAAATTTAGATCGGGCTTCTGGTACAATATAGTTTGATAAGAGATGAGGGTACCTTTGGTTAAATTAATGAACTTAGGGGTTCTACGAGAGACGCTGCGTACTCTGCTTGTTAGAGTTTGATTACGTTTTAACTTTTTGATTCATAGTTTCTGATGAATCCATTTTGTGATTATTTCCCCTATCATTTGACCATGTTTTAATGTGTAAATGATTTTAGAAATGTAAACTTTTGGTACTTAATTGGATGACATGTGATGATAGATTCACAAGGCGTGCATGCGAAGGTAAACTCCTTAACTCAACTTAACACGAAGCCACAAGACTTTTTGACGAAAACTAGCAAGCGGAACATGAAGAATTAGAGGCCAACATGAAACAAACGACCATGTGTTAGTATTTTGGGCATAACTTCTTCATCCGGACTCCGTTTCTTACGAGTAAGCTGTCGACGGAAAGGCCAGAGAAAGATCAACAAGTTTCGTGTTAAAGTCTAAAAGCAGCGCCGCTGGTGTTCCCAACTAGCGTTGTTGGAAGTGTCGGCCAGCTAGGGTTTTTGTCTGAAACTTATAAATACAAACTTAAGACCCTCCAAAAAGTAATGAACGTACATGAGCCACTTCTAGGTCGAATTTGGAGCATCTTAAGGGTATTTCAAGCAGATCTAAAGGCTTCTAACATTAGCCAATCATACTTGTGATTCAACATCATTCGGTTGATTCTTTCTTTATCTTTCTAGTTTATTTACATACATTGAACATGAATTATTCTTATGTCTTTTGTGTGGATTTGAACAACCTAATGATTAGCTAAATACTTTTGCATCTATTTCGATAATGTGATCATGTCATGATATTTATATTAGATTGTTGAACTGTTTCTATGCTTAATCGATGATCCATGATTATTGAGTCATACAATATTATTTGTTTTCATATACAAACTGATCTGTGATTTGTTTGGGGGTGCCTGATCAAGCTTCCTAGAGTCATTAATCTGTCTTACGA
Source organism: Erigeron breviscapus (assembly GCA_034093135.1). Taxonomy (NCBI): domain Eukaryota; kingdom Viridiplantae; phylum Streptophyta; class Magnoliopsida; order Asterales; family Asteraceae; genus Erigeron; species Erigeron breviscapus. The sequence goes on along the minus strand of CM067175.1, from coordinate 55,117,285 downwards.
AACGTTAATCGGTCTATAATTAATGTGGTCTTCTGACTTGTAACCGAGCAGGGATTGAGAACTAATAATTTGATTCAAGTGAACATGTGTTTTATTAAATTGTTTTGATTGATTCGGCGAACGGAAACCGGATCATGGGTGATTGAATCAATTAGTGTCAAGTGACTTTTAGAACCCTACAAGAATCTTGACTTACATAGTTACAAAGCTCTGGTCTTTTATTGCATAACATTGAATATAACGAGAATCTGTCTATAGGGTAGTGTGAGTCTAACGACAGCTCTACTAAATAGTTTGGTGAATCTAACGAGTATCCGAACGTGAAAACAGTTGTTCGACAATCTAAACTGTTTTCCAAATTATCATAGCATGTGAACTATTCCAAGTAGATGCAATATTTTAGGTATTATTGTTTTTCATTTTAAATCGTGACAAACCCCCAAAATCCTAGAATTACACCTAACTGCATTCTTGGACATAGTCCATGCGAACGATCCTGAACTTACCACAACACTAGCTACATTCGATCGGTTCCACTGCTCATTAGTGTGTTTTTAGTTAGAAGTATTTACTTGTACTTTATAAATTTAAAGCGTATTTTTGCAACCTCTAATTTTAAATGCATCAGTTTCTAAGGGTTATTTTATTGTTATTATTTTTATTCGATAAATATTTCTTTATATTCCAAGCCTAAAAAGATATAGTGAAACTTTTTTTTAAAATTTTTTTTCCTAAAGAAGCTTTAGACGATCACGTTAGTCCTAAACATAGCTAAGGTAGTTTGTTGACCAAAGAATTTTAGAAGTTATATAGAAGATGTGTCCTAGTGTATTAATGATGACAAAATATATGCTTTTAAACATGTATTCACTATATTATGTATTTTACCAAAAATACTTATACTTTTATAAAACCATATAAATGAAAGATAGATATATCGTATTAGAGTTTTTAGACTGCAATAACTTAAGTATGTAAGATTTTTATTTGAAAAAAAATTAAAACACTTTTTTTTTATTTCATGCTAGCACATTTATATTATTATTATTATTATTATTATTAACTTCATGCACAAACTTGACTACAATTTGTTTAAATTATATAGTTCTAACATATGATTAATATAAAAGGTGCCCTGAAGTATCATATTGTATGAACACAAATTCTGTAGTGACCTGAAACAACTTGAATGATCTTATAATGGAAATCCAAATACACTCGTAAAGGTCCCGATTAGCTTAGAAATTTCCCGTAACTTGTGTTGGTCTTTGACGGCTTGCCGTTAACTAGTTCTATAGCTTACTTGGTATTTAAGGTAGAGAAGGTAATGTTTATTTATGAACTAAACTCTCCAGACACGAAAGTTTTTATCAACTCTAATGTTAAATATAATAGAACATATGCATATACTATAGTCATAATGTACCGGTCTCAACGTTAGGATCATTGCGAGCTTCTTTGGTTGTGACAAAATGCCCTTCCACGAGATTGTCTATTCATTGGTTTTGGGCAGTTCTTCCTAAAGTGTCCCATGCCTCCACATTTATAGCATCCTCCGGGTGAGACTACTCTTGTGCTTGAAGCCGCAATTCTACAATGTTTGGCCAGATGGCCAATCTTTTTGCACTTTTCACACACGTTACAGATTTTTTTGTAGTGATGGCGCCCACACTTGTGACAGTATGGTTTGTTCCCAGCATATGTCGGGTTGACATACGGACCAACATTGTACACCTTGGTGGAACCTGGTTCCTTGTATGGTCGTTCTATGCAGTTTTCTTCTGGATTGTTATCCCACTTCCTCTTGTTGTTACTCGCTCTTACTTCCGCGCCCTTGGTGGTATGATGTATGAATTTATCAATGAGATCATGTGATAAACGGATGGTTTCTTGGATTGTAGTTGGTTTCAACATGGTCACATGTTCCTCAATTGTGGGTGGGAGCCCCCAAATGTACCTCTCGATCTTCTTATACTCGGGAGTAGCCATTCCTGGGCATAATGTTACTAACTCATTGAACCGACTAGTATAAGAGTGCATATCAGTTCCTTTTATAGCATGGTACAAAAATTCGATCTCCAGTTTTTGGACTTCACTCCTTGGAAAATATTCATTTCTCATCATTCTCTTTAAGTCTTCCCAAGATAACTCGTAAGCAATGTCGATTTCTACGGATTGTACGTAGGTATTCCACCAGGTGAGGGCATTTTTCAAAAGAGCGCATGTAGCATATTTTACACGATTGCCTTCGGCACAACCGCTAATATGAAATACTGACTCCATCTTCTCAAACCAGTGGATCAGTCCAACCGCTCCTTCGGTACCCTCATAGTTTAAGGGTTGGTGGTTCTTAAAGTCCTGGTATGAGCAGTTTCGGGTAGCATTGTTTTCTCCTTGTCTACCAATTCTTTGCCCATTGCCTCATTTACTTCCTTCTCCTTGTTCATTCCTTTGATTGGCTGCAACCGCATCGGCTACTTGTCGAGAAACTAGTTGGGCTATATCCGTAGGGTTCATCAACACCAATTGTTGTGCACGATTAGGTTCGGGATTGTGATTTACCCGAGGACCTCTTAGTGGTGCTGAATTACTTCTCTCGGACGCCATATTACTATATAAAATAAAAATTTTTCTTTTAATAAGATGTTTTCTTCCTAGGACTAAAAGTACGGATGATTGAAGAGTCTTAGGAAAGGAGTTACAGAAAGAATTGAGTCTCAAATAGGGTGGCGATATGAATATAAGCAAGTAAAGGATTCTGTCTAAAAATCAGTTATAATCTAATTTCACAAACATTTATGAAAGGAGTAGATATTTTCCGAGCACTTAGAGACTATTTTGAAATCGAGATAGTGATGATTTCAAATCCATAAGGACTAAAATTGAATATTTCATATTTGACGACGTCATCGTGAGAGTTTCATTTCAGGTGCACAATCTATGTAATATCTACCCGTTAAATTTAAGTACTCTTAAATTTAAGATTTCTATTCCGTAAAGTATCACTAAGCATGAATATAGGCGCGATTATTTAGGGGAGCACTTCATCAAGAAAAACAGTTATAGTCTAAGTTCACTAATGCAGCCTAACGATAATCATTCTAAGGCCCACTAATGCAACCTAGTTCGCTATAACCTGTGGCTCTGATACCAGTCTGTCACACCCCGCCCGAGGCGGGCCCCGAGCGGAGGGTGACTTTTCGAGATTGTAAGTGCACGTCTATGTCAATAGCAGTCTAGATTGTTTGGGCTTATATTGTAATATGTCTTTGTAATGTGATTGTCATTAATGAACTTAGTACTATGCATAGAATACTAGATTAAGTTTAAATATTGAATGTGTAATAAATCTGCTAAGTGTGAAATGCGACCTCGCATTTCACATAGGGAATACGACCCCGTATTTGCAGGGTCAAATACGAGGCCATCACATTTACGACCTCGTAAAAGTGACGGGCTGGGCATGGATTTGCGAGGCTGACTCGCTGAAGCCCATGTCGGGTGTTTCCTATAAATACCGAACCCTAACAGAGATTAGGGTTGAACATTTGTCGAAATATCAAGCATATTGTGGAGGTTAAGTCATCAATAGATTGTTCCGCTAGCCTAGAGAAGATCTGCGAGGCAGCAGATAATCTGAAGGCTTGTTGTGAATCACCAAGTTATCGTGAGGGATTCCGCACCTCAAAATAACTGGAGCAAACTATTAACGATCCGATTCAAGGGGACTTACAAGTGGTATCAGAGCCTCTTGGTTTCATACCGGAAGGTTATAGTTTGTTGGTGATAGACAACATTGGTTTAGGGTCGTTTAGACGTGATTCTTTCACGAGTTTACGACCGGAAACTTGTATTGTGACCTCTTTTGGTATTTGCAGCAGTCGAAGGTGTTATATTGGGTGTTAGGATTTCGATTTCGAGAGAATTAAAGGTTTCAACATCGTTTGCGACCTCGTGGGCTCGTATTACCTCATTCAGCTCGTTTTGCGGCCTGGATAGCTAATTACGACCTCACCAGTTCAATTGCGACCTCGTATCTCGTTTGCGACCTCGTGAGCTCTTTAAGACCTCGCCAGTTCAATTACGACCTCGAGTAATTAATTGCGACCTCGTAAACTTTTGCGACCTCGTTTATTTTTTGAAACAGTTCGTGAATTTTGCTAGCTCGGAGAAAATGACGTCTCAGTTACCCGCAAACTATCAAGCTTTGCTAAATCAATTGATTCTGATGGATCATGAGACCGGAAAGGCCAATTCACCGCCCAAGTTGATAAGCCTTGATAGATATTTCAATTGGAAGGGCAGATTCGAGTCATATTGCAGACTTATGGATGTCAGGATGTGGATTTGTATTATCAATGGTTATGTACATCCTACAACAGCAAATGACAAAGATGCTTCTGGTTCGAGTGGTGGGAAAGCTTCTACTTATGAGCAAATGAATGTCGATCAAAAGAAGGACTACGAAGCTGAAAGTAAAGCTTTAGGATCACTCCGAATGGCTCTCTAAGGGGAATTCTTGCACTTATTTGAAATGTATGAAACTGCAAAGGGCTTATGGGATGCAGTCAAAGAGCATTGTGAAGGTGATGAAGATCTCAAGAAGAGGAGAAAGGACTTGTTGAAGAAACAGTACTATGTATTCACAAGTTTTAAAGATGAATCCCTTGATGAGATGTTGATTCGTTACAGTCATCTGCTGGTTGAGCTTGCATATTTTGGGTATAAGCCTCATGATGATATACCCTATACGGAGCCCTACCTCCGTATGTAAATCTGCTATTACGGAGGCTGCTTAAGGATGCTTTCTGCCAGAAATACGGAGATCACCTCCGTCAGAACGGAGCTCACCTCCGTCAGGATTACGGAGCTCACCTCCGTCAGGATTACGGAGCTCACCTCCGTCAGATTGGACCACCTCAGTCAGAATTACGGAGCTCATCCGTCAGAACGGAGCTCCGCCAAATATGGAGGAAATCTCTTATTTCTTCCTCCTAAAGAAAAGGGATTTACCCAAATCTCTTCCTAAACGATAGGGTATCCCCTTTAAACCCTAAAAACCCTAGCTTATCCCCCAAGATAAGCTCCTCTTATAAATAGAGGTCCTCCCCAATAATGGAGATATGTTCTCTTCACCCTCATAATACCCAAGGTGGCCGACTTCTCTACGGAGTCGTCTCCACCGCCAACACAAACACCTCCGATATAGTGGCGTTAAGCTTCTCAAAGCTTTACACCGGCAGAGAATCGCCAACAAATCGGTCAAAACCCCCTCCTTGTTCCCGATCGAAGGTCCATGCGACTCTTGGATCAAACAAATTGGCGCCATCCGTGGGACCAAACATTATATGAACTCTCACCTACCGCCGAGATAGATCAGTCGACATAAATTTGTCAAACCTCTTTACTAGATCTCGTGAAACTCAAAAACCACCACTATCAAAATTACTCACACAGACCCATTAAAATAATCATGATTCCCAATAAATCCCAGGAGCCCTCATGACAAAAAGTAAAAAAAAAAAATCATGATCAACCCCAGATTCACCACCCCTGCCGCCGGGATAATTCACCAATTGTCGACATATTATACCTTGTAAAACCCATCATAACAAAAAAAATTATATATTCATATATCTTTACTCCTATATAATAGAGGAGCCCTTTTTTCTAAATCTCAAATTACAACTTTGAACTACCTAAATTACCCCTCTTCTTTATTCACTAATTTAAACATCTCTACCTAATATACCTATAATACCTTTAAATCTCAACCACTCATTTTCCTCTCTCTCCTCAAATCTCAACCACTCATTTTTTTCTCTCTCCTCCATAAACCATTTTATTCCTCTAATTCATTCAAAATCTTTTATCTCAAAAACCGTATATCGATAAATTATAAAAATTATATGGGTGTTCTTAAAATTTCATGCTCTTTCATTAGAGATGTCATTCGATATACTTTTGACGAATTTTTAAATCCGAGGGCGGAGCCCGTACGGCTAAGGCATTTCGCTATCACACTCTATGACTTATCATCTCCTATGACCTATCACCCCCACCATCTCACCGTCGCAACGCGCGGGTACTTTCTCTCGTCCAAGAATAAAACAAACATCTAATTGTTTGTCTTTTTTGTTCAAATCTCATGCCGCCACCCTATAGCATAAGTCAACACAAAATAATAGGAGCCAATGGAAATTCTGTAGTTTCCAAATACAATATAGGTTCATTATTCTCCAAAATTGTATATTGCCGCTCCTACTTTAGCCGATGACGAAATAACCACCACAAAATAAACAACTTCAAGTTCATTTAGAATTCAAAAGTTATTTTTGGAAAAGACGATTTTCCAATACCGAAGTCCTAGAACAGCCGCAAAGATGGCTAGAGTCGTTTTTTTTTTACCACCGTTGGGTCGAATAAGATCTTGAGAGACTGAAACGATTCGCCTAAGATGCATATAAACAGTGGGGGTTATATATCCAAATAAAGACCACAACATGGTTGCCGCTTTCAAAACAGTCACCACCTGTGACTGTCGTCGATGGTCGATGGGGCGGCTAAGGAGTATATGGAGGTCCCGAGCTCCAACTTTGGCAAGAAAGAAGGAATAGAGGAATCGGACACGATTTCTCTTCCTACGACGCAACTACAAGCCATTATTTTGCCGCCACTCACGACCAACGGAGAAGGTGGACCCGTATCAAAAGAAGACGAGAAAATTCTGATCAACAACAATGATTCAAGTAAGGCTCTATTCATGGGAATTCATGAAAGAAAGGCGAAAAAGGCGACAAAGCTCATCTTTGCTATCGCCGGTGTACAACCGCGGCCAGCCATCAATAAACTGACTGGCTAACCAACAGAATACCCCTAACAATAGAACCGCGGTCAAGCGTACAAGCCATTACATACATGATATGTCAGGCGACAATATGTATTGCAACATCAAATTTGCATGCAAAATTGTAATTTTGATATAAAAGTCATGCACAAGATCGACTACTTTGGCAGGTGGATGGAATATCAAGATTCAAAAAGTGAACTTATGAAGACTGAAAGTTGTTGTGCATAGGGATACTACTACTAACGTTGCTGCTCGATTCAATCCTCTAAATGACAAACTTGTCGATAGAAGCATTGAAACTTATCTACAGCTATCTTAGACAACAACCAATTTAAGACGTGCTAATATGTAAGTACAATAAAATATTGTATGATAAATCAAGAAAAGAAGAACCGAAATCATGTCGAGTGACAAGGGAAGATCTACGACGACCAGAGCAAAAGAAGAACTAAAATGATCCTACAAAAATCCCATAATTAAGGTTACGATGTCATCGACACCAACCGACCCATGAAGGCTAAACCCAGCTCAAAATAGATGTGATGGATCTTTGAAGTAAATCACCAAAGATAGCTCAACATCGGCAAGTGATATACCTGACATTGAGCGTAGAGAGATCTAAGAACGTATAATCCATCTCCAAAATGAAGTTCTGCCAAAAGTAAGGCTGCAAATAACACCAATTTTGCCAGACGAAATCCATCTACCCGTCAAGCGACAAACTAGAGAAAAGATTCAAGGTGCGGAGAAACAACGATAGATAACTCACGCCACCGCAATAGCTCTACCGACCTACGGAGGAGTCCTTGGCGGCGCAACCAAATCCACCTAAGTGACCCGAGGTCTTGACGATTTGCTAGAAAAGTTAGACGATGGAAGAGTCCCCTGGACAAATTTAATATTGGAACTCTATCGTGCTTCGTCTATGCCTCGAACACCAAAGCTCATTCATCTTCCCACATGCTACTTCGCAATTGCCATATTGATTTGCACGTGCATGGAAGACAAGAACATGGAAAATATTAATAATGAAGATAAGACAAAGAAATCATTATGGTAATATTGTGAACCACTTGGTTGATTAATTGCTTCTGTCAAAGATGGAGATTAATTAAAGTTTGCACGAGGAATCGAAGAATTTTGAAGCATGAGGTGTCAAGAACTCCCAATTTAATTTACAAAGGCAACATGGAAGGAGGTCGTGACATATGGAACGTGAAGCAACGCAAAAAAAAAATGATGACAGTTCTAACAACTACGATGCTCGCAAGAAGCCCTTCGTCAAATTAACGCAAACATGCATATGAAATTATTAAAACTCGCATTGGGATACCTAAGCCCTAGAGTCCATCGGTAGAGAATTTGCTCCCGACGGCATCGCTAGATAATATATCGCGATGATTAAAATAAAAGATCGTTGGATAAATTGATATATTCAACTCATCAAGCTTGCCAGAGATAACAGAAAAGGGAGAGAAAGTGATTTTCTACTACAACATCAGAAGACTACAATATTTACTTTGATCTCCTTCCTCCAACTCACCTCTAGACGAAACATATTATATCAGCAAAAAAGATGTCATCTTCAAAGGCACAGACCGAAGACAATACTTTTACAAAAACGGTCGTAATACCTAAGGCGGATGACCATATCACACTTACTCTCCGATATCCTGGCATAGCTCTGCGTATAACGATGGCTACACTATCTCCGAAGCTCCCAAGAAGACAACAATTTGCAAAGCACGCCGAAGGAGGAGCATTCAATCAGCGGATAGCCACAATAACCGCAACCAACGATCACATCAAAAGACGACGGAGCCGAAATCTTCCGACCACAAAGCTGCTTGAAAGGTACACATCTCTGTCACAACTATAAGACCCTACGTAGGCGCTAAGCAGATAACTCAGTGCCAGATGCTTACTGAGCTCTGCTAACACAAGCGAAGTTGGGTCGCTACCCTTCGCAAATATTATAAATAAGTACGTACAATTAACTAATTAAGTTGGAGTAAGGGGACGCCCATAAAATCCAACGATACTGTGGATAAATCTTAATTAAGATAAAAGCCCAGTATATATCACGGATAAAGCCTCGGCCAGGGCAAATCTTGTGCAAATCTGAGCATTGTGGAATAGTCTTGCAAAGGCCTAAGCCAATAGATAGCCTGATCAGCATCTTTAAAAGGCAAGCGCCCAAAGACAAGCCCAATGCAAAAAATTCAAGAAGAAGGTTACTCATCGGAGCCACCAAGGAAGACACAACTCACGACACAGAATTCCAGAGATACAGATAAGGAAGACATATAATCCACAACAGAATCCGATTTGAAGTAACCGATTATTACGAATGAGCGTCTCTTACGTCTTAGCCGATCCAAATCGACAGCTCTTGGAAACTTTGTAAAAAGTTTTTGAGAAAAATTCGTAATGGCTATATGCGAAGCTATCGAGGTATGAAAAGCAAAAGATAGAGAGCCATTTGAACAAAATACCATGCTGAAATTCTCTAGTACGACATTTATTATGAAACAATGGCGGAGGGATAAAGCATGTTAGCGGAAGGAATATATTTATAAAACCTCCCTGAAGGCTGAATGACAAAGACTTCAACAGACGAAGACGATTTCGGTTCAGCCCTTACACATCAACACATTGAAGAATCTTAGGGGCCCAAGTTTGTCTTCACATCCTGCGCCAACAAAACAAGGCCCTCCAAGCACTAAGAGACTCCCAAAACAACCTACGATGGTCAGATTACACATTCTACACATGGCGAAAATAACAAGAAATATGCACAAACAGTTTTATTGTGTATTAATATGGTTCGACAAAGATAAACGGAAGAGAAAACTTCAAACATATTCCGGACGACGATTCAACATTGATGTGTTGACTAAACACATTTTCTGCAAAGGAGAACGCAGTTACAAGAAGATCATTAAGAGCAATACTACCTTCAGCAACAAGAACCTGGATCAATCCTGCCTCAACATCCCCCTATTAGCGTCACACAAGCCAGATATCTTCGCAAAAATCCTAAACAAGTACGCAACTCAAGAACCGATTATCCATCCACTACATTGAAGACCTTTCTCATCAACAACGGAGCCGAAGCTATATACTACAGCATCACCGACCCATTATCAGAACCTTCTCAAGAAAAAGTGACGCAACTAAGGAAAACGTTAAGATCACATATGAGTTCAAAAGCTTCTTCATCACCTACGGACATGGCATGCGCAGACACTTGGGCAATATAAAGAAGCATCCTACTTGATCCCAACAAGTTAACAGGCTTAGACCCACTATCAGGGAAATAAGTTTGGAAACAGCTATAAAAAACACAAGGGATACATAGATTTTGAAGTGACCTAGGAAGCTCCGGGAGAAGTACGGAAAAAGGGACCTCAGAGAACCATGAGTTTAAAGACGAACTATATCTACGATGACAAACATCAACTCCGTTGGACATAAAAGTCTCATCTGCAGATCATCATGCCGACAGAAGTTTCCAGCAGTCCAGCCATGACATCGAGGTAATTCCCCTAAATTATTATAGAGGAAAAAGCCGGATAAATCAAATGTTTTAATGGCCAAAGGACAAAGACGGAACGATTAATACCAGACGAAAGACATCAATCACGGAGAGCTTACTCGGATCTGCAGCCAGTTGATTTTTCTTGGAGTCTAACATGACAGCCTCTTGCCAGTCTCTTATATTAGACTGGGGGCTTGATGATATAACCTATACGGAGCCCTACCTCCGCATGTAAATCTGCTATTACGGAGGCTACTTAAGGATGCTTTCTGGCAGAAATACGGAGATCACCTCCGTCAGAACGGAGCTCACCTCCTTCAGGATTACGGAGCTCACCTCCGTCAGAACGGAGCTCACCTCCATCAGGATTACGGAGCTCACCTCCGTCAGATTGGACCACCTCAGTCAGAATTACGGAGCTCATCCGTCAGAACGGAGCTCCGCCAAATATGGAGGAAATCTCTTATTTCTTCCTCCTAAAGAAAAGGGATTTACCCAAATCTCTTCCTAAACGATAGGGTATCCCCTTAAAACCCTAAAAACCCTAGCTTATCCCCCAAGATTAGCTCCTTTTATAAATAGAGGTCTTCCCCAATAATAGAGATATGTTCTCTTCACCCTCATAATACCCAAGGTGACCAACTTCTCTACGGAGTCGTCTCCACCGCCAACACAAACACCTCTGATATAGTGGCGTTAAGCTTCTCAAAGCTTTACACCGGCAGGGAATCGCCAACAAATCGGTCAAAACCCCCTCCTTGTTCCCGATCAAAGGTCCATGCGATTCTTGGATCAAACACCTGATTCAGAGGATGTCATTGAGAAGTTACTGGAAGCTCTTCCAGTTAAGTGGGAAGGGTTCGTTACTTCTATCCAACAAAATCCTGAATTCAGCACATGGACTCTGGATCAGATTATCAGAAAACTTAGAGGTCAAGATATGAAGCGAAAGTCGAAGGATGCAGGTAGCAGTGATTTTGTTCAGCGTCCTGAACTTTATCATAGCAAGTCAAGCATTCCTTCTGCAAAATCTTCAAGTAGAGGGATTACTGCCTTCTACAGTGGATATGATGAAAAGCTGAAGATGTCAATGGATTCTGACAACAACTTAATGTATGTAACTTCTCTGGAATCAGCAATGGTTGTGCATAATGGGGTTCAGAATAGTTGTTCTCCAAGCTCGGGTTACAGAGGGATGCCGATGAGTATAAGATCTGCTGAGGAACATTTGGGCATGCTAACTTCTTTTGTGTCTGCTCATGAGAAGTTGATTGGAGGAAAACTGACTGATCCTGATATGGTTAGAGAGGATTACAAGCAAGTTGATCCTGATGATTTGGAAGAAATGGATCTGAACTGGCAATTAGCTATGCTAACATTAAGAGTTCAGCGTTTCACAGATAGAACCAGAAGGAAGGTCATAGACGGCAAAGTGGGATTTGATAAGACTAACGTGAAGTGTTTCAACTGTGATGGTTTTGGACATTTTGCACGTGAATGTCAGAGGGCGTACAATATTAAGGCTGAGAAGGCTGAGGAGGGAATTTTTCTTGGTTACATTCCGGGATCTCCAAATAGGAGGGTGTACAATATTAAGGCTGAAATAGTCGACGTTGGATACAATGTCGTGATTTCTAGCTATAATCCCCCTGTACATCAAGGGTCTACTATCTTGTTTAATTATGATGATGTGTTTACGTCCTTTAATGGTCCTATTTCTTTTGGTGTAGGTAATTCAGAGGTTGATGAGGTAGTACTACTACGTGATCAGAATATTGGCACTAGTTCAACTACTATCTCAGAATCTGCGACTGTTACAACATCAAAAGATAATGAGGAAATTAGGAAGGATGTTCATGATGCGAATAAGTCACCAGAGCTAATGTCAAAATCAAGTAACACCAGTGTAGATGGTTTATCAAAGGATACTGAAGATACAATTGCACAAGAATCGGAACCAGTTACTCCACTTCCTCATGGATCTATCGATCAAGGAGAAATAGGTTCAAATTTGGGTGTAAATCTTCTAGTTGATAAGGCTACACAGCATAGACTCAACAAGTATCATCCAGTTGAGGATATTATTGGTGAACCAAGTGTAAGGGTTAAGACAAGAGCTCAACTCAATGACCTATCAGGTTTATTCGCAGAGATGAAAGAAACCGGTATAGTTGATGAATGTAAGTTCAGTTGCTTCGTTTCTCAAGAAGAGCCAAGTAATATTCAAATGGCTTTAAAAGATCCGTCTTGGGTTGAAGCAATGCAGCAGGAACTTTTTCAGTTTGATAAGCTCCAGGTTTGGGAGTTGGTTGATCTACCTTTGGGAGAGTATCCTTTCGGCACCAGATGGGTTTTAAGGTGCAAAAAGGATGAAAAAGGAAGTGTGACACAAAATAAAGCTCGGCTAGTTGTTCAAGGTTTTGCTCAACAGGAAGGGTTGGACTACATTGAGGTGTTCGCACCGGTTGCTAGGCTAGAAGCTATTCGTTTATTTCTAGCATTTGCCGCTTTTAAAGACATTAAGGTATATCAGTTGGATGTCAAGAGCGCATTCTTATACGGTACTGTCCAGGAATTTGTAACACCCCGACTAGGGCGGAAACACGAGATGCCACAGAACGACATGGTACAAAAGGTTTAAATATAAAACATCACCACAAAGTTTCAAATGCCATTCAAATTCAGAAGGGTTACAAGTTCAAGTTGCCGTTTAATACACATTACATAACCAAATCCATTATCAACAGATCAAATGTTTGCATTACTAGTCCAACAGGCAACAATTAAACACATCATCCAAGAGGCGGTCCATAATGCTAACTTACTGCCCTAGACCTGAAAAGCATGAAGAAAAAGTGTCAACTACGAGAGTTGAGTGAGTTCATAGGTTTATGCTAACAACACATATATATTTAATCCAATTCAAGAAATGATATGTCATAAAATTTCCAAGGATTCCATCCTACTATCCATACCCAAACCGTATGTTCAATCAATAATAACCAACCATAATTAATATCAATACCACTTGGTCAATGGTAAGACTACCATGACATAATTTGATGAGATTGTCTTGAGCCACTACTAAGACCGGTTATGTCCAAGATAGTAAGGGACACATGCCGTCAATCATGTGCAATAATAATAATGAGTGTCGTGCCATGGAGACGACCAATAATATAAGGGGGCGTGGTATGACCACTGATATAGTAGCTAGAGCACCGTGTGGTCGGACTGGGAATGAAGGTCGCCACAAAGACAAACCAAGCATCCCACCGTTACTCGTTGGGTGAGGGACAAGTCCTAGTTGCGCAACTCTCAAACTACATGCCTCTCGAAGAGTTAATAGTAGTGTACCGAGGTGAAACAGTTTGACAGTACTCAAGCTCATCATATGATATATCACACGTTGAACATACAATATAATTCCCACATAATATTCATCGTTCATTCAATGTAGCATTTTCATAAAAGAAAGTCAATTTAATTAATCATGCTTTTCACCCCGTAAGTAAAACTCATAAAATGGTTTGAAAGGGGGCTATGACTCACTTGATTAGAGAGTGTTAGGGGCTGATCAAACGCGATTCCTTCGCCTAGATTTGTTGCGCCTCAAGCAAGCCTAAACCATAACGTATATATTCACGGCGTAAGTTCGCGTGACATGAACTAGTGAGCTAGATCATGAGATGTATACTAGTAGACTTGCCCATCTTTGGTTGTTGCTTAATTGTGGAATTAAAGTGCATTATGATGCTCTCATTATTTGGTTAAAAGAGATTTGGTGGTAGAAGTCGTTTTCTCATTAAACGTTTTTGTACGTTTGTTGGAATTTCGGTAGTTTGGCTTTGATTTACATGATCTCCATTGCATACTTTGCTTAGTAATAATATTTGACATTAGTAGTCTTATAATATTAATGTTTATGTATATTTCCTGATTTGTAATTATTTATTTAATTTAATAATATTTAATTACTTATTTATTCACTTTATTGATTTATTTACTAAATAATTCCTTAAAAATACTTTTAAGTGTCATAATTGCCTTTATAAATTATGAATAATTTCATTTGGGTTATATTCTGATATATATGCTCCTTAATTTATAATTTCATGATTTATACTTTTATTTGTGTATTTTCCATTAATTTTAATAATAATATTTAATTAGTTATTTTTACTTAATTATTTATCTTTAAATTATGTAACACATGTCTCTTGCCTTTTAACTATTTTTCTCCAGTAGGTTTTAGTTATTTTTATTAATGGTTATGATGGTTTAACCCCATTCTTGATTTACATAATTTATTTATTGATTTTTATGTCTTTTAATTACCATTTAAATTCAATAATTCATGGAAATTCTTAGAAATCATCACTAAACATTTTGGTCAAAAATCCCAGCCCTTTTTGGCAACTTTTATCAATAAAAATTCATATCAATTCAACCTCTCTCGTGTCTTGCTTATTTTGAGGATTTTAAACTTAAAAATCGTTTACTGAAATAGTGATTTTAGCCTCATTTCTTAAGTAATTAAAGTGCTTCAAAAGAGGTTTTCATTCTTGTTTCATTATTTCCAGAAAGTTCATCATATTTTGGTGTCCAAAATCGTGATGGTGGTGGTGGTGTGTGTAACATCCCAAAACTTAATCGTTCATGTTGACTAACGTCGTTAGGTCAAATTATAAGTCCGTGATACGTTTGTGTGGAAATATGTGTTTATATGTTTATGTGCCCTATATGTGAGATTTAATTATCTTTAATGAGTGTCAATAAAGTAGATTTAATGATGTGTAAAAGGCCTTTGTAGTGTGCGAAAGTGCTTTGGTGTGTTATATGTATCCCCGATAGGTGTTTTAAAGTGAAATAAAGTCAATATGAAGTCCAGGGACTAGTTTTGCCAATGGTGAAAAGTTAAAAACGGGATTAGGGCTGGGATTAGCCTAATCTCCTTCCTTTAGCAGCCATAATCACTTCAAGAACAAACCAAAACAACCTTTCAATCCTTCTTGAAATTCTAAAGCATCTCTTCAAGTTTTACGTAGATTGTTGGTGTCTTTTGGGCTTGATTTCGATCGGCCATTGTTAATTACAGGTAATGATCGGTTTGTTGATCATATTTTCAGATTTAGGGTTGTTTTATTGTGAGTCAAAAAACTGATTTCAAAAGGTTTTGTCAAAGGATTAAGGTTAAAGAAGCGTTTTGGTGAGTTAATGTTCTAAACGATGTCAAACGAGTTTGTAATCGATCTTGATGATCAAAATATGTTTATATATGTCAAAAACATGTTTTGGGTGAAGCCCAGGTCGTTCGTTTCTGGAAAAATCGAAGAACAAGTCGTTTTATGATTTCTGGACGAAGTTAGGGTTTTCTGAGCTTAAGTTCGTTCCTGATGATTCCAAACGAACTTCAAATTCGTTTTTAAGGTTCTATGTTCGTTTGAACATTGCTAAGTTCGTTTGGCATGAAATGGAAGTCTAAGTTCGTTTATGTGTTAAATTCGTTTTCTGAAATCTATGTTCGTATGATCAAACGAAGATGAACTTCGTTTGAGGTCTAAATTCGTTTTTGGAAACTTAAATTCGTAAGGTGTAATCTGGACTTTTACGTAGTCAGTCCTAAGGTCATACGAGAGTCGTTTTAAGGTCCCAAATGACTTATATTTCATATGTTAATGTACGATAGGTGTCGGGGATTACTATTAAGCACTATTAGCTCTCTGTTTGCTCGCGTACACTACTACGAGGTAAGATACACTACTTTTGTCACGCTGAGGGTGCAACAAAAATGGTTTCATAAACTATAACCTCCAAAATGGTAATGTATAACCTATATTGTGGTTGGGTTGATATGGGAGGTATTCGGGGATTAAAGATGACGATGCCTATGCTTATAATGTTTCCCCGTAAATACGTTTATGATATGATATGTGATGATATGTTTAAACGATATGATATGTTATGATGAATGGTGGTTAATGATATGATGTAATGATGATATGTGCATGTATATGTGGCTTGTTCATCTAGAACACTAGACCTTTTTAGGTTGCCATGACACGTGCACGTTTTAAGGGCCCTAACGTGAAAAGATGATAGATGTGGATTAGTTTAGGATTAATGTGGAAACCTAAACTAAACGTGGTAAATGCTCGAGCTAATTAGATGTTAAGTGTTATGCATAACCCGTGCCTGATGTGGTAATAGGTACGTATAAATCGTGCTCGTATGTGGGAGAGTACGTCGTGCTCGCGTGTGGGAGAGTACGTAGTGCCCGTATGTGGGAGGGTACGTTAAACGGTTGTTCGGGTGGCTCCTTGCAACCAGTCATATGTGGCGAGTAGTTCGGGTGGCCTGATGACCCACCTAATGTTATGAACATAACGTGCTACTCATGGATCGACATTGTCTTTCCTTAATGGTAACTTCGGTTACAGTTTAACGGTGACCTAGTCACAACTTAATGAGATGAGATGAAATGATGAAATTGATTAGGCACACTTAGGGTCATGGACTCTATGCTTATATGTGATATGGATACGTTATGTGGTGATATAAATGCCTAAATCAAATGACGTAAAGTTTTAAAGTGACGTGTTTAATGGATGAAATGTTTTGCTTAAACCTGGTGTTATCTTACTTAGCTTTATAGCTAACACTTGTTTCTTTTATGTGTTGACACCCCTCAGGTTAAGCAGTGAGATGTCGTGTGAAGCTTTGGCGAGAGATGGGTAGATGATCAAGATGGCTTTAGTTTACCCAATCGCTTCGCATAGACTTAATGTTAATGATTTCCTTTATGGAACTATTGTAATGACTATGTTATGGTTGCTTTATGTTGGGCAATCTTATGGATTTCTTTTATTACTGATTTGATGCTATTAGTAACACCACTTATGTTTCTCAACTGTTTTCCTTGGTTGAGGTTTCTAATAAACTGTTTCCGCTTTATTGACGCCGTTAGGCGAAAATTTTTGGAAATCCATATTTTTACAAAACGGGTGTTACAGTGTGATATGTGCAATTTAGTGCTTTCGGTTAGTGATTATTTGACCCGAAAATGTGATTTTTGAGCTTATTGTTGTCATGGACCAAAAGATCTGAGTTTTATACTTTTATTTCAACTTATTTCCAGTAGGTATATCATATTTCCTTGGTCATAAGATTATGGTGCATGTGTGTGCTAAAAATGCATTTTTGCGTGTTTTCGGTTTATGATTTCTACCTTATTTTAACATGTTTTGGTCCAAGCTTTGCCTCTATGTTATTTCATTGATTTTTCCAGAATATTAACATTAATATTAACATATTTTTCACTTATAACAAGTCCATATCCATCTCATAATCCAACAAAAGATCCAACTTTTTTAAATCTAGCATACATGCATTCAAATCAACACTTTTTAATATCAACTTTTATAGATCTAACATTCAACAACATAAAAACATCTTTTTAATGAAAAATCTCAGAATATATTCTTTAAAAATATACAAAAACATATAGATCTATCAAAAGGAAAATCACTTTAAAAGCTACTAATCTATAACCACACTTTTGGGTCTTAAACTTGTTGAATCCTTGGATCTTTCTTCTTAGATTCGACATGCATGAGCATGGAAAGAAAGATCCTATCAACTTTGCCCTCATTAAGTGTATATTACAAAGAAAACAAGAAGAAAGTATGAGTTTTTGATAAACCTTTGAATATAAACAAAAACAAGATTAGATCTAGTAAAAAGGATGAAGATTATACCCTCTTGAACTTGGTTTTGATGGTGAGAAATGGGCAGAATTTTCGTGACCCTTGAAGCCTCCAACAACCCTTAATCTAACCCAAAAACAATCCTTAAACCCTTGCTTAATATAACCCTTTAGTAATCTAACTTAATCCTTATTATTATTATTAAGTGTTTAACTTGATTTTTGATGGTGTTTTCTTTGTTTGTTTTGGGCCGAAAATGAGAAGGAGAAAGGAAGAGATGGAGAGTTTTTCTTGAGAGAAAAGAAGGAGTGTGTGAAGAGTGTAAGAAGTGGTGAGTTCCAAGAGAGAAAAGATGGTATGTAATTTGAAATGAGTGTGTGAGGGTGTGAAGGGGGGAGGGCCGGCCTCATGGGGTATATGGGGGGTTTTTCTCTTTTTTTTTTATTTATAAAATTAGTGTATAAAATGTGTATATATGTTAGATGTAAGTGTATATATGTTTTGTAAGGTTAAATGGTATTTGTTTGTAGTGTAAGTAAGTTTTTATTCTAATATGTGTATATATATATATGTCATGTATATGGGTGTGTATGTATATATTTTTGTGTTTTTAATTTGTTACATAAGCCTTAATTTATAAACTTGTGTTTATTTTAAGCATATATATATATATTCTTATTGTTATTTAACACTTTCATGTACATATTAATTTATAAATATACTTTGAGATAGAAATCTTTATTCTCATGTCATATTTACTTAAATTGGTTTGGTGATTGATTTGTTGGACATTTATAAGAATTTTGATTGATATATCAACTTGTGAGGCTCATTTTATCATTTATAACTTGATTAATCATCAATAAAAATTTTGTTCAATGGTATTTTATAAATCAAATTTAGAATTGAACAATAGCTTTAGATTGCTAATTTAGGGGCATTATCTACTAGCTTCAAGTATAACTATGGCTTGCGGGATCATAGACAACATAACTAGAACATATATAATGTTAAAAAGTAGGGTTGTTACATCCTTACCCCTTAGAAGAATTCCGTCTCGGAATTTGAATTTGCTTAGGGAGTAAGTGCGGATATTTCTCGCGTATAAAGTCCTCGCGTTCCCACGTGAATTCGGGTCCGCGTTTCGTATCCCATCTAACTCTTCAAGTGGGACTACTTTTGAATCATCCGCCACACATTTCTTCAAGTTCGACACATGGAATGTGTCATGAACATCTCCCAATTCTTGGGGTAACTTCAACTTATAGGCTACGGGGCCTATTCTGGCAACAATTTCAAATGGCCCAATGTATCGAGGGCTCAACTTTCCTCTTTTGCCGAACCTTACGGTTCCCTTCCATGGCGACACCTTTAATAGTACCTTGTCGCCGACCTCAAATTCTAGGGGCTTCCTCCTTTGATCCGCATAACTCTTTTGCCGATCCCTTGCGGCCTTAAGCTTTTCTTTAATGATCGCCACCTTGTCCGTTGTCTCTTGGACAAAATCAACGGTAGCTAGGCTTCTTTCACCCGCCTCCACCCAACACATGGGTGATCTACATTTACGCCCGTATAGAGCTTCAAATGGCGCACATTGTATGCTAGAGTGATAACTATTGTTGTAAGTAAATTCCGCGTATGGCAAGTGTTCGTCCCAACTTCCACTAAATTCTAATGCGCAAGCCCTTAGCATATCCTCCAGCGTTTGTATTGTACGCTCACTTTGCCCATCCATTTGTGGGTGGTAAGCCGTGCTTAGTGCTAACGTGGTGCCCATTGCTTCTTGCACAAGACCCCAGAAACATGAGGTAAACCTACCATCCCTATCGTGTATTATGGACAGAGGTACACCATGTAATATCACAATCTTTTCAACGTACAGACGAGCTAAACGCTCAGTGTTCCAATCTTCTTTGATGGGGATAAAATGGGCTGATTTCGTAAGACGATCAACAATCACCCATATAGCATCATGACCTTTCTTTGTCCGAGGCAATTTCGTCACTAGGTCCATTGCTATTTGCTCCCACTTCCACTCGGGAATTTCCGGCTGCTTTAAAAGTCCAGCTGGCTTTTGGTGCTCAGCTTTGACCATCGCACAAGTCATGCATCGGCTCACATATAGAGCTACATCACTTTTCATCCCAGGCCACCAAAAGTCCCTTTTTAGACCTTGGTACATCTTATCCGCTCCCGGATGAATCGAGTATTTTGAATTGTGAGCTTCATTCATTAATACTTTTCTCAGCCCGTTGATCTTTGGGACCCAAGCTCTTCCTTTGAAGTACAAGATGCCTTCATCATCCCTATCGAACCTGGTTTCTACCCCACTCAATGCCTCTTCTTCAATGTTCTTCTCTTCAAAAGCCTTTGCTTGATCTTCTAAGAATTTGTCCCATAGAGACATTTTCACTCGTAAGTCCCTAGTGCTCACCTTCCTACTAAGGGCGTCAGCAACAACATTTGCCTTCGGGGTGGTACTTAATTTCGCACTCGTAATCGTTAAGCAGCTCCATCCACCTCCTTTGCCTCATGTTCAACATCTTCTGATCGAAGATGTATTGCAAGCTCTTGTGATCGGTAAATATGGTGCACTTGGTGCCATAAAGATAATGTCGCCATATCTTCAAGGCAAACACTACGGCTCCTAGCTCCAAATCGTGTGTCGAATAATTCTTCTCATGTGGCTTCAGTTGCCTAGATGCGTATGCAATAACCTTGTTGTGAGTCCCTTAAGTTCGACGATTAAACCAGGAAAGTGCAAAATACAACAAGTCTAATAAGCACTAGAATGGACTAGTATTACTTTAATATAAATGCAAGTATATAAATAAAGCAATACAAGACTTAAAGCAATAAACAAATAAAGTGGAACATTATGTATTTTTCATGGGTATTTTATTTATGATGTTAAATAAAACACAAGGTTGTTGCGGAATCAAGATACTACAATTAAGTATGTATCCTAACAACCTATGAGTTACAAATGATCTATATTTGTCAAATAACTCTTTAGGATCGAGATACTTAAAGTTGTGAAGTATCCTAGTTTAAGATCGAGAGTATTTGGACAAATTCACTTCAATGCAAAATAAATGCTTAAAAGTATTTATGTCAAGGAAATGACTTTGTATTTATAGGCAACAAAATTCACCAGTGAATTTTGTGCCGTACAAATATGGTTGCATACATTTAATGATTCGACAAGAACATTAAATGTATTGGATAAGGAATAAGGATAAAGTCACATCAAATGCAAGTGTATCCTTTTATCCAACCACCTTTACACACGTATACTTTGGTAAAGAACAAGTGGATTGTTCTTTGGAAAGTGTGTGAAGGGAAAAGTCAATCCTTGATATCAGTGTTCAGACTTGTAGGATCTAGAACACTGACAATCCTCTAGTGTATAGATCTGGTAAGACTTTCCAGCGGACTCCACCATTTGCTAAGTCTTCTTTCTTCAGACTTCAGTCAGAATGTCTTCAGTAGAGTTGATCTGGACTGGGGTGAAGTCCAGTGAGCTCATCTGGAGAATACTCCAGATTTCCTATACAAGTATTTGCTCACTGGTCTTCCATTATTTCTGGACAAATCTTCAGAGGGACTCCAGATTCCAAGTCTGGAGTAGGTCCAGTAGAACATGATTCTGGTCAGATCTTCAGTGAGGCTCCAGTAGTCGCGTCTGGAGCGAGTCCAGAAATCTGAATCTATACATTTTGTAAGCTTGAAAAACACAAGTTTCGATTTGTCTAAAAAATCTAAGTTACTGGAATACACTTTATAGATCATGAGTGTTTTCAGTTTCATCAATTAAGTTCTAACTTAGACTAAATCTGATCATTTACTTATAAAAATAAAAAATTGCAACTATTATTACATTCATCAACTGATAAATAGTATACAATTTTCATAAGAGAATAATTTACAATAAGTAAACAATAAGAGTCAGGCCCTTCTTTTCGATGTCCTTTCTGGAGCATCTTCAGTAGCCTTTCTCTTTGGTGATGGAGAAGATGGTATTGATTCTGACGTTCTTATGCCCATTGCAACTTCCATTTGTTGCTTTCTTCTCCATACCTTCTCAATCCTTTTAAGAAATGCTTTAACATCAGTCGACACAATTGTCTTCCCCCTGAACGTTAAAGCGATTTCCTTCAGTTCACTCCATCCAAATGCTTGGACTGAAGTACTTCTCCTTTCGTCAGTAAAGTTACCCTCCCTGGTCAACTTTACTTCAAACTTTGACATGCCTTCATGATCTTCAGCCAACTTGATTTCAGCACAGTGATCCTTCTAGCATCAGCCCTGAAGATCAACATTTCATTGTATTTTTCTTTCAGCTTGGCTTGCTGGATAAAAGCTTCAGTATCCTTGGACACTCTCCTTTGCTCTACAGCAGATTGGAGTTCTTGACGATTTATTTTTCGAGAAGTGTCCAGGGGAATGAAAGTACTTACATCATCATCTTTGATTGCTTTGATCTGTCTGGCAGTCAACTTTGGTAAACCAGTAAGTCTCTTTCTGTACTCTATCTCCAGAGCACCAGCATTCTTTCTTATCTTTTCTGGAGACTTACCAGTTCATCCTTTCTTTGTCTGATGAGTTCTGGTACACTCACGCCATAAATAATTGAATCATATACCTATTCTTCTTCAGCGTAGAATGAGCGTACATGAACATCATCTAATGCATTTAGGCATTGATGAACTCTGGGGTCATCTTTCATCTTTTTATATACTTCAATGTTAATGCCTAACCTTCCAGCATTGTAAGAGTCCAGAGTCCCCATTGTTGCCATCTCCCTTTGATGGGCCAGCAGTTCATCCTTTTGATTTCTTTTAAAAATCTCTATCATGATGCATTCTTGTTCTAACTTCCTTGATGTTTCATCATCAGCATCTTCAGTATGCTCTTCTTCTTCACCAGATACCACTTTTTCTTTTCCTTTAACAGCCTTCAGTGTAGTTGGAATATCTGGGAAGGTCTCAAACTGGGGCTCACTGGCTTCAGTACCAGTAGCTTCTTCAGTTAGGAGCCCGACTTCAGTGCCATATGCTCTTTGTCTTTCAGTAAGCCCGGCTTCAGTGCCATATGCTCTTTCAGTTTGGTCACCAGACGACCTTTCCCCCTTGGAACGATCTCCAGTTCTTGACTTGAGATCATTCCACAATTGTTCAAGCATAAGTCTGTCTAGTGGACCAAATGTTGTACCTGCTACTGGAGTTGTTTCAGACACAACTTTATTAAGTGCCTGCACTTCCTTCTGAACATTTTCAACAGCTTTAGGCAAGTGTTTTGGCAACTTCTCATCCAGTAACTTTTCTACTTGGGGTAACACCCCATCATAAATTCTACGAAGAACAGTCCCAGAAACTTCTTCACATAATTCTTTCAACATATTGTTTCTGAACTTCCTTGTACATTCATCACTTATAGTGCTAACAACTGCACCCTGTTCTAGTGTGGGTCTCTGGCAAGGGAA
>CM067175.1:55077052-55092703 GCA_034093135.1 Erigeron breviscapus | reverse complement strand
AAGACAGGCCCTTCTTTTTGATGTCCTTTCTGGAGCATCTTCAGTAGCCTTTCTCTTTGGTGATGGAGAAGATGGTATTGATTCTGACGTTCTTATGCCCATTGCAACTTCCATCTGTTGCTTTCTTCTCCATACCTTCTCAATCCTTTTAAGAAATGCTTTAACATCAGTCGACACATTTGTCTTCCCCTGAACGTTAAAGCGATTTCCTTCAGTTCACTCCATCCAAATGTTTGGACTGAAGTACTTCTCCTTTCGTCAGTAAAGTTACCCTCCCTGGTCAACTTTACTTCAAACTTTGACATGCCTTCATGATCTTCAGCCAACTTGATTTCAGCACCAGTGATCCTTCTTGCATCAGCCCTGAAGATCAACATTTCATTGTATTTTTCTTTCAGCTTGGCTTGCTGGATCAAAGCTTCAGTATCCTTGGACACTCTCCTTTGCTCTACAGCAGATTGGAGTTCTTGACGATTTATTTTTCGAGAAGTGTCCAGGGGAATGAAAGTACTTACATCAGCATCTTTGATTGCTTTGATCTGTCTAGCAGTCAACTTTGGTAAACCAGTAAGTCTCTTTCTGTACTCTATCTCCAGAGCACCGCATTCTTTCTTATCTTTTTCTGGAGACTTACCAGTTCATCCTTTCTTTGTCTGATGAGTTCTGGTACACTCACGCCATAAATAATTGAATCATATACCTATTCTTCTTCAGCGTAGAATGAGCGTACATGAACATCATCTAATGCATTTAGGCATTGATGAACTCTGGGGTCATCTTTCATCTTTTATATACTTCAATGTTAATGCCTAACCTTCCAGCATTGTAAGAGTCCAGAGTCCCCATTGTTGCCATCTCCCTTTGATGGGCCAGCAGTTCATCCTTTTGATTTCTTTTAAAAATCTCTATCATGATGCATTCTTGTTCTAACTTCCTTGATGTTTCATCATCAGCATCTTCAGTATGCTCTTCTTCTTCACCAGATACCACTTTTTCTTTTCCTTTAACAGCCTTCAGTGTAGTTGGAATATCTGGGAAGGTCTCAAACTGGGGCTCACTGGCTTCAGTACCAGTAGCTTCTTCAGTTAGGAGCCCGACTTCAGTGCCATATGCTCTTTGTCTTTCAGTAAGCCCGGCTTCAGTGCCATATGCTCTTTCAGTTTGGTCACCAGACGACCTTTCCCCCTTGGAACGATCTCCAGTTCTTGACTTGAGATCATTCCACAATTGTTCAAGCATGAGTCTGTCTAGTGGACCAAAAGATGTACCTTCTACTGGAGTTGTTTCAGACACAACTTTCTTAAGTGCCTGCACTTCCTTCTGAACATTTTCAACAGCTTTAGGCAAGTGTTTTGGCAACTTCTCATCCAGTAACTTTTCTACTTGGGGTAACACCCCATCATAAATGCTACGAAGAACCAGAAACTTCCCATAAATGCTACGAAGAACAGTCCCAAAAACTTCTTCACATAATTCTTTCAACATATTGTTTCTGAACTTCCTTGTACATTCATCACTTATAGTGCTAACAACTGCACCCTGTTCTAGTGTGGGTCTACTCTCCAGAGAACTGACCCTGAAGACCAAATTCTGAACATCTTCTTTCAGACCTGCCAGTTCGCCAGTGACTGCAGTCTGAACAGAAGTAACCAACCTATTCTCTAATCCCTGGACTGCCACCTTGATCTTTTCAGTGTTGGTGTTTGTGGTCAGTACCAGTTCATCAAGTTTCTCATAAACCAGCTTCTCATTTCCAGCAAAGACATTCATCTCAGATGCCAGGTTATTTGATAATAATGATTTGAAGTCAGAAATAACCTGAGATGAAGTCTGGAGTGTGGTGGTGGTGGTGGTGGTGGTTGGCAGTGGTGGTGGCGTGGTGGTGGTGGTGGTGGTGGTGGTGGTGGTGGTGGTGGTGGTGGTGGTGGTGGTGGTGGTGGTGGTGGTGGTGGTGGTGGTGGTGGTGGTGGTGGTGGTGGTGGTGGTGGTGGTGGTGGTGGTGGTGGTGGTGGTGGTGGTGGTGGTGGTGGTGGTGGTGGTGGTGGTGGTGGTGGTGGTGGTGGTGGTGGTGGTGGTGGTGGTGGTGGTGGTGGTGGTGGTGGTGGTGGTGGTGGTGGTGGTGGTGGTGGTGGTGGTGGTGGTGGTGGTGGTGGTGGTGGTGGTGGTGGTGGTGGTGGTGGTGGTGGTGGTGGTGGTGGTGGTGGTGGTGGTGGTGGTGGTGGTGGTGGTGGTGGTGGTGGTGGTGGTGGTGGTGGTGGTGGTGGTGGTGGTGGTGGTGGTGGTGGTGGTGGTGGTGGTGGTGGTGGTGGTGGTGGTGGTGGTGGTGGTGGTGGTGGTGGTGGTGGTGGTGGTGGTGGTGGGGTGGTGGTGGTGGTGGCGATGGCGGTGGAGAATTGGTCATTGGTGGTGGTGAGGGAGGTGGAGGTTGAGATTGTGAAGGTTGAGTGGTTGCTGGAGTGAAGTATTGAGTGTGTTTGGAATTGAAGGTGGTGGTGGTGGTGGTATGTTTGATTGTGGTGGTGGCATTTCTGGTAGATTTTCTTCTTCTTGTACATCTTCACCCAGAAAATTCAAGTTAACATCAAAGCCTTCAGACATTGGGGAGTCAACATCATCCCATTCTTGAGCAATCCCAACTGTCTGTTCACCAGACTGTTCACCAGTTTCTACATTCACTTGTTCACCAGCCTCTACATTTAAGTCCAGTGGAGCCTCTTACTCACCAGAAGCATGTTCATCAGTTTGAACATCTTCAACAACTTCCTCAACAACCTGCTCTAAAATATGGGCAACATTTTCAGCTTGTTCATCAGTTTCCTGCCCAACAACCTCTTCAGATTCAAAAATTGGTGACCTATCCAGATTCATAACATCACCAGGATGTCTTGCTGGATTCACCTGGAGTCCAGCTCTCATCAGACGCCTATTAGTTCTAGGTCGTATGGAAGGTTCAACAACTTCTTGACCTTGACCTTCTGGAGCAACTTGTCTAATTGGCTGTACAACCTCTATTATCTGTACATCATCACCAGATGGTCCTTCAACTGGAGCCATTTCAACTTCTTCCCTTTGGAAGGAAAGCATGGACTGAGGAATATCTACCTCATCCACTGGAGACCTGAGGTTGACCAGGTCCCTCATATACTCACTCACAGAAAAGTGAGTAGTATCAAAATCGTACTGGTCGCCAAGAGCATTTTTAAACATAAGAGAAAGGAAACGAATATAAGGAACGAAAGGTTTTCTTCCCTTCACTCTTAGGCGCTCGACCAGGTCATCAAAAAGGATCTGGGCAAAGTCCACTCTAAGCCCAAACCATAAACAGTAGGCAATCTGGAGGTGGGTTTGATTGATCTGATCTAATCCTCCAGAACTACCTCCCAGACACTCAACAATATGTGTGAAGAAATATCTCCATGAGTCTGACAGCTTGCTCATGTAGATAGTCCCTTTTCTGGATAGCTGGCCATGCTCATCCAATATATCTGTATGCCCCATGAGTCTGCATACTTCCCTTGTATTTATACCAGAGGGAAGCTCAATAGGCAACTCATTTTGTTCGAAATAGTTCA
This sequence comes from Erigeron breviscapus, assembly GCA_034093135.1. Classification (NCBI taxonomy): domain Eukaryota; kingdom Viridiplantae; phylum Streptophyta; class Magnoliopsida; order Asterales; family Asteraceae; genus Erigeron; species Erigeron breviscapus. The sequence goes on along the minus strand of CM067175.1, from coordinate 55,089,131 downwards.
ACTGGAGAACAGACCTGAGAAGATTAGCTGTGAAACCAAGGGATCTGGTACCTCCCTTGAGAGTATAATTGATCGATGAAGTTTCATCGTCATATTGAGAAGAGTACCAGAATTCACATAGGTACTCGTGATACATCCTTCCTGGATTCAATGTTAATGCACCATATAATGGGCAAGAGAGAAAGAACGAGTTTAATCTCCCAATAATCGATTGGGCATCATGAACACTGGACAGAGAGAGTCTTGCCATCCAGTTATTCATATTGATTCTTATGGCACTTGCCTCAAGATTGATATGAGGTGCCCTAGCAACATTTTCCGAAGGAATGTATTCATTGGCAAGCAGATTTTTAGTTCTTGATTGTCTAGGTGCCATTTATAAGGAATAGATGAAAATGAAATTGAATATATAGGTTATGATGAAGATTTGATGAAAGAATGAATGAAAATGGAGTAAATAAGAGAGATAAATATGATTGGAAAATTGAATGAAGAAGTAAATGAAGGAATTTGAAAGATTTGGGAGTAAATATGTTCGAAGTAAATGCAATTGAAATTGAAAGTGGGTATATATAGAAGAAGGAATGTGGAACTCAAACGGTTTATTTGAAATTATCAAATAGCATTTTTGATCGGGTTCTGAGATCCGCATTAATTACATCACATCATACATAAATGCATGACGGTTTACAGCCCACAAACAGTAACAACTTGTACTTTTTGTTTTCCCAAAGTAAAAAGACCATCATTGCGTTGAAAAATTTACATGCCACGTAGGATTAAAATATCTTCAAAAAGGTTTGCTTACGTGGCACACACAAAGACCAAGTATTTAGAAAATATTATGACATAGTTCAGTGCATCTGGAGGTTGACTGGACACTCCAGTATCATTGGTGGATTAGTACCTGTGAAACCAAGGGATCTGGTACCTCCCTTGAGAGTATAATTGATCGATGAAGTTTCATCGTCATATTGAGAAGAGTACCAGAATTCACATAGGTACTCGTGATACATCCTTCCTGGATTCAATGTTAATGCACCATATAATGGGCAAGAGAGAAAGAACGAGTTTAATCTCCCAATAATCGATTGGGCATCATGAACACTGGACAGAGAGAGTCTTGCCATCCAGTTATTCATATTGATTCTTATGGCACTTGCCTCAAGATTGATATGAGGTGCCCTAGCAACATTTTCCGAAGGAATGTATTCATTGGCAAGCAGATTTTTAGTTCTTGATTGTCTAGGTGCCATTTATAAGGAATAGATGAAAATGAAATTGAATATATAGGTTATGATGAAGATTTGATGAAAGAATGAATGAAAATGGAGTAAATAAGAGAGATAAATATGATTGGAAAATTGAATGAAGAAGTAAATGAAGGAATTTGAAAGATTTGGGAGTAAATATGTTCGAAGTAAATGCAATTGAAATTGAAAGTGGGTATATATAGAAGAAGGAATGTGGAACTCAAACGGTTTATTTGAAATTATCAAATAGCATTTTTGATCGGGTTCTGAGATCCGCATTAATTACATCACATCATACATAAATGCATGACGGTTTACAGCCCACAAACAGTAACAACTTGTACTTTTTGTTTTCCCAAAGTAAAAAGACCATCATTGCGTTGAAAAATTTACATGCCACGTAGGATTAAAATATCTTCAAAAAGGTTTGCTTACGTGGCACACACAAAGACCAAGTATTTAGAAAATATTATGACATAGTTCAGTGCATCTGGAGGTTGACTGGACACTCCAGTAAAGTACCAGTGAAAACCATTTTTGAAAGACTGGTAACTTCAAACGTGCACGTCAACTAATACAGACAAATGAGAGGGACACATTTACAAGGAGACATAAGTCAACTCAAACACGCACTTCAACCTGTCTAGTTACCAGTGAGAGGGACACATTTACAAAGCACCAGTAATATTTTCTGAAGAATTTGTCCAGTGAGAAAATAAATTCCCCCTGAACTTAAAACACTTTTAATAGAAAAATATTTTTCAAGTCTTCCCTGGAATGTTGTTCCAGAAATCTAATAATGCAAAGATAGTACACATAGGCGTTCAATATCTGAGCAGTCACCAGATTTAAGGATTTAACATTCCCAACTCACCAACAAGATATTCAAAAGTTTTGACATCCAGAGGTTTGGTAAAAATGTCAGCGAGTTGTTTGTCAGTGGGAATAAAATGGAGTTCAATGTTGTTTTTCATAATATGATCACGAATGAAGTGATACCTTAGATCAATGTGCTTCGTTCTGGAGTGCATGACTGGATTGTTTGAGATAGCAATGGCACTGGTATTATCACAAAAGATTGGAGTCTTTGAATATTTAATACCATAATCAAGCAACTGGTTCTTCATCCAGAGTATCTGAGCACAACAACTGGCTGCAGACACGTATTCAGCTTCAGCAGTGGACAATGAAACTGAAGTTTGCTTCTTACTGGTCCAGCTGACCAGTTTGCCACCTAGGAAATGACATCCACCAGTTGTGGATTTCCTATCTATCTTACAACCTGCATGATCTGAATCTGAATAACCCATTAGATCCATGCCTGAGCCTTTGGGATACAAAAGACCTAGACTGGGGACACCTTTAAGGTACTTCAGTATGCGCTTTACAGCAAGCATATGAGATTCCTTTGGATTAGACTGATATCTGGCACATAAACATGTTGAAAACATAATATCTGGTCTACTGGCAGTTAAATACATCAGTGAACCAACCATGCCTCTATAGATAGTGGTGTTCACTGGTTTACCATCTGGATCGGAGTCCAGTGTCAGTGGTGCAGAAATTGGAGTTGGTTTAGATGGTGAAGAGTTCATATCATATTTCTTTAAAAGATCTCTAACATATTTCTCCTGATTAATAAAAATGCCATCTTTGTTTTGTTTAATCTGGAGTCCAAGAAAATATGTTAATTCACCCATCAGACTCATTTCATATTCAGTGGACATGATTTTTGAAAATTTCTTGCACATGTTTTCATCAGTAGACCCAAAAATGATATCATCAACATAAATTTGTACCATTAACAGATTACCTTTCTCATGAAGAATGAATAAGGTATTGTCAATTGCACCTCGTTTAAAACCATTTTTCAACAAATGTTTAGTCAGAGTGTCATATCAGGCACGTGGGGCTTGTCTGAGGCCATATAGCGCTTTGTCCAGACGATATACCCAATGTGGATGCTTTTCATCAACGAAACCTGGAGGTTGTCTGACATAAACTTCTTCTTCAAGCTTTCCATTCAAGAAAGCACTCTTTACATCCATCTGGTAGACCTTGAACTGATGATTAGCAGCGAATGCTAAGAATATTCTGATCGCTTCAAGTCTAGCCACTGGAGCAAATGATTCATCAAAGTCGACATCTGACTGGCAGTAGCCTTGTGCTACCAGTCTGGCCTTGTTTCTGATTACGTGGCCATCTTCATCTACTTTGTTTCTGAAGACCCATCTAGTTCCAATTGGTTCTTTCTTTCCAACTGGGAAAGGAACCAGATACCAGACCTTGTTCCTTTCAAACTGGTGAAGCTCTTCTTGCATAGCAGTCACCCAGCTTGGATCTTCCATAGCCTCGTCAATCTTCTTTGGTTCCATCAGAGATAGAAAACTAACATATAAGCATTGATTACTGGAGGCTCTTCTGGTCTGAACTCCTCTACTGGAGTCACCTATGATCTGATCAATAGGATGAGCTTTTGTCCATCTGGAGTACTGACCAGGATTGTTACTGACAACAATATCAGTGCAAGAATTCAGTTGAGTCTCCTCTGGAGTTGCTTCTGGAGGAGGATCTTGCCAGACTACTTCAGTATCTTCATCTGAGTCATTTAAATCACGATTTGCATCATGAAATTCTTCATTTGAAGGCATTTCCTGGAGTACTGGTTCAGTTTGAAATTCTTCATAAGAAGACATTTCTGGTCTATTCTCAATTGATACTGATACTGGGGGAGCAGTACGCACATCTGAACCAATATTAATTTCAGAGGGTAGTTTGAAAATAATAGAGGGATAGAATGGAGTACTACTGGAGAGTTTCTGAACAGGTTCCAGATCAGGATGACTGGAAACTGTGTCTTTTGAATCTTCATTTTTGTCGTTTATAGGATCAGATTCACAAAAGACAATTGGAGTTACTGGGGGAGTGTCAAGGGCTGGCTTTTTGTTGATTGCAGCATTTGATTCATCAAATGTGACATGAATTGACTCATGGACCTTCTCCAGTCTCTTGTTGTAGACTCTGAAGGCCTTGCGAATGGCTGAATAGCCTAAGAAATACCCTTCATCAGCTTTGGCATCAAATTTGCCTAGCTGACTGGAGTCGTTCAGGATGTAAACTGGACATCCAAAAACGTGAAAATAACCAATATTTGGTTTTCTATTTCTTAAGACTTCATAGGCTGTCTTTTTGTGTCTTTTGATGTACACTGATCGATTCTGGGTGTGGCAAGCAGTTGCAATTGCTTCCGCCCAGAAACTGGTAGACAGACCAGATTCAGCAAGCATACTCCTGGCAGCTTCTATCAGCATTCGATTCTTCCTTTCCATTACTCCATTTTGTTCTGGAGAGCGGGCTGATGAGAAATTCTGGGAGATGCCAGTGTCAGTACAGAATGACTCCAGAGTTGCATTCTGGAATTCTGTTCCATTGTCACTTCTTAACTGACATACTTTTCGACTGTACTTGAGCTCAATTTGCTTGATAAGACTGATGATTTCAGCAGCAGCTTCACTTTTAGACCTCAGAAAGATCACCCAACAATATCTGGAGAATTCATCTACTATCACCAGGGTGTATCTTTTACCAGCACGAGTCTGAACATTCACTGGACCAAAAAGGTCCATATGAAGCATATGAAGAGGTTCAGATATGCTGAAATTCTGTCTGGTCTTGAAACTGGTACGTTTTTGCTTACCCATCTCACATCCTGGACATGGCCTTTCCTTTTTGAATGAAACTGAAGGTATCCCATCTGCAAGTTGTTTTCTGGACAACTTATTAATATTCTTGAAATTTAAATGGGATAACCTTTTGTGCCACAACCAGTTTGTGTCTTCATCAGCTTGAGTATAGAAACACTGCTCTGAAGGAGAGCTTTCCATATCCATCACGTATACATTCCCTTTTCTGGGAGCAATCAACACTACCTTCCAGTCCTTGTTGAATACGATACCCTGAGCAATATTGAATAGAACTTGATAGCCATCATCACACAGTTGGCTTACTCTGATCAAGTTATATTTCAAACCATTCACAAATGCAACACGTCTGAACTTGACTTGTCCATTGTTCAGAATACCGTATCCCTCAGTCTTTCCACAACCATCATTTCCAAAAGTAATGGAGGGTCCATCAGAAATGGTGAACTCCTCCAGTAGGGTCTTACATCCGGTCATCGTCCTGCCAGCTGCACTGTCAAGATACCAGATATATTTCTTTCGATCGCCCTACACATACACCAGATATTGATCAGTTAGATTTGGGAACCCATCGACTGATGGGTTCACTGGACCCTCCCTTATAGGTCCCTGGGGCAATCTGGTTCAGTTCACTTTCTTCAACAGTGGTCTTAGTTGAAAAGACCACTTGGGTTGATAGTTTTAAAACCTTTTTCTTTTTCTCAACTAGAGAAATAGATTTGTCTTTCTTAGCAAAAGGTTTTGTGTTTTGTCTAGGGCCAGATGAAGTACCCTCAATAAAGTTTAATCTTGCATTAAAACTTTGTAATTGACGAGTCAGAATTTGAATCTGGCTCTCTAACCTGGACAAAACATTTTCTTCAGATGATACCATAGCCTTTCCAGTCCTAGGCTTTGGTAAGGGATTGGTTTGAGGCAAAGGTCTATTTCGATGGACCTCCTTAACTGGAGCAGTCATCTGGAGCTCTCCAGTCTTAACCTCTGGGAATTGAACTGGGTAAAAATTGGCCTTGGGAGTTACAGGCTCATCATAAATAGTGGTGGGCCTGAACTCCTCTGGTAATCGATCGATTACTGGTATTAATGATGCTATATGAGTATTTCCATCTAAATATACACGTTTTTGAGCAGGAAATTGTTTTAATACAGCATCATATGGCTTTTTGGTTTCTAGCCATGATTTTATTACCAGTTTTTCTTTCTCTAAAATGATCTCAAGATCTTGTTTTTCTTGAATCAATTGTTCAGTTACCAGAACCTGGGCTTGAAATGCAGTTCAATGTCTTGAAGTTCCTTTAATTTTGATTTTAAAGCATTTATTTCAGAAGAATCTGTTTCTAGACCATTTACACAATCAGATCTAACAGTTTCTACAAAAATCAAATCAGAATTAAGAGCTTCAGCAATGTCCAACTTTAGTTCTTGGTCAGTTGCATTATCATAATCACTAACCTTCTTGATAACAATGTCCACCCATCGTCCAGATGTGACATCTTCCTTCACCAGGAGCTCTTCGTCTGCCAGAGCCATGTAACAGCAATCTCTTTCCTCTTCTTCATCAGCAGATGATTCATCAGAAGGAACCCACTTCTCTTCAGTTGTTGCAATCATGCACTTATTATTGGTTTCAATTTGTTGTGCCATGAGAGCAATTTGGGCCTTAAGCTTTTTATATTTCATTTTATAGCTATCATCAGGCTTATTATTTGAAGAGAATGGACCAGGCTTGGATACAAACTGGTTGGACCTGCACTCTTTCATGAAATGACCCTTTTTGCCACACTTAAAGCATGTCAAATTGGTCTTATCAGTGGAAGAACTGGATGCAAATTGTCCAGATGGCCTATTTGCTCTTGCTTTGAAACGGTTAAACGTTTTAGCAATCATTGCAATAAGGTCATCATCTTCAGTTTCATCACAACAGTCTGGAGAGATTTGACTGGACTCTCCAGAATCCATGAGTTTAGACACCATCTTCTTCATAGAAAATACATTCTCAAAAGATATCAGTGCTGTACTTTGTGGTTCAGTATGACTAACCACATTAGGACTACTGGAGGCATGGTTATAGGCATCTTGTTCTGCCACCACTCTCTGAGCTTGATTTTCTTCAGTGTACCTAAAAGCTCCATATAGAGTTGAGAGAGTGTGTGTGTGCAGAGTTTTACCTTGTCGTAAGACCAGGATCATGTGAGACCATTTGGTGGGTAGAATATCACAAAATTTCTCCAGAAGTATATCCTTGTCCTTCTCAACCCCAAGACCTCTCAATTGGTTTATGATACTCATAAATCTGGTGTAAGTACCAGTGAGAGACTCGTTAGGTTGAGCAAAAAATGACTCATACCTCTTGTTTAAGGAGACCTTTCTGGTGACAATGGTGTCATCTCCTCCTTCATGTTGGTTTAAAAGTTCATCCCACATGGTTTTAGCACTAGGAAAAAGAACTAGTGTGGGAATTAGGGTTTCTGGAACGGCCCCGAGGATCATGTTTTTGAGAAGGGTGTCTAGATTCACCAATCTCCTCTCCTCTTCTGACCAATGTTCCTCCCTCTTTTCCCTTCCTCTTCTAGATCCAGAAGGATCAAGAAGGGGATTGAGAGGTGATGTTGGTACATAAGGACCTTCGTTTAAAATTTTCATCATATTCCTCTCAATACCAGTGACATGCAAAACCATCCTAGCCTTCCACGTACCAAATTCATCACTGTTCCCACTGAATTTAGGAACAGGATTATTTGAGTAGTGCACATGCACGTGTGGAGAAGCAGGAGTAGGAGGAGGAGGTGGATTAGTGTTATTAACAATTGGTGGTTCATTTTGATCATTAATATTTGCATTAGGATCGGGACCAAGACTAAAACCTTGTGTATTTTCTTGGTTAGCCATCAAGAAACAGATCTAGGCAATGTTTAGCCTTCTGCTCTGATACCAAATGTGAGTCCCTTAAGTTCGATGGTTAAACCAGGAAAGTGCAAAATACAACAAGTCTAATAAGCACTAGAATGGACTAGTATTACTTTAATATAAATGCAAGTATATAAATAAAGCAATACAAGACTTAAAGCAATAAACAAATAAAGTGGAACATTATGTATTTTTCATGGGTATTTATTTATGATGTTAAATAAAACACAAGGTTGTTGCGGAATCAAGATAATACAATTAAGTATGTATCATAACAACCTATGAGTTACAAATGATCTATATTTGTCAAATAACTCTTTAGGATCGAGATACTTAAAGTTGTGAAGTATCCTAGTTTAAGATCGAGAGTATTTGGACAAATTCACTTCAATGCAAAATGAATGCTTAAAAGTATTTATGTCAAGGAAATGACTTTGTATTTATAGGAAACAAAATTCACCAGTGAATTTTGTGCCGTACAAATATGGTTGCATACATTTAATGATCCGACAAGAATATTAAATGTATTGGATAAGGAATAAGGATAAAGTCACATCAAATGCAAGTGTATCCTTTTATCCAACCACCTTTACACACGTATACTTTGGTAAAGAACAAGTGGATTGTTCTTTGGAAAGTGTGTGAAGGGAAAAGTCGATCCTTGATATCAGTGTTCAGACTTGTAGGATCTAGAACATTGACAATCCTCCAGTGTACAGATCTGGTAAGACTTTCCAGTGGACTCTGCCATTTGCTAAGTCTTCTTTCTTCAGACTTCAGTCTTTGACTTCAGTCAGATTGTCTTCAGTAGAGTTGATCTGGACTGGGGTGAAGTCCAGTGAGCTCATCTGGAGAATACTCCAAATTTCCTATACAAGTATTTGCTCACTGGTCTTCCATTATTTCTGGACAAATCTTCAGAGGGACTCCAGATTCCAAGTCTGGAGTAGGTCCAGTAGAACACGATTCTGGTCAGATCTTCAGTGAGGCTCCAGTAGTCGCGTCTGGAGCGAGTCCAGTAAATCTAGACTAAATTTGGACCTAACACTTGTCTTCTAGCATTAGTACGCACCCTAGCCCTTTATTCGACGCATCACAATATACTACAAATCCTTCTATTCCATCCGGCAACGCTAGTATTGGTGCTTCACACAACATGTCCTTGAGCATTTGAAACGCTTGCTCTTGTTCTTCACCCCACTCGAACTCTCTTGACTTTTAGGTCAATTGTGTTAGGGGTACCGCAATCTTAGAGAATCCTTGAATGAACCTCCTATAATAACCTGCCAAACCTAGGAAGCTACGCACTTCCGTTGGTGTCTTGGGTATCTCCCATTTCTTGATTGCTTCTATCTTAGACGGATCTACATGGATTCCTTCTTCGTTCACAACGTGCCCCAGAAATTGGACTTGATGTAGCCAAAATTCACACTTAGAAAACTTAGCATATAGCTTCTCGTCTCTAAGTAGCTGCAAGATTATCCTCAGGTGCTTCTTGTGCTCCTCCTTACTTCTAGAGTATATCAAAATGTCATCGATGAATACTATGACGAATTTGTCCAAGTATGGCCTACAAATCCTATTCATTAGGTCCATGAAAATGGCTGGCGCATTTGTGAGACCAAATGGCATCACTAGAAACTCATAATGCCCATAACGAGTTCTAAAGGCCGTTTTAGGTACATCTTCTTCTCGTACCCTCAACTGATGATAGCCGGACCTAAGGTCAATTTTCGAGAAATGCGACGCTCCTTGTAGTTGATCGAACAAGTCGTCTATTCGCGGCAGTGGATACCTATTCTTGATCGTCAATTTATTCAACTCTCTATAGTCGATGCACATTCTCAAAGATCCATCCTTCTTTTTGACAAAGAGAATTGGCGCACCCCATGGCGAAGAACTAGGTTGGATTAAACCTTTATCAAGCAATTCTTGCAATTGCTCTGAGAGTTCTCGCATTTCGGAGGGCGCTAGTCTATACGGTGCTTTAGCTACGGGGGCTGCCCCGGGAACTAAATCGATAGTAAACTCTACTTGTCTCGCTGGGGGAAGTCCAGGTAGTTCGTCCGGAAATACATCTAGAAAATCTCTAACCACCGTTACCTTGAGAGGATCCTTATCTTTCACTCGCTTATCCACTACTTGTGCCAAGTATGTGTGGTATTCCTTGCGTAAATACTTCCTTACTTTCATAGACGATACTATCTTGGGTTGGACTCCCACCTTATGACCTTGAACTATTAGCACCTTACCGCTATCTAAAGGAATCTTAATGATCTTTTCATGGCAAATTATTTCAGCACGCATTTTCGACAACCAATCCATTCCTACTATCACATCAAAACTTCCTATTTCTATGGGAATCAAGTCAATACTATAGCTCTTATCATCTAAAGTCAGCTTGCAATCAGGGATAATTTCCTTAGTTTTATACTCGTTTCCATTGGCATATTCAACATAATAAGTTTCATCAAGTTCACTAGGTTTCTTATCAATCAATTCTTTAAATTCAAAGGAGATAAAACTTCTTTCAGCTCCAGAATCAAATAACATAGAGGCATAAATATTATTTAGTGGGAACGTACCTACGATGACATTAGGGTCATCACGCGCCTCATTCGCTCCCATGGCATACACCCTTCCTCGGGCTTGACCTCCTTGATTCCCACGATTCCCTTGGTTAACGTTGGTGCCTTGCTTCCCCACATTAGCTTGATTCCCAACATTTCCTCGGTTGACTTGGTTTCCATTGTTTCCTCGGTTTGCTTGGTTCCCGCGATTCCCAACCTTCCTAAAGTTGTCACGGTTACCATTTCCATTTCCACGGTTACCTTGTGCTCTTCTCAACCTAGGACAAGCATTTCTCCAATGATCCGCACTTCCACATTCGTGACATCCCCCTCGTGGTCCTTCATTCCTTGGCCCGCTCCGGCAGTGAGTAGCAAGGTGACCCATGCGGTTGCAAGTTGTGCAACGCTTGCATTCACCCAAGTGGCTATAACCACATCGGTTGCACCTTGGGAGCGCGCCGCGATACGTGTTGGGATTAGTATCGACAACACCGTAGTTCCTCACAATCTTTTGCCTCTTATCCGGCCCATTCTCCCTGCGATCGCCAAAACGATTTCCTCCACCTTGTCTCAAACTTGATTCACCTCTCGTGTACTTCCCACGCCTAACCAAGTCATTTACTAGCCTGGTTGCCAAGCTTATAGCCTGCTCAAGAGTGGTAGGGCTTGCAGCGGTGACCATCAGCCTAACTTCAGGTGCCAACCCATAGATAAACCTCTCAACCTTCTTAGCCACAGGGGTTACCATCTCCGGCACCAACACGCTCAACTCGTGGAAGCGGATCACATAGGCCTCCAATTCTAGCCCTCTCATGGCATGGTTCCAGAATTCCATCTCCAGTTTTTGTACCTCTTCTCGTGGACAATACTCACGCTTCAACTCTTCCTTAAACTGCTCCCAAGTCAAAGCATTGACTGCTGCAGGACCTCTAGTAGTCGCTTGGAGATTCCACCAAGTAAGAGCTCTTCCTTGAAGCTTACTAGCAGCAAACTTAACACGGTCAGCCGGTGCACAATCAATGATGTTCAAGTTGGCTTCCATGCTTTGGAACCAAGTAAGCAACCCAACAGGACCTTCTGTCCCATGAAACTCCTTGGGGTTGCAAGACGTGAAAGCCTTGTAGGCATTCCTGTCAATAGCATTTCCTCCTCCATCTTGTCTCCTAGCCGTGTTGAGTGTAGCGGTCACATTCTCCGCAATTTGGGTGGCAATGTTTGGCATGGCGGCATTGATTTGCTGGGAGATAAGCTCAGCTAACTCGGCCCTTCACTGGGCTTCTTCACTTGTTTCTCCGCCGGTCCTTCGTGGTGCCATGTCTCTACAAAGGATAATATAGTTTAGTCATTCGTGTATTGAATCATATGACATAAACTCGACTCACGACTTTTTGATCTCACACGAGTATATCTAAAGTTACTTAGTGCATAGAGGGCTCGTTTGCACACATATGTATATGTATATCCCGATTCATATTCCTTTTTATAATCACGACGCACTTGTCATTATGAGTAAATAAATGGCTAGGTAAATTCTAAAATTAAGCAACCATGCTTTCTAGGTTAGCCAGGAGAATTACAGAATCTGTGTACGAACTTGGAGCACGTAAAAGTGGCTTAAGATGGACGATCTGGGAAAAACTCATAAAAT
>CM067175.1:55069552-55072052 GCA_034093135.1 Erigeron breviscapus | reverse complement strand
GTCTTGGGTGGCTGGTGGGTTGTGGGCTACCCACGGGCCGACCCGCTTCTCTACCCAAGCCAAATTACAAACGTTAGGCATTTAAACACCGATTAAAACGTATTATCGACCCGGCGAATATACCACGTTGTCATTTAATCACAAAACGACCCAACTATTTCATTAACTTAAATTGTTAGTCAAATTGCACGTAAAGTCAAATGGTCAAAATTCACGGATGTTACATTATTCCCCCGTTGAAAGAATTTCGTCCCGAAATTCAACAAAACCCTAATTAGCAAATAAATGCGGATACTTAGACTTCATGTAATCCTTTCGCTCCCAACTGAACTCGGCTCCACGCCTAGCGTTTCCACCTAACCCTATCAATCGTGTAGAGCTTATTCTTGAGTTTCTTGACTCGGCGGTCCAAGATCTCTACCGGTTCTTCAATAAAATTCAAATTCGAATCAACCCTAATCTCGTCCATAGGCACATGATATGTAGGGTCCGCCAAACACTCGCGTAGGTTGCAAATATGAAACACACCGCTAAATTCTTGTGGTAATTCTAATCGATAAGCGACTTTTCCAACCCTTTTTGAGGATCTTGAAAGGACAGTTATACCTCGGCCCGAGGTTGCCTCGCTTCACGAATCGGATGACGCCTTTCCACTGTGATACTTTCAAACGTACAAAGTCACCCACTTTCAACTCTAACGGTCTCAGCCTCACGTCGGCATACTCCTTACTTAGCATGTGAGCTAGCTGGGCTATCCTCTTAGCTTGAGAAGTTGTTCTTGTCGTTCCTATTAGAAATCCTGACCCGTTACTTTGGCTTTCTTTGATTCTTGGTTCGTCCCAATGGGGAGTAGCATCTCTTCTACTTAGTTCTTCGGCCAGTGTCATTCGAATACTCGCGTAACAACCGTCGTTGCACAGGATTGCCGTCATGGTTATAAGTACATTATCTTCACATGTGATCAAGTCTCAAGTCGGTTTGAGTGCCCGTCGTTCATTGGATGGCTCCCTGAATTGGAGTTAAGCGACTTCCTTTATCTGGAAGGACAGAAATCGAATCTTCGTGCACCTAACCCATTTATCCTTCATACTAATGTGCCAAGTTGTCACATTTTACCGACCTCGCCGTATCGTGATCATTTCTTGTCGTCGGCAACTTCATGGCGAAATCCATTCTGAGTTATTTTCCTTCGAATCCCTCTCCCAGTCTTTCACTACGAGCTTTTTCGCATCTCATAAGTTTATAAGGGTTTGACTACGCGCGCGATGTTGGGAAGTTTAGCATATACGAAATTTTAAGTTATCGAGATGGGACAAGCCCGATAAGTCACCCGGAAAAGCGTTCGGGAGACTCAAGATTAACAAGGACAACGTTAGTTTTTCAGACTCTTGAGACGGTAGCTCTAAGGACGCCTGAGTTGGAAGACTTACACGGGACCCTAAGAATCCTACCGTTAGATATTTTTACACTGGTAACCCTACTACACAACTTTAGAACTGTCTTACCCGGTGGCATTCAGATTACACTCACCTTTTCGCCAAGAATCTTTATATCATAAGGCACCAAGTACGTGAGGAGTTTTGTCGTCTTTTAGAGTCGGATAGATACACGGGATATTTGAGCAAATTAGTTAGTGAGTCGCTAAACATTCAAAATTGCAAACATATAATTCCAAAACACACGAACGAATGTAACTCAAAGGAGTAACGTTAGAATAAACGAGATTCATAGTCGGTTTCGATATCGAATAGTGTCGTAACATAACAACTATTAGGAGGAATGTACCTTAACCAACGTTAGGATCACTTTGGTCTCCTCTGCCATTCTCTGCAAAAGCTCGGCTACGAAGTTGAACTTGATGGTCTTGCTGGCCACGGCTTTGGTTATAAACGACTATTTGTAGTTGATCGGGAGGAACCGCCACTTGGGCTTGTGGTTCAGTCCATCTAGGACAAGCATCTCTGTAGTGGTTGGGGCTACCACACACAAAACAAACACCTTGATGGCTCCGAGGGTGGTCAGCTTGGGGATGAACGGTTTGAAGAGGCGTTACATTCAATGGTGTCGCTTTCGGTGCTCTACAATTCTTGGACGTGTGGCCAACTTGGTTGCAATTAAAACATGCCCTGCATTGAACGTCGGTGGTGTGGTGATTGTTGCATCTTTCACATAACGGATGAGGTCCAACATAAGCTTTCCTCACCGGGCCCATCGCCGCCCTGAATCTACCCTTATTATGACCATTGGGGTCACACCTGCCCGCTTTCCTTGCCTCACTAGGTTCTCCGATTTCTTTCCTTTTTGATGAGGCTCTACCCGACACCTTCTCGTCACCCATATTTACTCTAGTTCCACGCGTCTCACTGTTTCCTTGGAGGCTTGCCGTGACTTGGGCTACGATAGTGGGTATGGCGTTTACCACGGCTTGGGCAATCACGGTTGCTAAATCCGGCTCATCGCTATGGCTAGTCGCATTCCTTCTTGATCTCACCATTTTCTA
>CM067175.1:55017052-55064552 GCA_034093135.1 Erigeron breviscapus | reverse complement strand
AAAAAAAAAAAAAAAAAAAAAAAAAAAAAAAAAAAAAAAAAAAAAAAAAAAAAAAAAAAAAAAAAAAAAAAAAAAAAAAAAAAAAAAAAAAAAAAAAAAAAAAAAAAAAAAAAAAAAAAAAAAAAAAAAAAAAAAAAAAAAAAAAAAAAAAAAAAAAAAAAAAAAAAAAAAAAAAAAAAAAAAAAAAAAAAAAAAAAAAAAAAAAAAAAAAAAAAAAAAAAAAAAAAAAAAAAAAAAAAAAAAAAAAAAAAAAAAAAAAAAAAAAAAAAAAAAAAAAAAAAAAAAAAAAAAAAAAAAAAAAAAAAAAAAAAAAAAAAAAAAAAAAAAAAAAAAAAAAAAAAAAAAAAAAAAAAAAAAAAAAAAAAAAAAAAAAAAAAAAAAAAAAAAAAAAAAAAAAAAAAAAAAAAAAAAAAAAAAAAAAAAAAAAAAAAAAAAAAAAAAAAAAAAAAAAAAAAAAAAAAAAAAAAAAAAAAAAAAAAAAAAAAAAAAAAAAAAAAAAAAAAAAAAAAAAAAAAAAAAAAAAAAAAAAAAAAAAAAAAAAAAAAAAAAAAAAAAAAAAAAAAAAAAAAAAAAAAAAAAAAAAAAAAAAAAAAAAAAAAAAAAAAAAAAAAAAAAAAAAAAAAAAAAAAAAAAAAAAAAAAAAAAAAAAAAAAAAAAAAAAAAAAAAAAAAAAAAAAAAAAAAAAAAAAAAAAAAAAAAAAAAAAAAAAAAAAAAAAAAAAAAAAAAAAAAAAAAAAAAAAAAAAAAAAAAAAAAAAAAAAAAAAAAAAAAAAAAAAAAAAAAAAAAAAAAAAAAAAAAAAAAAAAAAAAAAAAAAAAAAAAAAAAAAAAAAAAAAAAAAAAAAAAAAAAAAAAAAAAAAAAAAAAAAAAAAAAAAAAAAAAAAAAAAAAAAAAAAAAAAAAAAAAAAAAAAAAAAAAAAAAAAAAAAAAAAAAAAAAAAAAAAAAAAAAAAAAAAAAAAAAAAAAAAAAAAAAAAAAAAAAAAAAAAAAAAAAAAAAAAAAAAAAAAAAAAAAAAAAAAAAAAAAAAAAAAAAAAAAAAAAAAAAAAAAAAAAAAAAAAAAAAAAAAAAAAAAAAAAAAAAAAAAAAAAAAAAAAAAAAAAAAAAAAAAAAAAAAAAAAAAAAAAAAAAAAAAAAAAAAAAAAAAAAAAAAAAAAAAAAAAAAAAAAAAAAAAAAAAAAAAAAAAAAAAAAAAAAAAAAAAAAAAAAAAAAAAAAAAAAAAAAAAAAAAAAAAAAAAAAAAAAAAAAAAAAAAAAAAAAAAAAAAAAAAAAAAAAAAAAAAAAAAAAAAAAAAAAAAAAAAAAAAAAAAAAAAAAAAAAAAAAAAAAAAAAAAAAAAAAAAAAAAAAAAAAAAAAAAAAAAAAAAAAAAAAAAAAAAAAAAAAAAAAAAAAAAAAAAAAAAAAAAAAAAAAAAAAAAAAAAAAAAAAAAAAAAAAAAAAAAAAAAAAAAAAAAAAAAAAAAAAAAAAAAAAAAAAAAAAAAAAAAAAAAAAAAAAAAAAAAAAAAAAAAAAAAAAAAAAAAAAAAAAAAAAAAAAAAAAAAAAAAAAAAAAAAAAAAAAAAAAAAAAAAAAAAAAAAAAAAAAAAAAAAAAAAAAAAAAAAAAAAAAAAAAAAAAAAAAAAAAAAAAAAAAAAAAAAAAAAAAAAAAAAAAAAAAAAAAAAAAAAAAAAAAAAAAAAAAAAAAAAAAAAAAAAAAAAAAAAAAAAAAAAAAAAAAAAAAAAAAAAAAAAAAAAAAAAAAAAAAAAAAAAAAAAAAAAAAAAAAAAAAAAAAAAAAAAAAAAAAAAAAAAAAAAAAAAAAAAAAAAAAAAAAAAAAAAGCACAATTAGGTCAAATCGAAAACCCTAGACGCCTTTACAACTTAAACGAGCAAGAATAAGACACTTGACTCGACATTTTTAGAAATGGAAGAAGGTTCATATAAAACGAGTATCATAACATGAAACTAGACTCTCCTACGATTCTAACGATAGGTCATATGACTCGATTGGACTTACGGATCAAAAGTTATTGACGTTTAAAAATCGACGCGCAAGATTCACAGTAACAAACCACTGCGCCGCAGTGAGCCTTTGCCAAGCTCACTGCGCCGCAGTGGGCTAGCCACGACTGACCAGGACCTAGCCACTGCGCCGCAGTGGGCTAGGCCTAAGCCACTGCGCCGCAGTGGCCCTTTTCTGGGCAGTACCACCAGCAGCACCAGCAAGTGCAGGAAACAAGACCAAAACCCATGAAACTCGACTCAAACCAACCCAAATCGATTTGTAGGAACTTGTAACTTAAATTGAAGCATACATAAACACCATTAACCATAAATAAACATAACCCAATCCTCAAATTCGACCCAAAACATCAAAATCATAACAAATCGTTCTAACCCTAATCGAAACCCTAATTTGACCCAAATCGTCTTTTGACTCGATTCAAGACTTGAAATTGTTCAAGATGACTAGAAATGCATAAACAAACATAAATAGAAGTAAATGGGATGAATTTGACTTACCAAAACTTCCTTTTGAGCTAGAATCCGAAATTAGGTCAAAGTGGACAAAATGCAAGAACTTGACTTTGATTCTTCGATAGGGCGAAAGTGAGATGAAGGTGACTATGATTTCTATGTTATAATCGATCCCACACTAATTCGATGCAAGAGATGGTGAAGAAGATTGAAATGGTTCCTTGCCCTTTTTACTTAGAGAGAAAGAGAGAAAAAGATAGATAGAAAATGAGAGGGGGAGAAGGGATAAGGGGGAGATTGGGTCTTGGGTGGCTGGTGGGTTGTGGGCTACCCACGGGCCGACCCGCTTCTCTACCCAAGCCAAATTACAAATGTTAGGCATTTAAACACCGATTAAAACGTATTATCGACCCGGCGAATATACCACGTTGTCGTTTAATCACAAACGACCCAACTATTTCATTAACTTAAATTGTTAGTCAAATTGCACATAAAGTCAAATGGTCAAAATTCACGGATGTTACAAATGGGAGGTGGAGGGGGTACCCCATAGACTGGGCGATGTGGCTCTTCTTCTTGACACCTATGTCCGAGATGGTACCAGGGATGATCACGAGGAAGGCGCGGCTGAACGTATGGGTCTTGGGTGGCTGGTGGGTTGTGGGCTACCCACGGGCCGACCCGCTTCTCTACCCAAGCCAAATTACAAATGTTAGGCATTTAAACACCGATTAAAACGTATTATCGACCCGGCGAATATACCACGTTGTCGTTTAATCACAAACGACCCAACTATTTCATTAACTTAAATTGTTAGTCAAATTGCACATAAAGTCAAATGGTCAAAATTCACGGATGTTACAAATGGGAGGTGGAGGGGGTACCCCATAGACTGGGCGATGTGGCTCTTCTTCTTGACACCTATGTCCGAGATGGTACCAGGGATGATCACGAGGAAGGCGCGGCTGAACGTATGGGTCTTGGGCTGGAAATCGCCCATCACTTAGGTTCATGGGTGCATCTTTCCTTGGCGGAGTGGGTGCTCTAGGGGCTGGGGTGATGGTGGTGGCGAGGGTGAGCGGCGTCCAGGTTGGCTAGAGGCAACACTTCTAGCATCATTGTCATCCGATGGGTCTTCCATTGGCTCGGTCTCTTCTTCTTCTTCTTCTTCTTGTTCTTCTTCTTCTTCTTCTTCTTCTTCTTCTTCTTCTTGGAGTGGTTGGGGAGGTTGCTCTTGCTCTAGGCGTCTCCTTTCTTCCTCTTCCATGTGGTCCACGAATCCATACAAGTTCCTTGGCCTAGGAGCTGATCCGGAAGCTCCACTTGCTTGCGACATGATGTTCCTACACAAGTTTCACAAAGGCGTGAGATGACGACCTGACTCGACGCTTAGACGACCATGGACGACTGACTTGACCATTGACGACCCATGTGGCAACTTACGGACAGCAGGACGACTCGACGGACCATGAGACGACCTTAACCGTTTGACAAGCAACCAACCAACTCGACCAACGACTCACAAGCTTAACAACTAAGCAACGACATGACCATCCACAACCGACGACCAACTCAACTCGCACGACCAACATAACCATTTATAATTAAAGTAGTGACTAGAATTCGACTTGTGCATAGCTCTCATGTATGATATCTAAATGGACAAAGTAATACTAGCCAAGTGGGGGTATTAACTAAGGGTTCTAATAGGTAATGCAAACATTGGATTTGGTTATGTATCCTTTGCACCAAGAATCGTTTTTAAGCTTATTTTCAAAAGACTCATTTTGAATACCCCTTAGACAATCTTTTCGATCATTCCATATTAAATTTTTAGTTAGGCATAGCTGATCAGGCTATGCATAAGTAAAACAAGAATACTTTATGATCGACTCAATTGTTTAAGAAATATTCGACTCGTTTTGAAAATACGTAGGTTATAGCAAAAATTATCTATAACCTTGGCTCTGATACCATTTTTCTGTAACACCCCGACTAGGGCGGAAACACGAGATGCCACAGAACGACATGGTACAAAAGGTTTAAATATAAAACATCACCACAAAGTTTCAAATGCCATTCAAATTCAGAAGGGGACAAGTCCTAGTTGCGCAACTCTCAAACTACAGGCCTCTCGAAGAGTTAATAGTAGTGTACCGAGGTGAAACAGTTTGACAAGCAACCAACCAACTCGACCAACGACTCACAAGCTTAACAACTAAGCAACGACATGACCATCCACAACCGACGACCAACTCAACTCGCACGACCAACATAACCATTTATAATTAAAGTAGTGACTAGAATTCGACTTGTGCATAGCTCTCATGTATGATATCTAAATGGACAAAGTAATACTAGCCAAGTGGGGGTATTAACTAAGGGTTCTAATAGGTAATGCAAACATTGGATTTGGTTATGTATCCTTTGCACCAAGAATCGTTTTTAAGCTTATTTTCAAAAGACTCATTTTGAATACCCCTTAGACAATCTTTTCGATCATTCCATATTAAATTTTTAGTTAGGCATAGCTGATCAGGCTATGCATAAGTAAAACAAGAATACTTTATGATCGACTCAATTGTTTAAGAAATATTCGACTCGTTTTGAAAATACGTAGGTTATAGCAAAAATTATCTATAACCTTGGCTCTGATACCATTTTTCTGTAACACCCCGACTAGGGCGGAAACACGAGATGCCACAGAACGACATGGTACAAAAGGTTTAAATATAAAACATCACCACAAAGTTTCAAATGCCATTCAAATTCAGAAGGGTTACAAGTTCAAGTTGCCGTTTAATACACATTACATAACCAAATTCATTATCAACAGATCAAATGTTTGCATTACTAGTCCAACATGCAACAATTAAACACATCATCCAAGAGGCGGTCCATAATGCTAACTTACTGCCCTAGACCTGAAAAGCATGAAGAAAAAGTGTCCACTACGAGAGTTGAGTGAGTTCATAGGTTTATGCTAACAACACATATATATTTAATCCAATTCAAGAAATGATATGTCATAAAATTTCCAAGGATTCCATCCTACTATCCATACCCAAACCGTATGTTCAATCAATAATAACCAACCATAATTAATATCAATACCACTTGGTCAATGGTAAGACTACCATGACATAATTTGATGAGATTGTCTTGAGCCACTACTAAGACCGGTTATGTCCAAGATAATAAGGGACACATGCCGTCAATCATGTGCAATAATAATAATGAGTGTCGTGCCATGGAGACGACCAATAATATAAGGGGGCGTGGTATGACCACTGATATAGTAGCTAGAGCACCGCGTGGTCGGACTGGGAATGAAGGTCGCCACAAAGACAAACCAAGCATCCCACCATTACTCGTTGGGTGAGGGGACAAGTCCTAGTTGCGCAACTCTCAAACTACAGGCCTCTCGAAGAGTTAATAGTAGTGTACCGAGGTGAAACAGTTTGACAGTACTCAAGCTCATCATATGATATATCACACGTTGAACATACAATATAATTCCCACATAATATTCATCGTTCATTCAATGTAGCATTTTCATAAAAGAAAGTCAATTTAATTAATCATGCTTTTCACCCCGTAAGTAAAACTCATAAAATGGTTTGAAAGGGGGCTATGACTCACTTGATTAGAGAGTGTTAGGGGCTGATCAAACGCGATTCCTTCGCCTAGATTTGTTGCGCCTCAAGCAAGCCTAAACCATAACGTATATATTCACGGCGTAAGTTCGCGTGACATGAACTAGTGAGCTAGATCATGAGATGTATACTAGTAGACTTTCCCATATTTGGTTGTTGCTTAATTGTGGAATTTCAGTAGTTTGGCTTTGATTTACATGATCTCCATTGCATACTTTGCTTAGTAATAATATTTGACATTAGTAGTCTTATAATATTAATGTTTATGTATATTTCCTGATTTGTAATTATTTATTTAATTTAATAATATTTAATCCAATTCAAGAAATGATATGTCATAAAATTTCCAAGGATTCCATCCTACTATCCATACCCAAACCGTATGTTCAATCAATAATAACCAACCATAATTAATATCAATACCACTTGGTCAATGGTAAGACTACCATGACATAATTTGATGAGATTGTCTTGAGCCACTACTAAGACCGGTTATGTCCAAGATAATAAGGGACACATGCCGTCAATCATGTGCAATAATAATAATGAGTGTCGTGCCATGGAGACGACCAATAATATAAGGGGGCGTGGTATGACCACCGATATAGTAGCTAGAGCACCGCGTGGTCGGACTGGGAATGAAGGTCGCCACAAAGACAAACCAAGCATCCCACCATTACTCGTTGGGTGAGGGGACAAGTCCTAGTTGCGCAACTCTCAAACTACAGGCCTCTCGAAGAGTTAATAGTAGTGTACCGAGGTGAAACAGTTTGACAGTACTCAAGCTCATCATATGATATATCACACGTTGAACATACAATATAATTCCCACATAATATTCATCGTTCATTCAATGTAGCATTTTCATAAAAGAAAGTCAATTTAATTAATCATGCTTTTCACCCCGTAAGTAAAACTCATAAAATGGTTTGAAAGGGGGCTATGACTCACTTGATTAGAGAGTGTTAGGGGCTGATCAAACGCGATTCCTTCGCCTAGATTTGTTGCGCCTCAAGCAAGCCTAAACCATAACGTATATATTCACGGCGTAAGTTCGCGTGACATGAACTAGTGAGCTAGATCATGAGATGTATACTAGTAGACTTTCCCATATTTGGTTGTTGCTTAATTGTGGAATTCAAGTGCATTATGATGCTCTCATTATTTGGTTAAAAGAGATTTGGTGGTAGAATTCGTTTTCTCATTAAACGTTTTTGTACGTTTGTTGGAATTTCAGTAGTTTGGCTTTGATTTACATGATTTATTTATTGATTTTTATGTCTTTTAATTACCATTAAAATTCAATAATTCATGGAAATTCTTAGAAATCATCACTAAACATTTTGATCAAAAATCCCAACCCTTTTTGGCAACTTTTATCAATAAAAATTCATATCAATTCAACCTCTCTCGTGTCTTGCTTATTTTGAGGATTTTAAACTTAAAAATCGTTTACCGAAATGGTGATTTTTGAGCTTATTGTTGTCATGGACCAAAAGATCTGAGTTTTATAATTTTATTTCAACTTATTTCCAGTAGGTATATCATATTTCCTTGGTCATAAGATTATGGTGCATGTGTGTGCTAAAAATGCATTTTTGCGTGTTTTCGGTTTATGATTTCTAGCTTATTTTAACATGTTTTGGTCCAAGCTTTGTCTCTTTGTTATTTCATTGATTTTTCCAGAATATTAACATTAATATTAACATATTTTTCACTTATAACAAGTCCATATCCATCTCATAATCCAACAAAAGATCTAACTTTCTTAAATCTAGCATACATGCATTCAAATCAACACTTTTTAATATCAACTTTTATAGATCTAACATTCAACAACATAAAAACATCTTTTTAATGAAAAATCTCAGAATATATTCTTTAAAAATATACAAAAACCTATAGATCTATCAAAAGGAAAATCACTTTAAAAGCTACTAATCTATAACCACACTTTTGGGTCTTAAACTTGTTGAATCCTTGGATCTTTCTTCTTAGATTCGACATGCATGAGCATGGAAAGAAAGATCCTATCAACTTTGCCCTCATTAAGTGTATATTACAAAGAAAACAAGAAGAAAGTATGAGTTTTTGATAAAACCTTTGAATATAAACAAAAACAAGATTAGATCTAGTAAAAAGGATGAAGATTATACCCTCTTGAACTTGGTTTTGATGATGAGAAATGGGTAGAATTTTCGTGACCCTTGAAGCCTCCAACAACCCTTAATCTAACCCAAAAACAATCCTTAAACCCTTGCTTAATATAACCCTTTAGTAATCTAACTTAATCCTTATTATTATTAAGTGTTTAACTTGATTTTTATGGTGTTTTCTTTGTTTGTTTTGGGCCGAAAATGAGAAGGAGAAAGGAAGAGATGGAGAGTTTTTCTTGAGAGAAAAGAAGGAGTGTGTGAAGAGTGTAAGAAGTGGTGAGTTCCAAGAGAGAAAAGATGGTATGTAATTTGAAATGAGTGTGTGAGGGTGTGAAGGGGGGAGGGCCGGCCTCATGGGGTATATGGGGGGTTTTTCTCTTTTTTTTTTATTTATAAAATTAGTGTATAAAATGTGTATATATGTTAGATGTAAGTGTATATATGTTTTGTAAGGTTAAATGGTATTTGTTTGTAGTGTAAGTAAGTTTTTATTCTAATATGTGTATATATATATATGTCATGTATATGGGTGTGTATGTATATATTTTTGTGTTTTTAATTTGTTACATAAGCCTTAATTTATAAACTTGTGTTTATTTTAAGCATATATATATATATATTCTTATTGTTATTTAACACTTTCATGTACATATTAATTTGTAAATATACTTTGAGATCGAAATCTTTATATATATGTCATGGGGGGTATATGGGGGGTTTTTCTCTTTTTTTATTTATTTATAAAATTAGTGTATAAAATGTGTATATATGTTTTGTAAGGTTAAATGGTATTTGTTTGTAGTGTAAGTAAGTTTTTATTCTAATATGTGTATATATATATATGTCATGTATATATATATATATATTCTTATTGTTATTTAACACTTTCATGTACATATTAATTTATAAATATACTTTGAGATAGAAATCTTTATTCTCATGTCATATTTACTTAAATTGGTTTGGTGATTGATTTGTTGGACATTTATAAGAATTTTGATTGATATCTCAACTTGTGAGGCTCATTTTATCATTTATAACTTGATTAATCATCAATAAAATTTTTGTTCAATGGTATTTTATAAATCAAATTTAGAATTGAACAATAGCTTTAGATTGCTAATTTAGGGGCATTATCTACTAGCTTCAAGTATAACTATGGCTTGCGGGATCATAGACAACATAACTAGAACATATATAATGTTAAAAAGTAGGGTTGTTACAGAATTGGTGTATGTTACTCAACCGCTAGGGTTTGAAGATCCAGATCATCCTGATAGAGTCTATCGACTGAATAAGGCTTTGTATGGATTACATCAAGCTCCTAGGGCATGGTACGACAAACTGTCGAAGCATCTTCTTAAAAATGGATTTGAAAGAGGATTGATCGATAGCACGTTGTTTACAAAATGGAAGGGAGAGGATTTCCTACTTGTACAAGTTTACGTGGATGACATTATCTTCGGGTCATCAGACGAAAAGATGTGCAAGGAGTTTGAGCAGATTATGAAAGGGACTTTTGAAATGAGTGCTATGGGAGAGATGAACTTCTTTTTGGGTTTGCAGGTTGAACAGAAAAAGGACGGATTCTTTATTCATCAAACGAAGTATGCACAAGATATTTTGAAACGATTTGGAATGGAAGATACTTCACCGATGGATACTCCTATACAAAAGAACCATCAACTTGGGATGTTTTCTCTTAATGATCCAGAAGTTGATCCTACTCGCTACAGGGCCATGATAGGTTCTTTGATGTATCTTACAGCATCTAGACCAGACATCATGTTTGCGGTTTGTTTGTGTGCACGTTATCAGTCCTGTCGCAGGGAAAGCCATATGAAAGCTGTTAAGCGAATTCTTCGCTACCTCAAAGGACAACCAGTGCTGGATCTTTGGTATTCAATTGGGGGAGACTTTGAGTTCGTAGCTTTTTTTTTTTTTTTTTTTTTTTTTTTTTTTTTTTTTTTTTTTTTTTTTTTTTTTTTTTTTTTTTTTTTTTTTTTTTTTTTTTTTTTTTTTTTTTTTTTTTTTTTTTTTTTTTTTTTTTTTTTTTTTTTTTTTTTTTTTTTTTTTTTTTTTTTTTTTTTTTTTTTTTTTTTTTTTTTTTTTTTTTTTTTTTTTTTTTTTTTTTTTTTTTTTTTTTTTTTTTTTTTTTTTTTTTTTTTTTTTTTTTTTTTTTTTTTTTTTTTTTTTTTTTTTTTTTTTTTTTTTTTTTTTTTTTTTTTTTTTTTTTTTTTTTTTTTTTTTTTTTTTTTTTTTTTTTTTTTTTTTTTTTTTTTTTTTTTTTTTTTTTTTTTTTTTTTTTTTTTTTTTTTTTTTTTTTTTTTTTTTTTTTTTTTTTTTTTTTTTTTTTTTTTTTTTTTTTTTTTTTTTTTTTTTTTTTTTTTTTTTTTTTTTTTTTTTTTTTTTTTTTTTTTTTTTTTTTTTTTTTTTTTTTTTTTTTTTTTTTTTTTTTTTTTTTTTTTTTTTTTTTTTTTTTTTTTTTTTTTTTTTTTTTTTTTTTTTTTTTTTTTTTTTTTTTTTTTTTTTTTTTTTTTTTTTTTTTTTTTTTTTTTTTTTTTTTTTTTTTTTTTTTTTTTTTTTTTTTTTTTTTTTTTTTTTTTTTTTTTTTTTTTTTTTTTTTTTTTTTTTTTTTTTTTTTTTTTTTTTTTTTTTTTTTTTTTTTTTTTTTTTTTTTTTTTTTTTTTTTTTTTTTTTTTTTTTTTTTTTTTTTTTTTTTTTTTTTTTTTTTTTTTTTTTTTTTTTTTTTTTTTTTTTTTTTTTTTTTTTTTTTTTTTTTTTTTTTTTTTTTTTTTTTTTTTTTTTTTTTTTTTTTTTTTTTTTTTTTTTTTTTTTTTTTTTTTTTTTTTTTTTTTTTTTTTTTTTTTTTTTTTTTTTTTTTTTTTTTTTTTTTTTTTTTTTTTTTTTTTTTTTTTTTTTTTTTTTTTTTTTTTTTTTTTTTTTTTTTTTTTTTTTTTTTTTTTTTTTTTTTTTTTTTTTTTTTTTTTTTTTTTTTTTTTTTTTTTTTTTTTTTTTTTTTTTTTTTTTTTTTTTTTTTTTTTTTTTTTTTTTTTTTTTTTTTTTTTTTTTTTTTTTTTTTTTTTTTTTTTTTTTTTTTTTTTTTTTTTTTTTTTTTTTTTTTTTTTTTTTTTTTTTTTTTTTTTTTTTTTTTTTTTTTTTTTTTTTTTTTTTTTTTTTTTTTTTTTTTTTTTTTTTTTTTTTTTTTTTTTTTTTTTTTTTTTTTTTTTTTTTTTTTTTTTTTTTTTTTTTTTTTTTTTTTTTTTTTTTTTTTTTTTTTTTTTTTTTTTTTTTTTTTTTTTTTTTTTTTTTTTTTTTTTTTTTTTTTTTTTTTTTTTTTTTTTTTTTTTTTTTTTTTTTTTTTTTTTTTTTTTTTTTTTTTTTTTTTTTTTTTTTTTTTTTTTTTTTTTTTTTTTTTTTTTTTTTTTTTTTTTTTTTTTTTTTTTTTTTTTTTTTTTTTTTTTTTTTTTTTTTTTTTTTTTTTTTTTTTTTTTTTTTTTTTTTTTTTTTTTTTTTTTTTTTTTTTTTTTTTTTTTTTTTTTTTTTTTTTTTTTTTTTTTTTTTTTTTTTTTTTTTTTTTTTTTTTTTTTTTTTTTTTTTTTTTTTTTTTTTTTTTTTTTTTTTTTTTTTTTTTTTTTTTTTTTTTTTTTTTTTTTTTTTTTTTTTTTTTTTTTTTTTTTTTCTCTCCTATAATCTGAACTTAATGTATACAATGTTCTTATGGGAAACGTATTCAGATATATGGCTGAGAATGTCTGTTCTTAATATAGACAGGTCCTTTAAATCTTACGAAAGATCTAGCATTGTAATTTTGTATATTTGGTCTTTATAAAGAAGGTCTCGGGTACATAGAAACTATGTATTCTTGCGTGTGAACCGCGTATCAAATATATTATGCTTGCGTGTGAACCGCGTATAAATATATATTATGCTTGCGTGTGAACCGCGTATAAATATATATTATGCTTGCGTGTGAACCGCGTATAAATATATATTATGCTTGCGTGTGAACCGCGTATAAATATATATTATGCTTGCGTGTGAACCGCGTATAAATATATATTATGCTTGCGTGTGAACCGCGTATAAATATATATTATGCTTGCGTGTGAACCGCGTATAAATATATATTATGCTTGCGTGTGAACCGCGTATAAATATATATTATGCTTGCGTGTGAACCGCGTATAAATATATATTATGCTTGCGTGTGAACCGCGTATAAATATATATTATGCTTGCGTGTGAACCGCGTATAAATATATATTATGCTTGCGTGTGAACCGCGTATAAATATATATTATGCTTGCGTGTGAACCGCGTATAAATATATATTATGCTTGCGTGTGAACCGCGTATAAATATATATTATGCTTGCGTGTGAACCGCGTATAAATATATATTATGCTTGCGTGTGAACCGCGTATAAATATATATTATGCTTGCGTGTGAACCGCGTATAAATATATATTATGCTTGCGTGTGAACCGCGTATAAATATATATTATGCTTGCGTGTGAACCGCGTATAAATATATATTATGCTTGCGTGTGAACCGCGTATAAATATATATTATGCTTGCGTGTGAACCGCGTATAAATATATATTATGCTTGCGTGTGAACCGCGTATAAATATATATTATGCTTGCGTGTGAACCGCGTATAAATATATATTATGCTTGCGTGTGAACCGCGTATAAATATATATTATGCTTGCGTGTGAACCGCGTATAAATATATATTATGCTTGCGTGTGAACCGCGTATAAATATATATTATGCTTGCGTGTGAACCGCGTATAAATATATATTATGCTTGCGTGTGAACCGCGTATAAATATATATTATGCTTGCGTGTGAACCGCGTATAAATATATATTATGCTTGCGTGTGAACCGCGTATAAATATATATTATGCTTGCGTGTGAACCGCGTATAAATATATATTATGCTTGCGTGTGAACCGCGTATAAATATATATTATGCTTGCGTGTGAACCGCGTATAAATATATATTATGCTTGCGTGTGAACCGCGTATAAATATATATTATGCTTGCGTGTGAACCGCGTATAAATATATATTATGCTTGCGTGTGAACCGCGTATAAATATATATTATGCTTGCGTGTGAACCGCGTATAAATATATATTATGCTTGCGTGTGAACCGCGTATAAATATATATTATGCTTGCGTGTGAACCGCGTATAAATATATATTATGCTTGCGTGTGAACCGCGTATAAATATATATTATGCTTGCGTGTGAACCGCGTATAAATATATATTATGCTTGCGTGTGAACCGCGTATAAATATATATTATGCTTGCGTGTGAACCGCGTATAAATATATATTATGCTTGCGTGTGAACCGCGTATAAATATATATTATGCTTGCGTGTGAACCGCGTATAAATATATATTATGCTTGCGTGTGAACCGCGTATAAATATATATTATGCTTGCGTGTGAACCGCGTATAAATATATATTATGCTTGCGTGTGAACCGCGTATAAATATATATTATGCTTGCGTGTGAACCGCGTATAAATATATATTATGCTTGCGTGTGAACCGCGTATAAATATATATTATGCTTGCGTGTGAACCGCGTATAAATATATATTATGCTTGCGTGTGAACCGCGTATAAATATATATTATGCTTGCGTGTGAACCGCGTATAAATATATATTATGCTTGCGTGTGAACCGCGTATAAATATATATTATGCTTGCGTGTGAACCGCGTATAAATATATATTATGCTTGCGTGTGAACCGCGTATAAATATATATTATGCTTGCGTGTGAACCGCGTATAAATATATATTATGCTTGCGTGTGAACCGCGTATAAATATATATTATGCTTGCGTGTGAACCGCGTATAAATATATATTATGCTTGCGTGTGAACCGCGTATAAATATATATTATGCTTGCGTGTGAACCGCGTATAAATATATATTATGCTTGCGTGTGAACCGCGTATAAATATATATTATGCTTGCGTGTGAACCGCGTATAAATATATATTATGCTTGCGTGTGAACCGCGTATAAATATATATTATGCTTGCGTGTGAACCGCGTATAAATATATATTATGCTTGCGTGTGAACCGCGTATAAATATATATTATGCTTGCGTGTGAACCGCGTATAAATATATATTATGCTTGCGTGTGAACCGCGTATAAATATATATTATGCTT
Organism: Erigeron breviscapus; assembly: GCA_034093135.1. Taxonomy (NCBI): domain Eukaryota; kingdom Viridiplantae; phylum Streptophyta; class Magnoliopsida; order Asterales; family Asteraceae; genus Erigeron; species Erigeron breviscapus. Next base: position 55,050,071 of record CM067175.1, on the reverse strand, counting down.
GCGTGTGAACCGCGTATAAATATATATTATGCTTGCGTGTGAACCGCGTATAAATATATATTATGCTTGCGTGTGAACCGCGTATAAATATATATTATGCTTGCGTGTGAACCGCGTATAAATATATATTATGCTTGCGTGTGAACCGCGTATAAATATATATTATGCTTGCGTGTGAACCGCGTATAAATATATATTATGCTTGCGTGTGAACCGCGTATAAATATATATTATGCTTGCGTGTGAACCGCGTATAAATATATATTATGCTTGCGTGTGAACCGCGTATAAATATATATTATGCTTGCGTGTGAACCGCGTATAAATATATATTATGCTTGCGTGTGAACCGCGTATAAATATATATTATGCTTGCGTGTGAACCGCGTATAAATATATATTATGCTTGCGTGTGAACCGCGTATAAATATATATTATGCTTGCGTGTGAACCGCGTATAAATATATATTATGCTTGCGTGTGAACCGCGTATAAATATATATTATGCTTGCGTGTGAACCGCGTATAAATATATATTATGCTTGCGTGTGAACCGCGTATAAATATATATTATGCTTGCGTGTGAACCGCGTATAAATATATATTATGCTTGCGTGTGAACCGCGTATAAATATATATTATGCTTGCGTGTGAACCGCGTATAAATATATATTATGCTTGCGTGTGAACCGCGTATAAATATATATTATGCTTGCGTGTGAACCGCGTATAAATATATATTATGCTTGCGTGTGAACCGCGTATAAATATATATTATGCTTGCGTGTGAACCGCGTATAAATATATATTATGCTTGCGTGTGAACCGCGTATAAATATATATTATGCTTGCGTGTGAACCGCGTATAAATATATATTATGCTTGCGTGTGAACCGCGTATAAATATATATTATGCTTGCGTGTGAACCGCGTATAAATATATATTATGCTTGCGTGTGAACCGCGTATAAATATATATTATGCTTGCGTGTGAACCGCGTATAAATATATATTATGCTTGCGTGTGAACCGCGTATAAATATATATTATGCTTGCGTGTGAACCGCGTATAAATATATATTATGCTTGCGTGTGAACCGCGTATAAATATATATTATGCTTGCGTGTGAACCGCGTATAAATATATATTATGCTTGCGTGTGAACCGCGTATAAATATATATTATGCTTGCGTGTGAACCGCGTATAAATATATATTATGCTTGCGTGTGAACCGCGTATAAATATATATTATGCTTGCGTGTGAACCGCGTATAAATATATATTATGCTTGCGTGTGAACCGCGTATAAATATATATTATGCTTGCGTGTGAACCGCGTATAAATATATATTATGCTTGCGTGTGAACCGCGTATAAATATATATTATGCTTGCGTGTGAACCGCGTATAAATATATATTATGCTTGCGTGTGAACCGCGTATAAATATATATTATGCTTGCGTGTGAACCGCGTATAAATATATATTATGCTTGCGTGTGAACCGCGTATAAATATATATTATGCTTGCGTGTGAACCGCGTATAAATATATATTATGCTTGCGTGTGAACCGCGTATAAATATATATTATGCTTGCGTGTGAACCGCGTATAAATATATATTATGCTTGCGTGTGAACCGCGTATAAATATATATTATGCTTGCGTGTGAACCGCGTATAAATATATATTATGCTTGCGTGTGAACCGCGTATAAATATATATTATGCTTGCGTGTGAACCGCGTATAAATATATATTATGCTTGCGTGTGAACCGCGTATAAATATATATTATGCTTGCGTGTGAACCGCGTATAAATATATATTATGCTTGCGTGTGAACCGCGTATAAATATATATTATGCTTGCGTGTGAACCGCGTATAAATATATATTATGCTTGCGTGTGAACCGCGTATAAATATATATTATGCTTGCGTGTGAACCGCGAATTAACAATCATCAACCATCAATAATTAACCCAAATTAAACTATACGTACATACACTTAGGAGGATTCTACTTTCCTCGGATCCTAGATGCTTATATATAGGGTCACCCGCAGCCTTCCCACCACATCTAAGACTCTTTGAAAGTAAAACCGACCTCCATATATGTACTTCTACCCTAATACATTACAATAACACAATCACATTCGTAAACCATCACACAATCAATCAAAACTATCTGTCAATCAACAATCAATCAGAAATTAACTAGACAGTCAATCAAATCAACCAAACAATTCAACAAACACGTATATGTACACTTTTCAGCCCGAATCTCTATTGAGTAGGGAGCTACGAAACTCACCTGATCGGCAAAGAAGTTAAATTTGATATAAAGTCAAGTTACTATCGTTCAATGATCACTTCACGTCCAACACCAATATATATTATGCTTGCGTGTGAACCGCGTATAAATATATATTATGCTTGCGTGTGAACCGCGTATAAATATATATTATGCTTGCGTGTGAACCGCGTATAAATATTTTTTTTTTTTTTTTTTTTTTTTTTTTTTTTTTTTTTTTTTTTTTTTTTTTTTTTTTTTTTTTTTTTTTTTTTTTTTTTTTTTTTTTTTTTTTTTTTTTTTTTTTTTTTTTTTTTTTTTTTTTTTTTTTTTTTTTTTTTTTTTTTTTTTTTTTTTTTTTTTTTTTTTTTTTTTTTTTTTTTTTTTTTTTTTTTTTTTTTTTTTTTTTTTTTTTTTTTTTTTTTTTTTTTTTTTTTTTTTTTTTTTTTTTTTTTTTTTTTTTTTTTTTTTTTTTTTTTTTTTTTTTTTTTTTTTTTTTTTTTTTTTTTTTTTTTTTTTTTTTTTTTTTTTTTTTTTTTTTTTTTTTTTTTTTTTTTTTTTTTTTTTTTTTTTTTTTTTTTTTTTTTTTTTTTTTTTTTTTTTTTTTTTTTTTTTTTTTTTTTTTTTTTTTTTTTTTTTTTTTTTTTTTTTTTTTTTTTTTTTTTTTTTTTTTTTTTTTTTTTTTTTTTTTTTTTTTTTTTTTTTTTTTTTTTTTTTTTTTTTTTTTTTTTTTTTTTTTTTTTTTTTTTTTTTTTTTTTTTTTTTTTTTTTTTTTTTTTTTTTTTTTTTTTTTTTTTTTTTTTTTTTTTTTTTTTTTTTTTTTTTTTTTTTTTTTTTTTTTTTTTTTTTTTTTTTTTTTTTTTTTTTTTTTTTTTTTTTTTTTTTTTTTTTTTTTTTTTTTTTTTTTTTTTTTTTTTTTTTTTTTTTTTTTTTTTTTTTTTTTTTTTTTTTTTTTTTTTTTTTTTTTTTTTTTTTTTTTTTTTTTTTTTTTTTTTTTTTTTTTTTTTTTTTTTTTTTTTTTTTTTTTTTTTTTTTTTTTTTTTTTTTTTTTTTTTTTTTTTTTTTTTTTTTTTTTTTTTTTTTTTTTTTTTTTTTTTTTTTTTTTTTTTTTTTTTTTTTTTTTTTTTTTTTTTTTTTTTTTTTTTTTTTTTTTTTTTTTTTTTTTTTTTTTTTTTTTTTTTTTTTTTTTTTTTTTTTTTTTTTTTTTTTTTTTTTTTTTTTTTTTTTTTTTTTTTTTTTTTTTTTTTTTTTTTTTTTTTTTTTTTTTTTTTTTTTTTTTTTTTTTTTTTTTTTTTTTTTTTTTTTTTTTTTTTTTTTTTTTTTTTTTTTTTTTTTTTTTTTTTTTTTTTTTTTTTTTTTTTTTTTTTTTTTTTTTTTTTTTTTTTTTTTTTTTTTTTTTTTTTTTTTTTTTTTTTTTTTTTTTTTTTTTTTTTTTTTTTTTTTTTTTTTTTTTTTTTTTTTTTTTTTTTTTTTTTTTTTTTTTTTTTTTTTTTTTTTTTTTTTTTTTTTTTTTTTTTTTTTTTTTTTTTTTTTTTTTTTTTTTTTTTTTTTTTTTTTTTTTTTTTTTTTTTTTTTTTTTTTTTTTTTTTTTTTTTTTTTTTTTTTTTTTTTTTTTTTTTTTTTTTTTTTTTTTTTTTTTTTTTTTTTTTTTTTTTTTTTTTTTTTTTTTTTTTTTTTTTTTTTTTTTTTTTTTTTTTTTTTTTTTTTTTTTTTTTTTTTTTTTTTTTTTTTTTTTTTTTTTTTTTTTTTTTTTTTTTTTTTTTTTTTTTTTTTTTTTTTTTTTTTTTTGTTTTAGTACAAACGCCAAATACCCCAAAAATCGACCCAAACCATTCCAAAACAAATTGTAAGGACTTGTAACTCATTTTGAAGTATAACCAAACATCATTAACCATAAATACACATAACCCAACCCACAATTTAGACCAAAACATCACTATCACTTCCAAATCATTCAAACCCTAATTTAAACCCTAATTTCAATTTTACCATTTTCAAGACTTGGAATCACATCAAATCAACTAGAAACATATGAACAAGCATAAATAGAAGTAAATGGGATGAATTAGACTTACCAAAACTTCCTCTTGAGCCCCCCCCCCCCCCCCCCCCCCCCCCCCCCCCCCCCCCCCCCCCCCCCCCCCCCCCCCCCCCCCCCCCCCCCCCCCCCCCCCCCCCCCCCCCCCCCCCCCCCCCCCCCCCCCCCCCCCCCCCCCCCCCCCCCCCCCCCCCCCCCCCCCCCCCCCCCCCCCCCCCCCCCCCCCCCCCCCCCCCCCCCCCCCCCCCCCCCCCCCCCCCCCCCCCCCCCCCCCCCCCCCCCCCCCCCCCCCCCCCCCCCCCCCCCCCCCCCCCCCCCCCCCCCCCCCCCCCCCCCCCCCCCCCCCCCCCCCCCCCCCCCCCCCCCCCCCCCCCCCCCCCCCCCCCCCCCCCCCCCCCCCCCCCCCCCCCCCCCCCCCCCCCCCCCCCCCCCCCCCCCCCCCCCCCCCCCCCCCCCCCCCCCCCCCCCCCCCCCCCCCCCCCCCCCCCCCCCCCCCCCCCCCCCCCCCCCCCCCCCCCCCCCCCCCCCCCCCCCCCCCCCCCCCCCCCCCCCCCCCCCCCCCCCCCCCCCCCCCCCCCCCCCCCCCCCCCCCCCCCCCCCCCCCCCCCCCCCCCCCCCCCCCCCCCCCCCCCCCCCCCCCCCCCCCCCCCCCCCCCCCCCCCCCCCCCCCCCCCCCCCCCCCCCCCCCCCCCCCCCCCCCCCCCCCCCCCCCCCCCCCCCCCCCCCCCCCCCCCCCCCCCCCCCAAAAATCGACCCAAACCATTCCAAAACAAATTGTAAGGACTTGTAACTCATTTTGAAGTATAACCAAACATCATTAACCATAAATACACATAACCCAACCCACAATTTAGACCAAAACATCACTATCACTTCCAAATCATTCAAACCCTAATTTAAACCCTAATTTCAATTTTACCATTTTCAAGACTTGGAATCACATCAAATCAACTAGAAACATATGAACAAGCATAAATAGAAGTAAATGGGATGAATTAGACTTACCAAAACTTCCTCTTGAGCTCAAACCCGAAATTAGGTCAAAATGGGTTAAAATCTTGCACTATGAACTTCAATCTTTAGGTATGATGAAGATGAGAAGGAGATGATAATGATTCTTATATTAAACAAATTGCACAACACCAATTAATTCAAGAGTTCAAGATAGAAAGATTGGAAGAGAGAGTTCTTTCTTTTGTTAGAGAGAAAAGAAAGAGATTAGGTTGTGTGGTGAAATGAAAGAGATAAGGGAAAGGGTTGGGTCTTGGAAGGCTCATGGGTCATGGGTAACCCATGGGTCGACCCGTTTCCCTTTACAAGCTAATTCACAAGTCGTTTTACATTTAATCACAGAATAAGTCATACAATCGACCCAACGAACATACCACATTATCATTCAATCACGAAATGAACCAAGATACTTCATTAACTCAAATTGTTAGTCAAATTGCACGTAAAGTCAAACGGTCAAAACTCATGGATGTTACATTATCCCCCGTCAAAAGAATTTCGTCCCGAAATTCAACGAAACACCAATCGTTAAAAAGATGTGGGTACTTAGGTCTCAACTCTAGAGGTCTCCACCACCAATCAACCCATTTCTTGTCTTCGGCGACTTCATAATGAAGTCCATCACAATTTGTTTTCCTTCAAATTTATCTCCTGGTCTTTCACCATGAGCTTATTCACACCCCTCAAGTTATCATATATTTCGAAACGACACGTGCTACCTTACAACACGAGTTACAGGCTTTTACAGTGATTAGCAAGGACGAACGAGTTGCCCCCTCCCCTTTGGGGCTCTTCAAGTCGTGTGTCTAAATTCGTATCCCGATCGTGGCAAGTCTATGAGGGTTTTGGCTACGCGTGCGACGTTAGGAAGGTTAAGCATATACGAAATTTAAGTTATCGAGATGGGACAAGTCCGGTAAGTCACTCGGAAAAGCTTCGGGAGACTCAAGATTAACGAGACGACGTTAGTTTTCAGATTTCTTGAGACGGTAGCCCTAAGGACCTTTGAGTTTGAAGATCTACACGAGACCCTAAGAACTCTATCGTTAGATATTTTACATTAGCAACCCTACTACACAATTAAGAATCATATTAACCGTTGGCATTTAGATTTGTGCTCATTTTATCGTCAAGAACCTTAATACCATAGATCACAAAGTACGTGAAGAGTTTGTCGTCTTCTAGAGTCAAGATACATGCACGGGGTATTTGACCGAATTTAGTTAGAGAGTCGCTAAACATCCAAAAAAAATTTTTAAACATATAATTCCAAAACACACGAACGAAGGTAACCCAAAGGAGTAACGTTAGGACAAACGAGGTCATAGTCGGTTTTGACATTGAGTAGTGCCATAACATCATAACCGTTAAGAGAAAGGTACCTTAACCAACGTTTGGATCATTTTGTCCTCCATTGCCAATTCCCGCAAAAGCTCGGCTATGAGGATGAACTTGATGGCCTTGTTGGCCACGGTTTTGATTCGACCCGGTAATTTGGAGTTGATTCGGATAGACCGCCACTTCAACTTGTTGTCTAATCCATTGCGGACAATTATTTCGGTAGTGATCAGGGCTTCCACATTTAAAGCACGTACCCCAAAGAAAGTTGCCTTGAGGATGAACGGTTTGAAGAGGTACTATATTCAACGGTGCCATTTTCGGTGCTCTACAATCTCTTGCCAAATGTCCAAGTTGATTACAATTGAGGCAAGCCCCACATTAGGTGTTAGTGGGATGATGCTTATTACACTTGTTACAAAAAGGATGAGGTCCCACATAAGTCCTCCTCGCCGGCTTAACTGCCGCCATCACCTTTCCCCGGTTAACATTTTTGGAAACAAACCTTCCCATTTTACTCACCCCACTTGACTCTCCCACTTCTTTCCTCTTGTTTGCTGGGGAGTTACTCAAAACACCGCTCCTCAACAAGTCTTCAGTCACACTACCGGCCCGGTTGACAGCATCGGCTAAAGAAGTAGGCATGTTAGAATTCACATAGGATTGGACTTGAGGATTCAAGCCCAATACAAACTTCTCGATGGCCCGAGCCTCAGAATCCACCAAGTGAGGAATGAGGGTAGACAACTCTTGAAATCGTCTAACATAACTCTTATAATCGGCTCCCTCCGTATTGAGATTAGCAAACTCAATGGTCAAGTTTTGTAGTTCATAGGGAGGACAAAACTTTGCCTTCACTTTGTTCTTGAAATCGATCCATTCCAAGTTATAAGTCTGCCCCAAAGTTATCTCCTGGTTCCACCAACTCAAGGCGTCATTTTTAAACATGCCGGATGCATAAGAAATCCGGTCGTCATACGTGCAATGACTTCTTTCAATCACTGCCTCGATCTCCTCAAACCACCTTATACACTCAGTGGGACCACCTCTTCCATTAAACTCCGGTGCCCCACAGCTTTTGAAGTCCTTAAATATACATCCCTGTCGGTATCCCCCGTATTGATTATACATGGGCATGCGGTTATCAATTCTCACTGGTTCCTCTTCTTCGTTTTCCACAGCCTGAGGTTGAGCATTTTCATTATTCATATTTCCTGGGGCTTCATTGTTTTGAGGCCCATTGTTTTGCCCAAGACTTGTCGTGACTTGAGCAATAATGGTTGGCATGATATTGGCGATCGTTTGAGCGATCACCTCAGCCAAGTTTGGCTCAGGAACTTTACCACGACCTCTTCCTTGGCCTCTACCACGACCTCTACCATGGCCCCTACCACGGCCCCTACCTCTACCTCCTTGTACCTCCGGTTGAGCTTCCGGTTGAGGTTCTTCCGGTTCAGCCCTATAGTTCGTTCCGGCTCTTCTTGGTCTCACCATTTCTATAAAGCAAGTGACACGTTGACCGAGAGTTAGTCTCAAATGCTCACATGTTAGTCACACAAGTAGTCAATGCTCTCATACCGATACCACATACTCATTTCATATCATTAAGCTAAGGCAAGAGTGCTAGAATCCTATGAGATTGTTACTTAGCATATCATTACCCCCCCCCCCCCCCCCCCCCCCCCCCCCCCCCCCCCCCCCCCCCCCCCCCCCCCCCCCCCCCCCCCCCCCCCCCCCCCCCCCCCCCCCCCCCCCCCCCCCCCCCCCCCCCCCCCCCCCCCCCCCCCCCCCCCCCCCCCCCCCCCCCCCCCCCCCCCCCCCCCCCCCCCCCCCCCCCCCCCCCCCCCCCCCCCCCCCCCCCCCCCCCCCCCCCCCCCCCCCCCCCCCCCCCCCCCCCCCCCCCCCCCCCCCCCCCCCCCCCCCCCCCCCCCCCCCCCCCCCCCCCCCCCCCCCCCCCCCCCCCCCCCCCCCCCCCCCCCCCCCCCCCCCCCCCCCCCCCCCCCCCCCCCCCCCCCCCCCCCCCCCCCCCCCCCCCCCCCCCCCCCCCCCCCCCCCCCCCCCCCCCCCCCCCCCCCCCCCCCCCCCCCCCCCCCCCCCCCCCCCCCCCCCCCCCCCCCCCCCCCCCCCCCCCCCCCCCCCCCCCCCCCCCCCCCCCCCCCCCCCCCCCCCCCCCCCCCCCCCCCCCCCCCCCCCCCCCCCCCCCCCCCCCCCCCCCCCCCCCCCCCCCCCCCCCCCCCCCCCCCCCCCCCCCCCCCCCCCCCCCCCCCCCCCCCCCCCCCCCCCCCCCCCCCCCCCCCCCCCCCCCCCCCCCCCCCCCCCCCCCCCCCCCCCCCCCCCCCCCCCCCCCCCCCCCCCCCCCCCCCCCCCCCCCCCCCCCCCCCCCCCCCCCCCCCCCCCCCCCCCCCCCCCCCCCCCCCCCCCCCCCCCCCCCCCCCCCCCCCCCCCCCCCCCCCCCCCCCCCCCCCCCCCCCCCCCCCCCCCCCCCCCCCCCCCCCCCCCCCCCCCCCCCCCCCCCCCCCCCCCCCCCCCCCCCCCCCCCCCCCCCCCCCCCCCCCCCCCCCCCCCCCCCCCCCCCCCCCCCCCCCCCCCCCCCCCCCCCCCCCCCCCCCCCCCCCCCCCCCCCCCCCCCCCCCCCCCCCCCCCCCCCCCCCCCCCCCCCCCCCCCCCCCCCCCCCCCCCCCCCCCCCCCCCCCCCCCCCCCCCCCCCCCCCCCCCCCCCCCCCCCCCCCCCCCCCCCCCCCCCCCCCCCCCCCCCCCCCCCCCCCCCCCCCCCCCCCCCCCCCCCCCCCCCCCCCCCCCCCCCCCCCCCCCCCCCCCCCCTCCACCCAATCAACTTCCATTAAGCATATTGGTTCCTTATTATACTTTAAGCCACACGTGCGCAATCCATGATGTCATTAACTTGTTATAATGTTGGGCGACCATAAAAGAGTTGATCGGGTTCTTTTAGGGTTGCCACAATATTATACTAAGTTAATACCATAACTTCATTTTGCTCTAAAGCATCCAACTAGCATCAATTAGTAACAACAATCCATATCAATGACAGTCAAATTCAATCAATGCACACCTTAACCATATTGTACCCATTCCACATTCATCATGTTGAATTCAAGCCATCACCTAAGTGGTCTTAACTACGAACTCACAATATACACTTTCTAGGGTTCACATAATTCACATTGCACACAATTTCCTAACCATGCATGCTATATGAGGAGTTTTAACTTAAGCCGTAGTCTAGGTCAAACCGCCTAATTCTCTACGACCACGCATGGGCTACCAATCTGTAACACCCCAAGCCAAGGCTCAGAATATCACGAAAATCATATAGCACAAGGTGGGATTAATGTAGAACATGAACTAAATGCAAATAAAGGATTCAGTGAATCCTTACAGTAAGATAAACAAGTATCAAAATACATAAAGAGCAAGTCATCATTAAATATTACAACAAAACATCAAAAGATGGCTAATGGTTCTAAGTACAATGCAACATAAGGCAAATGGATCCTTGATCCATATAAGTCCAGTCCGGGTTCAACAGCAAGCAAACAAATCAAACTCCACATCCTGGATAACCTGGTTACCTGAAAAGTGTACTAAGCATAGTCAACACAAGGTTGGTGAACCGCGTATCAATATATATTATGCTTGCGTGTGAACCGCGTATAAATATATATTATGCTTGCGTGTGAACCGCGTATAAATATATATTATGCTTGCGTGTGAACCGCGTATAAATATATATTATGCTTGCGTGTGAACCGCGTATAAATATATATTATGCTTGCGTGTGAACCGCGTATAAATATATATTATGCTTGCGTGTGAACCGCGTATAAATATATATTATGCTTGCGTGTGAACCGCGTATAAATATATATTATGCTTGCGTGTGAACCGCGTATAAATATATATTATGCTTGCGTGTGAACCGCGTATAAATATATATTATGCTTGCGTGTGAACCGCGTATAAATATATATTATGCTTGCGTGTGAACCGCGTATAAATATATATTATGCTTGCGTGTGAACCGCGTATAAATATATATTATGCTTGCGTGTGAACCGCGTATAAATATATATTATGCTTGCGTGTGAACCGCGTATAAATATATATTATGCTTGCGTGTGAACCGCGTATAAATATATATTATGCTTGCGTGTGAACCGCGTATAAATATATATTATGCTTGCGTGTGAACCGCGTATAAATATATATTATGCTTGCGTGTGAACCGCGTATAAATATATATTATGCTTGCGTGTGAACCGCGTATAAATATATATTATGCTTGCGTGTGAACCGCGTATAAATATATATTATGCTTGCGTGTGAACCGCGTATAAATATATATTATGCTTGCGTGTGAACCGCGTATAAATATATATTATGCTTGCGTGTGAACCGCGTATAAATATATATTATGCTTGCGTGTGAACCGCGTATAAATATATATTATGCTTGCGTGTGAACCGCGTATAAATATATATTATGCTTGCGTGTGAACCGCGTATAAATATATATTATGCTTGCGTGTGAACCGCGTATAAATATATATTATGCTTGCGTGTGAACCGCGTATAAATATATATTATGCTTGCGTGTGAACCGCGTATAAATATATATTATGCTTGCGTGTGAACCGCGTATAAATATATATTATGCTTGCGTGTGAACCGCGTATAAATATATATTATGCTTGCGTGTGAACCGCGTATAAATATATATTATGCTTGCGTGTGAACCGCGTATAAATATATATTATGCTTGCGTGTGAACCGCGTATAAATATATATTATGCTTGCGTGTGAACCGCGTATAAATATATATTATGCTTGCGTGTGAACCGCGTATAAATATATATTATGCTTGCGTGTGAACCGCGTATAAATATATATTATGCTTGCGTGTGAACCGCGTATAAATATATATTATGCTTGCGTGTGAACCGCGTATAAATATATATTATGCTTGCGTGTGAACCGCGTATAAATATATATTATGCTTGCGTGTGAACCGCGTATAAATATATATTATGCTTGCGTGTGAACCGCGTATAAATATATATTATGCTTGCGTGTGAACCGCGTATAAATATATATTATGCTTGCGTGTGAACCGCGTATAAATATATATTATGCTTGCGTGTGAACCGCGTATAAATATATATTATGCTTGCGTGTGAACCGCGTATAAATATATATTATGCTTGCGTGTGAACCGCGTATAAATATATATTATGCTTGCGTGTGAACCGCGTATAAATATATATTATGCTTGCGTGTGAACCGCGTATAAATATATATTATGCTTGCGTGTGAACCGCGTATAAATATATATTATGCTTGCGTGTGAACCGCGTATAAATATATATTATGCTTGCGTGTGAACCGCGTATAAATATATATTATGCTTGCGTGTGAACCGCGTATAAATATATATTATGCTTGCGTGTGAACCGCGTATAAATATATATTATGCTTGCGTGTGAACCGCGTATAAATATATATTATGCTTGCGTGTGAACCGCGTATAAATATATATTATGCTTGCGTGTGAACCGCGTATAAATATATATTATGCTTGAGTGCGTAACACACGAATCAAGTATAGCGAGACGTACATGTTCATTCCAACCATAATTCCAAAATTTATCGCTTTCTCTAAACAACGCGTACACATACTTTGGAGGATTTTACTTTCATCAAGTTCTAGATGCTTATGTATAGGGTCACCCGCAGCCTTCCCACCACATCTAAGACTCTTTGAAAGTAAAACCGACCTCCATATATGTACTTCTACCCTAATACATTACAATAACACAATCACATTCGTAAACCATCACACAATCAATCAAAACTATCTGTCAATCAACAATCAATCAGAAATTAACTAGACAGTCAATCAAATCAACCAAACAATTCAACAAACACGTATATGTACACTTTTCAGCCCGAATCTCTATTGAGTATTGCCTATAAATACAAAGTCATTTCCTTGACAAAAATACTTTTAAGCATTCATTTTGCATTGAAGTGAATTTGTCCAAATACTCTCGATCTTAAACTGGGATACTTCACAACTTTAAGTATCTCGATCCTAAAGAGTTATTTGACAAATATTGTAACACCCCGACTATAGCGGAAACACGAGATGCCACAGAACGACATGGTACAAAAGATTTAAGCAACAAACATCAACATAAAGTTTCAAAAGCCATTCGAATTAAAAAGGTAACAAGTTCAAGTGGACGTTTAATAAACATTACATAACCAAATTCATAATCAAAAGTTCAAATGTTTGCGTTACTAGTCCAACATGCAACAAATAAACACATCGTCCAAGGAGCGGTCCAAAAGCTAACTTACTGCCCTAGACCTGAAAAGCATGAAGAAAAAGTGTCAACTACGAGAGTTGAGTGAGTTCATAGGATTATACTAACAACACACATGTATTTAATCCAATTCAAGAAAGAATATGTCATAAAATTTCCAAGAATTCCATCATACTGTCCATACCCAAACCGTATGTTCAAACAATAATTGCCATCCATAATAAAATATCAATATCTCTGGGTCAATGGTAAGACTACCATGACATAATTTGATGAGATTGTTCTTGAGCCACTACTAAGACCGGTTATGTCCCAATAATCAATATATAATGTCCCAAATGATAAGATAATGATAAGCACATGCTGTCAATCACGTGCATAAAGATAACCAAGGGTCGTGCCATGGAGACGCCCATAAATATATAGTAGTTAGAGCACCGCGAGGCCAGACTGGCGATGAAGGTGGCCACCAAGGCAGACCAAACATCCCACCGTTACCTATAATAGTGGATGAGGGGACAAGTCCTAGTTGCGCAACCCTCTAACTACAGGCCTCAAATGAGTTAATAGTAGTGTACAGGGGACCACAGTTTGACAGTACTCAAGCTCATCATATAACATATAACACGTTGAACATACAATATAATTCCCATATCATTATCATTATTTCAATGAATCAATTCATAAGAGAAAGTCATTTTAATTAATCATGCTTTTCACCCCGAAAGTAAACACGTAAAAGAGTTTGAAAGGGGGCTATGACTCACTTGATTAGAGGGTGAATAGGGGCTGATCAAACGTGATTCCTTCGCTTAGATTTGTTGCGCCTCAAGCAAGCCTAAACCATAACGTATATATTCGCGGTGTAAGTTCGCGTGACATGAACTAGTGAGCTAGATCATGAGATGTATACTAGTAGACTTGCCCATATTTGGTTGTCATTAGATTATGGAATTTAAGTGCATTATGATGTTCTCATTGTTTGGGTATAAGAGATTTGGTGGTAAGAGTCGTTTTCTCATTATACGTTTTTGTACGTTTATTGGAATTTCGGTAGTTTGGCTTGGATTTATATGATTTCCATTGCACACTTTGCTTAGTAATAATATTTGACATTAGTGGTCTTATAATATAAATATTTTAAGTATATTTTCTGGTTTGTAAATATATATTTAATTTAATAATATTTAATTATTTATTTATTCACTTTATTGATTTATTTGCTAAATAAATCCTTAAAAATACTTTTAAGTGTCATAATTGTCTTTATAAATTATGAATGATTTCATTTGAATTATCTTCTGATATATAAGCTTCTTAATTTATAATTTCATGATTTATACTTTTATTTGTGTATTTTCCATTTATTTTAATAATAATATTTAATTAATTGTTTTTACTTAATTATTTATCTTTAAATTATGTAACACATGTCTCTTGCCTTTTAGCTATTTTTCTCCAGTAGGTTTTAGTTATTTTTATCAATGGTTAAGTTGATTTAACTTCATTCTTGATGTACATAATTTATTTATGGATTTTTATGTCTTTTAATTACCATTTAAATTCAATAATTCATGGAAATTCATAGAAATCACCACTAAACATTTTGGCCAAAAATCTCAGGCCTTTTAGGCAACTTTTATCCATACAAAATCATATCAATTCAACCTCTCTTGTGTCTTGCTCATTTTGAGGGTTTTATGATTAAAATCGTTTACCGAAATAGTGATTTTAGCCTCATTTCTTAAGCAATTAAAGTGCTTCAAAATGGATTTTCATTCTTGTTTCTTTATTTCCAGAAAGTTCATCATATTTTGGTGTCCAAAATCGTGAGAGTGGTGGTGGTGTGATATGTGCAATTTAGTGCTTTCGGTTAGTGATTATTTGACCCGAAAAGGTGGTTTTTGAGCTTGTTGTTGTCATGAACTAATAGATCTGAGTTTTGTGCTTTTATTTCAACATTTTTCCAGTAGGTTTTAGTTATTTTTATCAATGGTTAAGTTGATTTAACTTCATTCTTGATGTACATAATTTATTTATGGATTTTTATGTCTTTTAATTACCATTTAAATTCAATAATTCATGGAAATTCATAGAAATCACCACTAAACATTTTGGCCAAAAATCTCAGGCCTTTTAGGCAACTTTTATCCATACAAAATCATATCAATTCAACCTCTCTTGTGTCTTGCTCATTTTGAGGGTTTTATGATTAAAATCGTTTACCGAAATAGTGATTTTAGCCTCATTTCTTAAGCAATTAAAGTGCTTCAAAATGGATTTTCATTCTTGTTTCTTTATTTCCAGAAAGTTCATCATATTTTGGTGTCCAAAATCGTGAGAGTGGTGGTGGTGTGATATGTGCAATTTAGTGCTTTCGGTTAGTGATTATTTGACCCGAAAAGGTGGTTTTTGAGCTTGTTGTTGTCATGAACTAATAGATCTGAGTTTTGTGCTTTTATTTCAACATTTTTCCAGTAGGTTTATCATATTTTCTTGGTCATAAGATTATGGTGCATGTGTGTGCTCAAAATGCATTTTTGCGTGTTTTCGGTTTGTGATTTCTAGCTTATTTTAACATGTTTTGATTCAAGCTTTATACCCTTGATATTTTATCAATTTTTCCAGAATATTAACACTAATATTAACATATTTTTCACTTATAACAAGTCCATATCCATCTCATAATCCAACAAAAGATCCAACTTTCTTAAATCTAGCATATATGCATTCGAATCAACACTTTTTACTATCAACTTTTATAGATCTAACTTTCAACAATACAAAAACATCTTTTATATGAAAAATCTCAGAATATACTCTTCAAAAATATACAAAAACATATAGATCTATCAACAAGAAAGTCACTTTAAAAGCTACGAATCTATAACCACACTTTTGGGTCTTAAACTTGTTGAATCCTTGGATCTTTCTTATTAGATTCGACATGCATGAGCATGGAAAGAAGATCCTATCAACTTTATATGAAAAATCTCAGAATATATATATATATATATATATATATATATATATATATATATATATATATATATATATATATATATATATATATATATATATATATATATATATATATATATATATATATATATATATATATATATATATATATATATATATATATATATATATATATATATATATATATATATATATATATATATATATATATATA
Source organism: Erigeron breviscapus (assembly GCA_034093135.1). Lineage (NCBI taxonomy): Eukaryota > Viridiplantae > Streptophyta > Magnoliopsida > Asterales > Asteraceae > Erigeron > Erigeron breviscapus. Next base: position 55,033,852 of record CM067175.1, on the reverse strand, counting down.
TATATATATATATATATATATATATATATATATATATATATATATATATATATATATATATATATATATATATATATATATATATATATATATATATATATATATATATATATATATATATATATATATATATATATATATATATATATATATATATATATATATATATATATATATATATATATATATATATATATATATATATATATATATATATATATATATATATATATATATATATATATATATATATATATATATATATATATATATATATATATATATATATATATATATATATATATATATATATATATATATATATATATATATATATATATATATATATATATATATATATATATATATATATATATATATATATATATATATATATATATATATATATATATATATATATATATATATATATATATATATATATATATATATATATATATATATATATATATATATATATATATATATATATATATATATATATATATATATATATATATATATATATATATATATATATATATATATATATATATATATATATATATATATATATATATATATATATATATATATATATATATATATATATATATATATATATATATATATATATATATATATATATATATATATATATATATATATATATATATATATATATATATATATATATATATATATATATATATATATATATATATATATATATATATATATATATATATATATATATATATATATATATATATATATATATATATATATATATATATATATATATATATATATATATATATATATATATATATATATATATATATATATATATATATATATATATATATATATATATATATATATATATATATATATATATATATATATATATATATATATATATATATATATATATATATATATATATATATATATATATATATATATATATATATATATATATATATATATATATATATATATATATATATATATATATATATATATATATATATATATATATATATATATATATATATATATATATATATATATATATATATATATATATATATATATATATATATATATATATATATATATATATATATATATATATATATATATATATATATATATATATATATATATATATATATATATATATATATATATATATATATATATATATATATATATATATATATATATATATATATATATATATATATATATATATATATATATATATATATATATATATATATATATATATATATATATATATATATATATATATATATATATATATATATATATATATATATATATATATATATATATATATATATATATATATATATATATATATATATATATATATATATATATATATATATATATATATATATATATATATATATATATATATATATATATATATATATATATATATATATATATATATATATATATATATATATATATATATATATATATATATATATATATATATATATATATATATATATATATATATATATATATATATATATATATATATATATATATATATATATATATATATATATATATATATATATATATATATATATATATATATATATATATATATATATATATATATATATATATATATATATATATATATATATATATATATATATATATATATATATATATATATATATATATATATATATATATATATATATATATATATATATATATATATATATATATATATATATATATATATATATATATATATATATATATATATATATATATATATATATATATATATATATATATATATATATATATATATATATATATATATATATATATATATATATATATATATATATATATATATATATATATATATATATATATATATATATATATATATATATATATATATATATATCTAATATGTTACATATATTTGATTATAAATTTATTTTATTTTAACAATATATATATATATATATATACTTATTATGATTTAAACGCTTTTATGCGCATACGAACTTATAACATATTTTGAAATAGAGATTTTATTTTTGTGACCGAATTTACTTTAATTAGCTTTTTTTTTTTTTTTTTTTTTTTTTTTTTTTTTTTTTTTTTTTTTTTTTTTTTTTTTTTTTTTTTTTTTTTTTTTTTTTTTTTTTTTTTTTTTTTTTTTTTTTTTTTTTTTTTTTTTTTTTTTTTTTTTTTTTTTTTTTTTTTTTTTTTTTTTTTTTTTTTTTTTTTTTTTTTTTTTTTTTTTTTTTTTTTTTTTTTTTTTTTTTTTTTTTTTTTTTTTTTTTTTTTTTTTTTTTTTTTTTTTTTTTTTTTTTTTTTTTTTTTTTTTTTTTTTTTTTTTTTTTTTTTTTTTTTTTTTTTTTTTTTTTTTTTTTTTTTTTTTTTTTTTTTTTTTTTTTTTTTTTTTTTTTTTTTTTTTTTTTTTTTTTTTTTTTTTTTTTTTTTTTTTTTTTTTTTTTTTTTTTTTTTTTTTTTTTTTTTTTTTTTTTTTTTTTTTTTTTTTTTTTTTTTTTTTTTTTTTTTTTTTTTTTTTTTTTTTTTTTTTTTTTTTTTTTTTTTTTTTTTTTTTTTTTTTTTTTTTTTTTTTTTTTTTTTTTTTTTTTTTTTTTTTTTTTTTTTTTTTTTTTTTTTTTTTTTTTTTTTTTTTTTTTTTTTTTTTTTTTTTTTTTTTTTTTTTTTTTTTTTTTTTTTTTTTTTTTTTTTTTTTTTTTTTTTTTTTTTTTTTTTTTTTTTTTTTTTTTTTTTTTTTTTTTTTTTTTTTTTTTTTTTTTTTTTTTTTTTTTTTTTTTTTTTTTTTTTTTTTTTTTTTTTTTTTTTTTTTTTTTTTTTTTTTTTTTTTTTTTTTTTTTTTTTTTTTTTTTTTTTTTTTTTTTTTTTTTTTTTTTTTTTTTTTTTTTTTTTTTTTTTTTTTTTTTTTTTTTTTTTTTTTTTTTTTTTTTTTTTTTTTTTTTTTTTTTTTTTTTTTTCTTTGTATTTTTTTTTTTATAAAAATATGTATATAAGGTGTATATATTTGTTAGGTGTATGTATATGTATTTGTGTATGTATTGTAAGGTTAATTGTATTAGTTTGTAGTTATAAGTTAGTGTTTGTTCTAATATGTGCATATGTATATATGTCATGTATATATGCTTGTATGTATACATTTTTGTGTTTTTAATTTGTTACATGAGCCTTTGATTATAAACTTGTATTTATTTTAAGCATATATGTATATATATATATATATATATATATATACTTATATATATATATATATTATATATATATGTATTGTAAGTATATATGTATGTATAAAAGATATATATATATATATATATATAATATATATATAATATATATATATATATATATAATAATATATATTTATATATATATATATATATATATATATATATATATATATATATATATATATATATATATATATATATACATATATCTATTTATATAATATGTATTTATTTTAAGCATATATATATATATATATATATATACTTATTATGATTTAAACGCTTTTATGCGCATACGAACTTATAACATATTTTGAAGTAGAGATTTTATTTTTGTGACCGAATTTACTTTAATTAGCTAAATGATTAAGTTGTTGGACCTTCGTAAGGATTTTTGATAGTTATCTCAACTTGTGAGACTTACATTATTATTTAGATAATCCGATTGATCATAAATAAATTTTTGTTCGATGGTACTTTATAATTCATATTTAGTATTGAACAATAGCTTTAGATTGCTAGCTTAGGGGCATTATCTACTAGCTTTAAGTATAACTATGGCTTGCGAGATCATAGGCAACATAACTAGCTCATATATGATATTTAAAAAGTAGGGTTGTTACATCCTTACCCCCTTAGAAGAATTCCGTCTCGGAATTTGAATTTGCTTAGGGAGTAAGTGCGGATATTTCTCGCGTATAAAGTCCTCGCGCTCCCATGTAAACTCTGGTCCGCGTTTCGTATCCCATCTAACTTTAACAATAGGGATCTTGCTCCTCTTTAGGCGTTTCTCATCGCGATCGAGAACTTCTATTGGCTCCTCACGAAATTGGAGCCTATCCTCCACACGTAGTTCTTCCAGTGGGACTACCTTCGAATCATCCGCCACACATTTCTTCAAGTTTGACACATGAAATGTGTCATGAACATCTCCCAATTCTTGGGGTAATTTCAACTTATAGGCTACGGGGCCTATTCTAGCAACAATTTCAAATGGCCCGATGTATCGGGGGCTCAGCTTTCCTCTTTTGCCGAACCTTACGGTTCCCTTCCATGGTGACACCTTTAATAGTACTTTGTCGCCAACCTCAAATTCTAGGGGCTTCCTCCTTTTATCCGCATAACTCTTTTGCCGATCTCTCGCGGCTTTAAGCTTTTCTTTAATGATCGCCACTTTGTCCGTTGTCTCTTGGACAAAATCAACGGTAGCTAGGCTTCTCTCGCCCGCCTCTATCCAACACATGGGTGATCTACATTTACGTCCGTATAGAGCCTCAAACGGCGCACACTGTATGCTAGAGTGATAACTGTTGTTGTAAGTAAATTCTGCGTATGGCAAGTGTTCATCCCAACTTCCACTAAATTCTAATGCGCAAGCTCTTAGCATATCCTCCAATGTTTGTATAGTACGCTCACTTTGCCCATCCGTTTGTGGGTGGTAAGCCGTGCTTAATGATAACGTAGTGCCCATTGCTTCTTGCACAAGACCCCAGAAACGTGAGGTAAACCTACCATCCCTATCGGATATGATGGACAGAGGTACACCATGCAATGTCACAATCTTTTCAACGTACAAATGTGCTAAACGTTCAGTGTTCCAGTCTTCTTTGATGGGGATGAAATGGGCTGATTTCGTAAGACGATCAACAATCACCCATATAGCATCATGACCTTTCTTTGTCCGAGGCAATTTCGTTACTAGGTCCATTGCTATTTGCTCCCACTTCCACTCGGGTATTTCTGGCTGCTTTAAAAGTCCAGCTGGCTTTTGGTGCTCAGCTTTAACCATCGCACAAGTCATGCATCGGCTCACATATAGTGCTACATCACCTTTCATCCCAGGCCACCAAAAATCCCTTTTTAGACCTTGGTACATCTTGTCCGCTCCTGGATGAATCGAGTATTTTGAATTGTGAGCTTCATTCATTAGCACCTCTCTCAGCCCGTTGATATTTGGGACCCAAGCTCTTCCCTTGAAATACAAGATGCCTTCATCATCCCTATCGAACCTTGTTTCTACTCCACTCAATGCCTCTTCTTCAATGTTCTTCCCTTCAAAAGCTTTTGCTTGATCTTCTAAGAATCTGTCCCTTAGAGACATTTTCACCTGTAAGTGATAAATTCTTGTCTTCGACACCCTAGTGCTCACCTTCCTACTAAGGGCGTCAGCAACAACATTTGCCTTTCCTGGGTGGTACTTAATTTCGCACTCGTAATCGTTAAGTAGCTCCATCCACCTTCTTTGCCTCATGTTTAACATCTTCTGATCGAAGATGTGTTGTAAGCTCTTGTGATCAGTAAATATGGTGCACTTGGTTCCATAAAGATAATGTCGCCATATCTTCAAGGCAAACACTACGGCTCCTAGCTCCAAATCGTGTGTTGAATAATTCTTCTCATGTGGCTTTAATTGCCTGGATGCGTACGCAATAACCTTGTCTCTTTGCATTAGTACGCACCCTAGCCCTTTATTCGACGCATCACAATATACTACAAATCCTTCCATTCCATCCGGCAACGCTAGTATTGGTGCTTCACACAACATGTCCTTAAGCGTTTGAAACGCCTGCTCTTGTTCTTCACCCCATTCGAACTCTCTTGCCTTTTGGGTTAATTGGGTTAAAGGTACCGCAATCTTAGAAAATCCCTGAATGAACCTCCTATAATAACCCGCCAAGCCTAGGAAGCTACGCACTTCCGTTGGTGTCTTGGGTGTCTCCCATTTCTTGATTGCCTCTATCTTAGACGGATCTACATGAATCCCTTCTTCGTTCACAACGTGTCCCAGAAATTGGACTTGTCGGAGCCAAAATTCACACTTAGAAAACTTCGCATATAGCTTCTCGTCCCTAAGTAGCTGCAAGATTATCCTCAGGTGCTTCTCGTGCTCCTCCTTGCTTCTAGAGTATATCAGAATGTCATCGATGAACACTATGACGAACTTATCCAAGTATGGCCTGCAGATCCTATTCATTAGGTCCATGAAAACGGCTGGTGCATTTGTGAGACCAAAGGGCATCACTAGGAACTCATAGTGCCCATAGCGAGTTCTGAAAGCCGTTTTAGGTACATCTTCTTCTCGTACCCTCAACTGATGATAGCCGGACCTAAGGTCAATTTTCGAGAAATGCGACGCTCCTTGCAGTTGGTCGAACAAATCGTCTATTCGCGGCAACGGGTACCTATTCTTGATCGTCAATTTATTCAACTCTCTATAGTCGATGCACATCCTCAAAGATCCATCCTTCTTCTTGACAAAGAGAATCGGCGCACCCCAAGGTGAAGAACTAGGTTGGATTAAACCTTTATCAAGCAATTCTTGCAATTGCTCCGAGAGTTCTCGCATTTCGGAGGGCGCTAGTCTATATGGTGCCTTAGCCACGGGGGCTGCCCCGGGAACTAAATCGATAGTAAACTCTACTTGTCTCGCTGGGGGAAGTCCAGGTAGTTCGTCCGGAAACACATCTAGAAAATCTCTAACCACAGCTACCTTGAGAGGGTCCTTATCTTTCACTCGCTTATCCACTACTTGTGCCAAGTATGTGTGATATTCCTTCCGTAGGTACTTCCTCACCTTCATGGACGACACCAACTTAGGTTGGACTCCCGCCTTATGGCCTTGAACTATTAGCACCTCACCGCTATCTAAGGGAATCTTAATGATCCTTTCATGGCAAAGTATTTCAGCACGCATTTTCGACAACCAATCCATTCCTACTATCACATCAAAACTTCCTATTTCTATGGGAATCAAGTCTATACTATAGTCCTTCTCATCTAAAGTTAACTTACAATCAGCAATAATTTCCTTAGCCTTATACTCGTTTCCATTAGCATATTCAACATAATAAGTTTCCTCCAGTTCACTAGGTTTCTTATCAATCAATTCTTTAAATTCAAAGGAAATAAAACTTCTTTCAGCTCCAGAATCAAACAACATAGATGCATAAACATTATTTATTGGAAACGTACCTACGATGACATTAGGGTCATCACGTGCCTCATTCGCTCCCATGGCATACACCCTTCCTCGGGCTTGACCTCCTTGATTGCCACGATTTCCTTGGTTAGCGTTGTTGCCTTGATTCCCAATATTAGCTTGATTCCCAACATTTCCTCGATTGACTTGATTTCCATTGTTTCCTCGGTTTGCTTGGTTCCCGCGATTTCCAACATTCCTAAAGTTACCACGGTTACCATTTCCATTTCCACGGTTGCCTTGTGCTCTCCTCAACCTAGGACAAGCATTTCTCCAATGATCTGTACTTCCACATTCGTGACATCCTCCTCGTTGTCCTTCATTCCTTGGCCCGCTTCGGCAGTGAGTAGCAAGGTGACCCATGCGGTTGCAAGTTGTGCAACGCTTGCATTCACCCAAGTGACTATAACCACATCGGTTGCACCTTGGGGGCATGCCACGATATGGATTGGGGTTAGCATCCACAACCCCATAGTTTCTCACAATCTTTTGCCTCTTATCCGGTCCATTCCCTTTTCGATCGCCAAACCGAATTCCTCCACCTTGTCTCGAACTTGATTCACCTCTTGTATACTTCCCACGCCTAACCAAATCGTTCACTAGCCTGGTTGCCAAGCTTATAGCCTGCTCCAGAGTGGTAGGACTTGCTGCAGTGACCATCAACCTAACTTCAGGTGCCAATCCATAGATAAACCTCTCGACCTTCTTAGCCACAGGGGTTACCATCTCTGGCACCAACACGCTCAACTCGTGAAAGCGGATCACATAGGCCTCCAATTCCAGTCCTTTCATGGCAAAGTATTTCAGCACGCATTTTCGACAACCAATCCATTCCTACTATCACATCAAAACTTCCTATTTCTATGGGAATCAAGTCTATACTATAGTCCTTCTCATCTAAAGTTAACTTACAATCAGCAATAATTTCCTTAGCCTTATACTCGTTTCCATTAGCATATTCAACATAATAAGTTTCCTCCAGTTCACTAGGTTTCTTATCAATCAATTCTTTAAATTCAAAGGAAATAAAACTTCTTTCAGCTCCAGAATCAAACAACATAGATGCATAAACATTATTTATTGGAAACGTACCTACGATGACATTAGGGTCATCACGTGCCTCATTCGCTCCCATGGCATACACCCTTCCTCGGGCTTGACCTCCTTGATTGCCACGATTTCCTTGGTTAGCGTTGTTGCCTTGATTCCCAATATTAGCTTGATTCCCAACATTTCCTCGATTGACTTGATTTCCATTGTTTCCTCGGTTTGCTTGGTTCCCGCGATTTCCAACATTCCTAAAGTTACCACGGTTACCATTTCCATTTCCACGGTTGCCTTGTGCTCTCCTCAACCTAGGACAAGCATTTCTCCAATGATCTGTACTTCCACATTCGTGACATCCTCCTCGTTGTCCTTCATTCCTTGGCCCGCTTCGGCAGTGAGTAGCAAGGTGACCCATGCGGTTGCAAGTTGTGCAACGCTTGCATTCACCCAAGTGACTATAACCACATCGGTTGCACCTTGGGGGCATGCCACGATATGGATTGGGGTTAGCATCCACAACCCCATAGTTTCTCACAATCTTTTGCCTCTTATCCGGTCCATTCCCTTTTCGATCGCCAAACCGAATTCCTCCACCTTGTCTCGAACTTGATTCACCTCTTGTATACTTCCCACGCCTAACCAAATCGTTCACTAGCCTGGTTGCCAAGCTTATAGCCTGCTCCAGAGTGGTAGGACTTGCTGCAGTGACCATCAACCTAACTTCAGGTGCCAATCCATAGATAAACCTCTCGACCTTCTTAGCCACAGGGGTTACCATCTCTGGCACCAACACGCTCAACTCGTGAAAGCGGATCACATAGGCCTCCAATTCCAGTCCTCTCATGGCGTGGTTCCAGAATTCCATCTCTAGTTTTTGTACCTCTTCTCGTGGACAATACTCACGCTTCAACTCGTGAAAGCGGATCACATAGGCCTCCAATTCCAGTCCTCTCATGGCGTGGTTCCAGAATTCCATCTCTAGTTTTTGTACCTCTTCTCGTGGACAATACTCACGCTTCAACTCATCTTTAAACTGCTCCCAAGTCAAAGCATTGACTGCTGCAGGACCTCTAGTAGTCGCTTGGAGATTCCACCAAGTAAGAGCTCTTCCCTGAAGCTTACTAGCAGCAAACTTCACACGGTCAGCCGGCGCACAGGTAATGATGTTCAAGTTGGCTTCCATGCTTTGGAACCAAGTAAGCAATGCAACAGGACCTTCTGTCCCATGAAACTCCTTGGGATTGCAAGACGTGAAAGCCTTGTAGGCATTCCTGTCAATAGCATTCTCTCCTCCATCTTGTCTTCTAGCCGTGTTGAGTGTAGCGGTTACATTCTCCGCTATTTGGGTGGCAATGTTCGGCATGGCGGCATTGATCTGTTGAGAGATAAGCTCGGCTAGCTCGGCTCTTCGCTGGGCCTCTTCACTCGTTTCTCCGCCGGTCCTTCGTGGTGCCATGTCTCTACAAAGGATAATATAGTTTAGTTATTCGTTTATTGAATCATATTATATAAACTCGACTCACGACTTCTTGATCTCACACGAGTATATCTAAAGTTATTTAGTGCATAGAGGGTTCGTTTGTACACATATGTATACGTATATCCCGACTCATATTCCTTTTTATAATTACGGCTTACTTGTCATTATGAGTAAATAAATGGTTAGGAAATTTCTAAAATTAATCAACCATGCTTTCTAGGTTAATTAAGAGAAGTACAGAATCTGTGTACGAACTTGGAGCACGTAAAAGTGGCTTAAGATGGACGATCTGGGCAAAACTCATAAAATATGAAACGTAGCCCTATGAGTTAAGTTTCACCTCCAATTGGGATCAGGTCAAAAGACGAAATAGAACTCCAGATATGGCCGTTCTACTAAAAGTGGTCAGAACTGATTTCCTGCTGTAACTATAACTTTTATAATCGAGATAACTTTATCACAACAAGGATAGAACATTTTGTAACCATAGGAAGGCATCAAGCTTACATACATATCATTCAATATGAGTTCACAAAATTGCTACATGCCAAATACTATGTGATCATCGTCACACAAAAGCTAGAAAGTTCAAGAAAGTGAAACAAAGTACAAACGTTCATACATCAAATAAGTTCATAAATAAAGTAACTCTTAGGTTTACTTCCTAAGCATGAGAGCTATTACGAGAGTGCAAAAAGCTGTAAGCACACATCCCATAATGAATATCACTTCATTAACTCGTCGAACTTCTGATATCGCCAAGCTCGCATAATCTCCTGTTCGATCGCCAAACCGATTTCCTCCACCTTGTCTCGAACTTGATTCACCTCTTGTATACTTCCCACGCCTAACCAAATCGTTCACTAGCCTGGTTGCCAAGCTTATAGCCTGCTCCAGAGTGGTAGGACTTGCTGCAGTGACCATCAACCTAACTTCAGGTGCCAATCCATAGATAAACCTCTCGACCTTCTTAGCCACAGGGGTTACCATCTCTGGCACCAACACGCTCAACTCGTGAAAGCGGATCACATAGGCCTCCAATTCCAGTCCTCTCATGGCGTGGTTCCAGAATTCCATCTCTAGTTTTTGTACCTCTTCTCGTGGACAATACTCACGCTTCAACTCATCTTTAAACTGCTCCCAAGTCAAAGCATTGACTGCTGCAGGACCTCTAGTAGTCGCTTGGAGATTCCACCAAGTAAGAGCTCTTCCCTGAAGCTTACTAGCAGCAAACTTCACACGGTCAGCCGGCGCACAGGTAATGATGTTCAAGTTGGCTTCCATGCTTTGGAACCAAGTAAGCAATGCAACAGGACCTTCTGTCCCATGAAACTCCTTGGGATTGCAAGACGTGAAAGCCTTGTAGGCATTCCTGTCAATAGCATTCTCTCCTCCATCTTGTCTTCTAGCCGTGTTGAGTGTAGCGGTTACATTCTCCGCTATTTGGGTGGCAATGTTCGGCATGGCGGCATTGATCTGTTGAGAGATAAGCTCGGCTAGCTCGGCTCTTCGCTGGGCCTCTTCACTCGTTTCTCCGCCGGTCCTTCGTGGTGCCATGTCTCTACAAAGGATAATATAGTTTAGTTATTCGTTTATTGAATCATATTATATAAACTCGACTCACGACTTCTTGATCTCACACGAGTATATCTAAAGTTATTTAGTGCATAGAGGGTTCGTTTGTACACATATGTATACGTATATCCCGACTCATATTCCTTTTTATAATTACGGCTTACTTGTCATTATGAGTAAATAAATGGTTAGGGAATTTCTAAAATTAATCAACCATGCTTTCTAGGTTAATTAAGAGAAGTACAGAATCTGTGTACGAACTTGGAGCACGTAAAAGTGGCTTAAGATGGACGATCTGGGCAAAACTCATAAAATATGAAACGTAGCCCTATGAGTTAAGTTTCACCTCCAATTGGGATCAGGTCAAAAGACGAAATAGAACTCCAGATATGGCCGTTCTACTAAAAGTGGTCAGAACTGATTTCCTGCTGTAACTATAACTTTTATAATCGAGATAACTTTATCACAACAAGGATAGAACATTTTGTAACCATAGGAAGGCATCAAGCTTACATACATATCATTCAATATGAGTTCACAAAATTGCTACATGCCAAATACTATGTGATCATCGTCACACAAAAGCTAGAAAGTTCAAGAAAGTGAAACAAAGTACAAACGTTCATACATCAAATAAGTTCATAAATAAAGTAACTCTTAGGTTTACTTCCTAAGCATGAGAGCTATTACGAGAGTGCAAAAAGCTGTAAGCACACATCCCATAATGAATATCACTTCATTAACTCGTCGAACTTCTGATATCGCCAAGCTCGCATAATCTCCTGTTCGATCCATAACTCCTAAGGCCCTTTCCATCATCACTTCTTGAGTCCTCACCCTTACTCTAGCATCCCTTAATCCGTTAGCTATTCCCCACACCCTCTCCCTTTCTTCACGAGTCATACCAATGGGAGGTGGAGGGGGTACTCCATAGACTGGGCGGTGTGGCTCCTCTCCTTGACGCCTATGTCCAAGATGGTACCAGGGATGATCACGAGGAAGACGCGGCTGAAAGTAGGGATCTTGGGCTGGAAATCGCCCATCGCTTAGGTTCATAGGTGCATCTTGCCTCGGCGGAGTAGGTGCTCTAGGGGCAGGTGGTGATGGTGGTGGCGAGGGTAAGCGACGTTCAGGTTGGCTAGGGGCAACACTCCTAGCATTATCGTCTTCCGATGGGTCTTCCATTGGATCGGTCTCCTCTTCCTCTTCTTCTGGGAGTGGTTGGGGAGGTTGCTCTTGCTCTAGGCTTCTCCTTTCTTCCTCTTCCAAGTAGTCCACAAATCCGTACAAGTTCCTTGGTCTAAGGGCTGATCCGGAAGCTCCACTTGCTCGTGACATGTTGTTCCTACACAAGTTTCACAAAGGCGTGAGATGACGACTTGACTCGACGCTTAGACGACCATGGACGACCGACTTGACCTTTGACGACCCATATGGCAACTTACGGACAGCAAGACGACTCGACGGACCATGAGACGACCTTAACCATTTGACAAGCAACCAATCAACTCGACCAACGACTCACAAGCTTAACAACCGAACAACGACATGACTATTCACAACCGACGACCAACTCAACTTGCACGACCGACATAACCATTTATAATTAAAGTAATGACTAGAATTCAACTTGTGCATAGCTCTCATGTATTACACCTAAATGGACAAAGTAATGCTAGCCAAGTGGGGGTATCAACTAAGGGTTCTAATAGGTAATGCAAACATTGGATTTGGTTATGTATCTTTTGCACCAAGAATCGTTTTTAAAGCTTATTTTCAAAAGACTCATTTTGAATATCCCTTATACAATCATTTCGATCATTCCATATTAAATTTTTAGTTAGGCATAGTTGATCAGGCTATGCATAAGTAAAACGAGAATACTTTATGATCGACTCAACTGTTTAAGAAATATTCGACTCGTTTTTGAAAATACGTAGGTTATAGCAAAAATTCTCTATAACCTTGAGCTTTGATACCATTTTTCTGTAACACCCCGACTATAGCGGAAACACGAGATGCCACAGAACGACATGGTACAAAAGATTTAAGCAACAAACATCAACATAAAGTTTCAAAAGCCATTCGAATTAAAAAGGTAACAAGTTCAAGTGGACGTTTAATAAACATTACATAACCAAATTCATAATCAAAAGTTCAAATGTTTGCGTTACTAGTCCAACATGCAACAAATAAACACATCGTCCAAGGAGCGGTCCAAAAGCTAACTTACTGCCCTAGACCTGAAAAGCATGAAGAAAAAGTGTCAACTACGAGAGTTGAGTGAGTTCATAGGATTATACTAACAACACACATGTATTTAATCCAATTCAAGAAAGAATATGTCATAAAATTTCCAAGAATTCCATCATACTGTCCATACCCAAACCGTATATATTTTAATTTAATAATATTTAATTATTTATTTATTCACTTTATTGATTTATTTGCTAAATAAATCCTTAAAAATACTTTTAAGTGTCATAATTGTCTTTATAAATTATGAATGATTTCATTTGAATTATCTTCTGATATATAAGCTTCTTAATTTATAATTTCATGATTTATACTTTTATTTGTGTATTTTCCATTTATTTTAATAATAATATTTAATTATTTATTTATTCACTTTATTGATTTATTTGCTAAATAAATCCTTAAAAATACTTTTAAGTGTCATAATTGTCTTTATAAATTATGAATGATTTCATTTGAATTATCTTCTGATATATAAGCTTCTTAATTTATAATTTCATGATTTATACTTTTATTTGTGTATTTTCCATTTATTTTAATAATAATATTTAATTATTTATTTATTCACTTTATTGATTTATTTGCTAAATAAATCCTTAAAAATACTTTTAAGTGTCATAATTGTCTTTATAAATTATGAATGATTTCATTTGAATTATCTTCTGATATATAAGCTTCTTAATTTATAATTTCATGATTTATACTTTTATTTGTGTATTTTCCATTTATTTTAATAATAATATTTAATTATTTATTTATTCACTTTATTGATTTATTTGCTAAATAAATCCTTAAAAATACTTTTAAGTGTCATAATTGTCTTTATAAATTATGAATGATTTCATTTGAATTATCTTCTGATATATAAGCTTCTTAATTTATAATTTCATGATTTATACTTTTATTTGTGTATTTTCCATTTATTTTAATAATAATATTTAATTATTTATTTATTCACTTTATTGATTTATTTGCTAAATAAATCCTTAAAAATACTTTTAAGTGTCATAATTGTCTTTATAAATTATGAATGATTTCATTTGAATTATCTTCTGATATATAAGCTTCTTAATTTATAATTTCATGATTTATACTTTTATTTGTGTATTTTCCATTTATTTTAATAATAATATTTAATTATTTATTTATTCACTTTATTGATTTATTTGCTAAATAAATCCTTAAAAATACTTTTAAGTGTCATAATTGTCTTTATAAATTATGAATGATTTCATTTGAATTATCTTCTGATATATAAGCTTCTTAATTTATAATTTCATGATTTATACTTTTATTTGTGTATTTTCCATTTATTTTAATAATAATATTTAATTATTTATTTATTCACTTTATTGATTTATTTGCTAAATAAATCCTTAAAAATACTTTTAAGTGTCATAATTGTCTTTATAAATTATGAATGATTTCATTTGAATTATCTTCTGATATATAAGCTTCTTAATTTATAATTTCATGATTTATACTTTTATTTGTGTATTTTCCATTTATTTTAATAATAATATTTAATTATTTATTTATTCACTTTATTGATTTATTTGCTAAATAAATCCTTAAAAATACTTTTAAGTGTCATAATTGTCTTTATAAATTATGAATGATTTCATTTGAATTATCTTCTGATATATAAGCTTCTTAATTTATAATTTCATGATTTATACTTTTATTTGTGTATTTTCCATTTATTTTAATAATAATATTTAATTATTTATTTATTCACTTTATTGATTTATTTGCTAAATAAATCCTTAAAAATACTTTTAAGTGTCATAATTGTCTTTATAAATTATGAATGATTTCATTTGAATTATCTTCTGATATATAAGCTTCTTAATTTATAATTTCATGATTTATACTTTTATTTGTGTATTTTCCATTTATTTTAATAATAATATTTAATTATTTATTTATTCACTTTATTGATTTATTTGCTAAATAAATCCTTAAAAATACTTTTAAGTGTCATAATTGTCTTTATAAATTATGAATGATTTCATTTGAATTATCTTCTGATATATAAGCTTCTTAATTTATAATTTCATGATTTATACTTTTATTTGTGTATTTTCCATTTATTTTAATAATAATATTTAATTATTTATTTATTCACTTTATTGATTTATTTGCTAAATAAATCCTTAAAAATACTTTTAAGTGTCATAATTGTCTTTATAAATTATGAATGATTTCATTTGAATTATCTTCTGATATATAAGCTTCTTAATTTATAATTTCATGATTTATACTTTTATTTGTGTATTTTCCATTTATTTTAATAATAATATTTAATTATTTATTTATTCACTTTATTGATTTATTTGCTAAATAAATCCTTAAAAATACTTTTAAGTGTCATAATTGTCTTTATAAATTATGAATGATTTCATTTGAATTATCTTCTGATATATAAGCTTCTTAATTTATAATTTCATGATTTATACTTTTATTTGTGTATTTTCCATTTATTTTAATAATAATATTTAATTATTTATTTATTCACTTTATTGATTTATTTGCTAAATAAATCCTTAAAAATACTTTTAAGTGTCATAATTGTCTTTATAAATTATGAATGATTTCATTTGAATTATCTTCTGATATATAAGCTTCTTAATTTATAATTTCATGATTTATACTTTTATTTGTGTATTTTCCATTTATTTTAATAATAATATTTAATTAATTGTTTTTACTTAATTATTTATCTTTAAATTATGTAACACATGTCTCTTGCCTTTTAGCTATTTTTCTCCAGTAGGTTTTAGTTATTTTTATCAATGGTTAAGTTGATTTAACTTCATTCTTGATGTACATAATTTATTTATGGATTTTTATGTCTTTTAATTACCATTTAAATTCAATAATTCATGGAAATTCATAGAAATCACCACTAAACATTTTGGCCAAAAATCTCAGGCCTTTTAGGCAACTTTTATCCATACAAAATCATATCAATTCAACCTCTCTTGTGTCTTGCTCATTTTGAGGGTTTTATGATTAAAATCGTTTACCGAAATAGTGATTTTAGCCTCATTTCTTAAGCAATTAAAGTGCTTCAAAATGGATTTTCATTCTTGTTTCTTTATTTCCAGAAAGTTCATCATATTTTGGTGTCCAAAATCGTGAGAGTGGTGGTG
>CM067175.1:54997052-55012052 GCA_034093135.1 Erigeron breviscapus | reverse complement strand
ATATAGTTATGGTTTCATAAGAATATGAAGTAGTTAATCAATATTATGTTTGAAATTTATATGATATAATGAGGCTTTATATTATAAGAATATCTGTATATTCTTTATTCGATCATAGTTATGTATCTCAGTCATGAATTGAGGGGGAGTACATAAGAATGATTGTAGTTATAATGATTAATCATAGTTATACATCCTAGTCATAAAATTGAGGGGGAGGTATAAGAATGACGAATCAATTTTATAACTTTTTAAGTATGTTTCACAAGTGGTACAGATCGGGAAAGCTCATTTCGAGAAAGTTCTGGAAAGATTGATCGTGGAAAAGTTAAAGAATTTTTGTAAGTTTATTAACTTTTTAAGTATGTTTCACAAGTGGTACAGATCGGGAAAGCTCATTTCGAGAAAGTTCTGGAAAGATTGATCGTGGAAAAGTTAAAGAATTTTTTGTAAGTTTATTAACTTTTCAGGTTTAAGACGAAGATCGAGGAAAAGATGGAAATTGGATGTCTACAGGTTTATTCATTCTATTCTTCATATTTCCAAGAAGTTCGTAATAAACGTTGATCAACTATTCAGAAACTTTGACGAAATTTTGAATTTTAAAGTGTGCAGGTTTTTACGACCTCGTAATTGGTCGATTGGGCCTTGTATCAATACGACTTCGTAATTGGATGGGCCGGGTTGACCCAAGCCCATTCGGGTTGAGTGGGTATATAACCCAATTTTACCCTAATACGACCTCACAAATTAAAAACAATATTCAGAGCTTTACGACCCCGAAAACCACTTTGCTACCCCGTTTTAGATTTGATATATACGATTAGATCAAGAGTTTTTGAGTGATATACTTGTGTTCATCTCGAAAAACTGAATCTAGGTATGTAATCTAATCGTCCAATAGTTAACCATGCAACAAGAAAATCAAGAAAAATGGTTTCGAAATTTTCGAATTGGATTTCACTTTTTTCTTCAACTTTGATGTTTTCTGGGTAAAACTAAGGGTTGGGGTATGTTATCGTTTGAATACGAGTGTATAGAAACGATTTTTACAAGTTTTGGTTGGGTAAATCACGAATTCGTGTTGGGGAAGATGAACAGTGCGACGGACTCGCATTTGGGGGTTTGCTAGCCCAGATTTGCGACCTCGTAAATGGCAATTAATTTTGACCTAGTTTGACTTCTAGAATACGAGTTGGATTTATGACCTGGACCAAATACGATGCCAAATTGGAAAATACGACCTCGTATTTAGAGTTTGGTTGACTTGTATTTTGACCATGAAATATGACCTCGTACAGAGATACGACCTCGTATTTGACTTAACAGATTTTCAAAAGTTTATTTTTAATAAAATTTGAAAATAAGTTAATTTATGTTAATTATGTTTTAACTTAATTACAGAGATAATTTAAGTTAATTGCATATGATATGCATATGAATTTTTGTTGGTGCATATCCCTTGGTGACAAGAGCATTCTAGATGTGTCATGTATTTTATATATTTCAAGTCTTGTAATTTATCTTGTAATTACCGTTTGTCGATAATATTACCTTGGCATATATTGTTGATCATGTTGGGATCCTTTTATGTTTATATGTTTGTTTATTATTTATGTTTTGCAGGTTCTTGACATTAATGTAAACATTACATGTAATGAGTTATTAAGATAATATTGTTTCTGCGTTTTAAAGCAGTAGAAATATTATCTTAATATACTTCCAATGAAGGATTAAGTTAATGATTGTTTCTGCGTATTTACAGCAGTAGAGACATTAACTTAATGTACACTTCCAATAGGTAATACAGACAATGTGTTTCTGCGCATTTACAGCAGTAGAAACATTGTCTGAGCTAATGATTGTTTCTGCGTATTTACAGCAGTAGAAACATTATCTGAGTTAATGTTGTTTCTGTGTCTTGACAGCAGTAGAAACATTAACTCAAATATTCCTAAGTGTTATTTGAGGGTTCTTGGGAACGAGCAAAATAGTTGCTTGTGGAAAGAACACTCAAATGGTCATTTGAGGGTTCTTAGGAACGAGCAAATAGTTGCTTGTGGAAAGAACACTCAAGTGGTTTGAGAGTTCTCGGGAACAAGAAAATAGTTGCTTGTAGAGAGAACACTCAAACAGTTTGAGAGTTTCTGTGGAAACAAGCAAAAGCATGCTTGTACACATGAACTCTCAAACAAGGCCAAAACCCTAATGGGCTTATGGGCTTGACATGAGAACACTCAAATCCAATAGGATTTGAGAGTTTTTGTCACTTGCCTATAAATAGAGGGTGTGTGTATGCGTGTTCCAACAAGAGTGTAGAGAGAGAAACGAGCAAATCCTAGAGAGAGAAACTATAAGAACACACATATAGTTGTCTTGTGGGTAGTACTCGATCTCATGCACGAACCGCAAACACACACCCGGTTTGGACGGCTTATAGACTGCAGATTATCACGTTGGTTGATAAAGTGCGTCCGGAGAGCCGTTTCACTATCGTAACCAAATACGAGTGTTTATGTTCACGCAAAGATATATATATATATATATATATATAGAGATATATATATATATATATATATATATATATATATATATCATAAAAGCTAGATATAAAAACCGTGGGTTATCTCGAGGAATTTCCGCACCTCGACATATCCTTAAGTCAATCTCGGTTCGATAAGACCCGGGGGACTTACAACTGCTATCAGAGCCATAGGTTTTAACACCTTGGTTCGAGATTGATTTCGGTTTTTGGGTGTCTAGCCGTTTGCGTGTTCTTAGGTGGAGAGGTGTTTTCCGGTTCGTTTGAAATAAAGGTTCAAACTTGACACCAAAATCAAACACATCTCAATCCTAACATCCTTTTTCCAAAGTTTCATTGATCTAGTAACAAAATTGGGTTCAAGATCTAAGAAAGATTGGAAAAAGGTGTGTTTTCGTGTTTTGCGTGTTCTTAAAAGTACATGTACTTTTGCGTGTTTTCGTTACTACCTAGGAATTTGCACATTCAATTGGTTTTCGTGTTCTATTTGCGTGTTTCTGAGGTTTAAGAGTTCTTGTGATTTTGCGTGTTTCATTTGAGTGTTCCCAGATTTTGCGAGTTCTTGTGTTCTGCGTGTTTATTAGTTGAACCACATACACAATGGCAGCAAATTATCTTAACCAATTAATACTAATGGATCATGAGACCGGTAAGGGTAATTCACCACCCAAGGTGATGATCATTGACCAATACTTTTCGTGGAAAGGTCGATTCGAATCCTTTATGCAATTCACGGACATTAGAATGTGGACTTGTATGACAGAAGGATATAGTGCCCCAACATATGAGGATAGTGTTGTTAACAAAGTATATGCTTACCAAGACATGACTGAATCTAATAAAAAATTGTATGAGGCAGAGAAAAAGGCACTATCATGTTTAAAATTGTCATTGCCACAAGAAATATTACATTTATTTAACGGATTCAATACATCTAAAGAACTTTGGTTAGCATTAAAGAATCATTGTGAAGGGGATGAAACACTTAAAAAGAATCGAAGAGATCTTTTAAAACATCAGTATAACGTATTTAATGGGTTAAGAAGTGAAAACTTAGACCAACTAATTACACGGTATTATCACTTGTTAGCAGAGTTGCAAGCATTTGATGTTACCTACTCTGAGGGGGAAAAAGTCGAGAAAGTTTTGAGCTCCTTGCCGGAAAAGTGGAGTAATTATATTACTACTTTGCAGGAAAAAGCAGATTTCTCAGATATGTCCTTGACTCATATAGTTGCTAAGTTTAGGGTACAAGAAATGAAACTAAAGAGGAGGGAAGCAGGATATAATAATGCTCAGATTCCCGAGCTTTATTACGGTAGACCTACGATTAATGTGGGTCAAGATTCTCCAAGTGGAAGCACAAGTGCATACCTTAGTGAGGATACTGATTTACAGAAAATCTCGTTTAACTCTGAGGGGAACATATGTCTTGTTTCAAGCCAGAGTGATAGTCTGGGCAACCGTAGATATCCTACCTCCAATGCTAGTTCCACCATGCCTATAAGTGTCTGTAAGTCCCTACCGTTGAATGGATCGTAAATAAGATGTGATTCGTTATGTCAAGAGTGCGGAATCCTCTTGAGATAACTAGATTGCTACTGCCTTTCGTCAATTAATCAGTAATTAATCAACCTAAGGTCACACACGAAGTGCTAGTTCGTGTAGGAGGTCACACGAGCAACAATTCGACTTCTAAGTTCTTCATTCGTTGCTAATCGCGTAAATTAGCATGTATTTATACTAATAGGGTTTGTGTTCGTGTGGGCTTGGGCCTTAATTGAAGTCCATAAGCCTTTTAATCAAAAAACCAATCGGTCTCGTGCTGACGTCAGCACGAGGGTAATCCTTCATGCTGATGATGTCAGCACGAGGTTCGTCCCTTTGGTCCTTTGTTTTACTTGTACATAACGTTCAGCCATCGTTTAAGTGTTCTACGACACTTATAAACCTTGGCTCTACATTCTTGTACCTGCAAAACAATTATATAACACACAAACATAACAATAACCATAACTTGATCTTATATTGAAGTTCAAACGTAATTATTAAACACAAACGTAAGTGTTAGGTCGAAAATTGACCAAGTATAATTTGTTCAGAAATAGCTGAAGCTCAGTGAAGAATACTTGTATAGAATTCTGAGGTCGCTCAGAATTTGTTCACTGAAGCTTCACTTCAGTTCAGATCAACGTATCAGAAAACCGTTCAGAATGAAGTCAAAGACTGAAGTCTGAAGAATGAGAATCAGTTCAGATGTGGAGCTCAGAAACTGATTCTACCTGATCGAAGACTGAAGCATCTCAGTGTAAAAGTACTTACACACTTTTACACTGATTACGAGGAAGACTTTTTACTTTACATATCTTTACCCGGTTAATAGATTTAACTATTAATTAAAGTACAAGGTAAAGTAAAGGATGGGAATAAGGTTTGTTAAGTCACATCAATTGACTTACACATTTAAACCTTAAAAGTACTCTTGTAAGGAATTAGGTTTAATTCCTTAAATACTCCCAACCATATTTGTGCGATCTGGTCCACGTCATCATGGACTTAGGTCTATAAATATAAGTCTTCTCACAACTTGCAAATTACTTGAAACCTTTGCATTGCAACTTGTGAGATATACTCTAAGTAATCCTTACGAGTATTTCCAAGTTATTAGATCACTTATATTTTTAGGTTGTTTAGATATTTACACTTGGGTATTTATCTTTGTTCCGCAACAACCTTTGTATTTGTTTATATATCAATAAATCAAATACCTTGAAAAATACATTGTGTCTCAATGCTATATACTTGATCTATGCATATTATTTATATAGTTTCAGCCCTTATTGTTTCTTGCATTTACTTTCAGTATCTTTATCGTATTGTTCATCCATATCTGGATCGTATTCTGAACTGGTCATCTTCCAGTTAGAATTACTTGCCAGTCGGGTATTTAACCATCTATATTTGGGACTCACAATTGGTATCAAAGCAGCAAGGTTGAATTATATTAATTCATTAACCTTTGATCTGCAAAGATGGTTGACCAAATGTTCAGTACAGGCCCTGACCCTAATGTCAATACTAATGCTAATGCTAATTCTACTCCACCCTCTATCATCAACAACAATATACCATCGCATAATGTGCACGTACACTTTCCAAATAATCTTGTTCCCAAGTTTGATGGGAACAGTGAAAATTTTCAAACATGGAAAGCATGCATGCTAAAATATATTGCTGGTGTTGAAAGACATCAGACCGATATTCTCAAAGAAGGACCCTTTGTCCCCTTGAATGCCTCCACTGTTGTCAGAAATGCCGATGGGACTCCTAGGGTTTCACCCAAGGAGAAGGATCATTGGTCTGAAGAAGATCATAGTCTGGTAGACCTTGATACCAAGCTGCATAATATGATCTTGTATGTTGTTCCTGAAACTCTTATGCCCACCCTTGTTTTACTTGAAAATTCAAAATTAATGTGGGAGGAACTCATGACACAATTTGAAGGCACCAATGAGACAATTGTCACAAGAAAAGTTGCTTTGAATAAAAGATATGAGTCTTTTTTTGCTATTCCTGGTGAAACTTTAACACAAACATACATCAGATTCACTAATCTGGTAAATCAATTGAAAGCCCTGGGTGTAACTAAAGATAAAGAAATTTTGTTGGAAAAGTTTGTGACATCTTACCTTCTAAATGGGAAAACTTGATCTTGGTTTTGAGACAAGGAAAAACCTTGCACAGTCACACTCTAGCCTCCCTATATGGAGCCTTCAGGTACACTGAAGAGAACAAGGCTGAGAGAGCTGTGGCTGAGCAAGATGCCAAAAATCATGCTTCTACCAGTTCAGTCATGGTTCATAATTCTGAACCACATGGGACTGCTCTACTATCTTCTGAGAGTGATCATTCTGACTCAATGAAGAAGATGGTCTCTGAAATGTTAAAAACTGGTATTTCTGGTAATGTAACTCATAGTTGTGATGAGGATGACAATGATGATCTGGTTGCCATGCTGCCTAAAACGTTCAATCGTTTTAAGGCTAAATCTAATCGATCTGGCAAACCATTTGCTTCCAGCGCTTCTATTGATAAGTCTAATCTTGAATGCTTTAAGTGTGGCAAGAAAGGACATTTAATGAAGGAATGCAGATCTAGTCAGTCTTCATCATCATCTGCCCCTAATCATTCTATTTTTCAGAAACCTGATGACAGCTATAAGGCTAAATATAAGAAGCTGAAAGCCCAAATAGCACTCATGGCTCAAAACAACTCAAGCAATAATAGTTGTATGATTTCCAAGACTAAAAAATGGGAGGAATCTGATGAATCATCTGATGATGAAGAAGAAGTAAGGGATATGTGTTTCATGACACGTGAAGATCAAGGTCATCTGGTCAAATCTGATGTTGAATCTGGTCGTTGGGTTGATATTGTCATGAAAAAGGTTAGTGACTTTGGCTTTGAAGTGATGAGGAACAAAAACTGGACCTTTTGGTTCTTTTAGAGGCTGACATTTCATTTGTCGAAACTGTACGTTCAGAAAGCTTAAAAATGTTTGAAAATAATACTTCTGAACTGAACGCCAGTCAGGCCAGACTAAAAGAGCTGAAAGATGTTCATTTGGCTCTAAAAGGTTATCAGTCTATGGTTGCCACTTTAGAATTGTAAAAGAAGAATTAAAAACCATCCTTGAAAAAGAACAAGCAATAATTAAATCTTGGATGAAAGCACCAAGGCCAGATGCTGCAATTAAAAATACTTTTGCAACTCAAAGAACAACATATGAATCTGGTGATCTTCATTTGGCATCTATAATCACTGATTTAGATGCACTTCCAAAGGAAATAAAACCTGAAATCATTTTTCCTAAAGTTGGCAAGCAGAAAACTGTAACTAATAAGGCCCAGGAACAATCTGAGGGTAAATCTGAAACAGCTCAGACAACTGTTTCAGAAAGGAAGGCTAAAACCAAAAAGCCATCCCCTCAGACTTCATCTAAGGTTCCAAAAGGCCTAAAGAAGAAGAAAAATATCTCCCCACTGAGCCCTCTACCTCAGATTCAGGTAAGGCTCAGGTGTCTAATGAAGAATCTATTTTGTTAAGGTTAGAGAGTCAATTTCAGTTATTGGCTAGACAAGTGCAGAGTTGTAATGCACGTTTAAAAAATGTTGAAACCACTCCTCTTCAACCTAAGCAAAATGCAAAACCTTTTTCCAAACAAATCAAGCAAAAATCTGAGAAGAAAAAGGTTGAGCCTTCCATCAAACCAATTGTTTTTGTGTCATTTGAGATTATGACTGAGATCCCCTTCGATCCTTCTGTTCCTTATGAACCAAAGAAATCTGAGACTGCTAAGGGAGAGTCTAGCGAACCCATCACCAGATGGGTTCCCAAAAAGAACTAATCTTTGTGTTTGTGCAGGGAGACCAAAAGAAGAATATATGGTATCTTGACAGCGCTGCTGGCAGAACCATGACTGGTTATCAGACCCTGCTGGAGGAATACAGGGTACAAGAGGGGCCCTCAATAACATTTGGAAATGATGAAAATGGAAAAACTGAGGGATATGGTGTTGTGAATAATGGACAAGTCAAATTCACACGTGTTGCATATGTGAACGGTTTGAAATATAACCTGATCAGTGTCAGTCAACTATGTGATGATGACTTCAAGGTATTATTTGATATTTCACAAGGCACCATATTCAACAGGGATGGAAAGGTAGTTTTGATTGCACCAAGAAAAGGAAACATTTATATCATTGATATGAATAGTTCACCCACTGAACAATGTTTCTACACAAAGGCAGATGAAGACACAAATTGGTTGTGGCACAAGAGATTATCCCATCTGAACTTTAAGAATATTAATAAGTTGTCAAGAAAACAACTTGTTGATGGGATACCCTCAATGTCTTTCAACAAAGACAAGCCATGTCCAGGTTGTGAAATGGGTAAGCAGAAAAGAGCTTCATTCAAGACAAAACAAAGTTTTAGTATAACTGAACCTCTTCACATGCTTCACATGGATCTCTTTGGACCAGTGAATGTTCAGACAAGAGCAGGAAAGAAGTATACCCTTGTTGTTGTTGATGAATATTCAAGATATTGCTTGGTAATTTTCCTCAGATCTAAGAGTGAAGCTACTGCTGAAATCATTGCTCTCATCAAACAAATTGAAGTCAAGCATAAGCGAAAAGTTTGTCAGCTCAGAAGTGACAATGGCACTGAATTCAGAAATGCCACTCTAGAGTCCTTCTGCACTGAAACTGGCATATCTCAGAACTTCTCCTCAGCCCACACACCAGAGTAGAATGGTGTTGTAGAAAGAAAGAATCGTACGCTGATTGAAGCTGCTAGAAGTATGCTGAGTGAATCTGGTCTTCCCAAGAATTCCTGGGCTGAAGCTGTTGCAACTACTTGCTACACTCAGAACAAATCTGTCTATGTCAAAAGACACAAGAAGACAGCCTATGAAGTACTCAGAAATAGAAAGCCTAATATTGGATACTTCCATGTATTTGGATGTCCAGTATACATTCTGAATGATTCCAGTCAGCTTGGAAAATTTGATGCAAAAGCTGATGAAGGGTACTTCCTAGGATATTCATTAAATCGCAAAGCCTTTAGAGTCTTTAACAAGAGACTTGAAAAGGTTGATGAGTCAATTCATGTTACCTTTGATGAATCTAATTCTGCAATCTTTAAGAATTCTATTCCTGTACCACCCTCAAAAAGTCCAATAAGTTTTGGTGATTCTGATCCTATTGCTGAATCTGATCAGTCACCTGAACCTGTTTCTGAACATCTCAGTTCAGAACCAAGAATAATCAAGTCAAGCAACATTCCATTTTATCCTTCAGTCAGTTTTAAACTACCTTCTGAACTGACTATTGGATCAGATGTACATGCTGCTTCACCTCAGATATCAGGCTCAACTGAAGTACCCTAATCTGAACAGTTTCATGATGCAAATCATGATCTGCCGGAGGAAGATGATGAGACTGAGGTAGTCTTTTCTGAAGCACCTCCTGAAGTATCTCAGAAGAGTTCTTGCGCTGATATCATAGTTCATCCTGGTCAATACACTAAGTGGACTAAAGCACATCCTATCGAGCAAATCATTGGGGATTCCACTAGTGGGGTTCAGACCAGAAGAGCCACAAGCAATCAATGCTTAAATATCAGCTTCTTATCTCTAATAGAACCAAAGAAGATTGATGAGGCTATGAACGACCCTAGCTGGATTGAAGCCATGCAAGATGAGCTCAATCAGTTTAAGAGGAACGATGTTTGGGAACTTGTTCCTTGTCCTAGTAATCTAAAGAAAGAACCAATTGGGACAAGATGGGTCTTCAGAAACAAGATGGACGAAGATGGTCATGTTATTCGAAACAAGGCAAGACTTGTTGCAAAGGGTTACTCACAAGAAGAAGGAGTAGACTTTGATGAAACTTTTGCACCAGTTGCTAGACTGGAAGCTATCAGAATTTTCTTAGCTTTTGCAGCTCATCATGAGTTCAAAGTCTATCAGATGGATGTTAAAAGTGCATTCTTGAATGGTGAATTGGAAGAAGTTGTGTATGTATATCAGCCACCAGGATTCATAAATGAAGAAAGACCTCATTGGGTGTACAGACTGAACAAGAGCCTCGTATAATACTCTTACTAAACATCTTCTGAAAAATGGTTTTAAAAGGGGTGCAATAGATAACACTTTATTCATATTGCATGATAAAAATGATATCTTACTTGTACAAGTTTATGTTGAGGATATTGTGTTTGGGTCTACAAATAACAAAATGTGTGAACAGTTTTCTAAAATAATGTCATCTGAGTATGAAATGAGTATGATGGGCGAACTGACATATTTTCTAGGTCTTCAAGTGAAACAAACCAGTGATGGTATTTTTATAAATCAACAAAAATATGTCAGAGACTTATTAAAGAAATATCAATTTGATTCAGTCTCATCAAAAGATACTCTTATTTGTGCACCATTAACTTTGGACTCAGATCCTAATGGAAAACAGTGGATCCCATAAAATATCGTGGTATGGTGGGATCCCTCATGTACTTAACTGCTAGTAGACCTGACATAATGTTTGCAACATGCCTTTGTGAAAGATTTCAGTCTGATCCCAGAGAAGCACACGCAAATGCTGTGAAAAGAATTTTCAGATACCTTAAAGGTGTCCCCAGACTTGGTCTTTGGTATCCCAAAGGCTCAAGTCTAGATCTAATGGGTTATCCAGATTCTGATCATGCAGGTTGTAAGATAGATAGGAAAAGTACCACAGGTGGTTGTCATTTCCTAGGTGGCAAATTGGTTAGTTGGACAAGTAAGAAACAGACTGCAGTATCACTCTCCACAGCTGAAGCTGAATACATTTCTGTAGCCAGTTGCTGCGCTCAGATTTTGTGGATGAAGAACCAACTAACTGATTATGGTGTTAAGTATACAAAGACTCCATTTTGTGATAACACCAGTGCCATTGCCATCTCTCACAATCCTGTCATGCACTCCAAAACCAAGCACATCGACCTCAGGTATCATTTTATAAGAGATCACATTATTAAAGGTGACATAGAGCTTCATTTCATTCCCACTGATAAACAACTCGCTGATGTTTTTACAAAACCCTTGGATGTCAAAACGCTTAAACATCTCATCAGTGAGTTAGGTATGCTAAATCCTGTATAGTATCACCTCAGGGGGAATTGTCAAATATTTTTATGTTAAAAAGAATTTTTCTCTAAGGGAGAACTTTGCTTTCAGAAAAATATTTTGACTGAAATGCTTCAGAATTTCTGAAATGATTTCAGAATAATTGTGTAAACTGAGATAGCTCAGATCTCTTGATTATGATCATGCTCAGATTTTGTATACCATTTCTGAAATGAGTCTGTCCTTTATAATGTATTTTGGATACTTGGTCGTTGTGTGAACACGTGAAGGTTACAGTTTAACGTTTGAATAATGATGTTTTGGCTGACGTGGCACACAAGTTGCGCCGTAAAAGGAAAGTAATGATCACTTTTCTTGAAAGTGTTGAAAAGTTTTGAGAAAATGTGGGGTCATAGCCGTCGTTGCATTAAATGCGGACGTGTACCCAAAAATTATTTTCGGACTTCAAACCCGATCAAAACTGATTTCATTTTAATAATATTTCATTTTTGGGTTTGAATTTCAAAATCATTTTAATTTTATTTATTTTGGAAAAACCCTTTGTATTCCATCATAAATATAAATACTTTCCTAAATTCATCTTTCACTTTCAGTTTTCCCTTGCAGATATAATGGCTAAAGTAGTTAAATCTTTAATTGCTTTCGAATATAAACCATCTAAGGTAGTCAAGGCCAGTGCTCAATGGCCACAAGGGTTCGATGCGTCGACCCTTAGATTCAATATGAATAATTTTAGGGCCGCACTGAATGCCAAAGGCAAAACTTTAATGGGGAGGATAAATAAATTTCTTGAACAATCCCCTCTCCATTACGCCTTGACTGCTGATCCTCAGGTAATGTATCATCGATACTTACTTGATATCTGGTATACTGCTACTTTGAGCAAGGATGAAAAATCCATTGCTTTTTCTCTAACAAGAAGGCACAAAGCAGTATATCCTTTCACTTGATGGGTTTCGGGATGCCCTTCATTTGAACTACCTTCCCTCCTCTTCAGCCTATGCTAAAAGGCTCAAAGGGATTAATTTCAGGGAAGTTCTGCTGGCCACTGGTCATAATGACATGGTTGATGCAGACGGCAATCTGAGAACATCTGGACACATCTTTCTGTCTGGATTTGGAAACTGTTGGAGATATTTTTGGACTCAGATTGTCGAGTGCCTTGGAGGAAATTATGGTGGCTTGGACCAGATTTCCTTGACACAAGTATAAATTAAGTATTACTTGTGGCATGGGACTGGGGTGGACTTTGCTGAGATACTTTTCTCTCAGCTGGTAGCAAAATTGAAAGGGAAAAGAAGTCCACATATCTCATTCCCTAGATTTTTGAGCGTTTGCTTCATAAGCATGCTTGGAGATGCGTATCACTTTGAGGGGCTTGAATCTTCAGCGACAGAGTTCTGCAGGGATCTTTCAAAGCTATCTACTTCAGATCCAGAACCAGAACTCCCCGCTGCAATGCTTCGGGTAATTTATAAAACTGAAACAGCACGACCGGCTGGCTCAGAAAGGTCACTGAGCGGGTCGCAAAAGAATGCGAGACCCATTGGTGCACCTGGTGGTCAAATTTTGAAGTTGTTTAAAACCCCAACAACTTCTTCTACCCAACCACCACCTCCCTAATCTACTGACCAACCTGAGGATCTCCCAAAAGATCCCTCAGGATCTCCAAAGGGCGTTTTAAAACGACGTAAATTTAAGAAGTCCTCACAGCCCAAGGACACTAGTACCGAAGCAAACCCCTCTGGATCTTCCCAACAAGAACCAGAGGAATCGAGTCTAAAGGGAAACCCACAAGCAGCCATCTCCAAAACTTCTTTAGGAGGAGATGGTGAAGAAAATATTAGTGTGTCCGCCCAGCACACAATAGAGTCCGTGTCTGTACGCGCACCCCCTGTAACTTCACAAATCTCACACTCTTATGTAGCACGAATTAATGAAGTCTTTGGTGTGACACCACCTGAGACTGAGATTCCAGACTCTACGGCCGATGAAGTGATTCTTGATGACGGTACGAGAATCATTAAGGCAATCCCCGTGTTCTACTGTCTCTGGCGATGAAGCTATGGCTGAGCCAACCAATAAATCTGGTGATGATGCATCTGCAGCAGCAGTTGTTGAACCAGAAGCTGGTTCAGGTACCAGTGATCTGAACCAGGGCATATCTGATCAGACTGCAGTTACGACTGACCTCTAGGATGAAGATGAGCCACCTCAAGGGAATCTCGATTCCTTTGCTGACTTTGAGTTTGAGGGTTTACTGGAGCAGAATCAGTCTTCTGATTCTGAGCCAACCTTCAGCCTCGCAAACGTCCAACCTCCCCAGAAATCCAAAATGTTGAACAACCATATCGCCAACCAGAAACTTCACATCAACATCCATTTTTTCCACCCGGCTCTACACCTGCTTATGTTTCATCACCACGTTTTCATCCACAACTCCAACACTTACACCCACAAATTCACAAAGTGCCAAGGCCCATCAATTATGATATTGAAATTGAGAAAGAGTTGGACTCTGATACTGAATCTGAGAGTCCAACTGAAATGCAGTTGGAAAAGGCATTGGATGGGCTTGGTAGAATTCCCTTTGTTGCTTCTGTTTCTGCACAACCACCCCCTCCTTTGAGTGTAGAAGCACAGTTAGAAAAACAAAATGCCGAAGTCCAAAGCCTACTTATCAAGGTGGAGGACTTAACTAAATCTCTAACTGCCAATACCAGTTCCATCGCTGAAATGAAGGGTGCTCAGATGTTTCTTGGAACTGAGTTCACCAAGGTTGCTGGAAATGAGGGACTGGTAGGTGGGAAGCTAAATGAGCTGGTACATTCCTGTAACAAAATAAGTTCAGCTATCAGGGAAGCCTTCAGACTGGCCAAAAGAGATGTGCAAGCTTCTGTTGTTGCGAACTTGACATCTGGTATTGAATTGATAAAACAAGAGGTTCTGGCAGTCGGGAAGGAGGTGAATGAGTTGATAAACAGGCCAAGTGTTAATGAAAAAGAACTTGGGTCTGCTGTTAGTGATGGTGTGATTGAGAGGTTGAAGTCTGAGATATCTCAGCATCTTGTTACTCAGATTTCAGCCTATGTGGCTGAAAAGGTTGAAGAAGGGGTCAGAATGATGGTCTTAGAACTTACTCAAGACACTTCAAAGAAGGTAGATAAAGCTGTTGAAGAAGTTCAGAAATCTGTATCTACTCCCGAAGAAGATGTTAAAGGCCAGTCCAAAAAGTTAGATGAAATTCTGACCCTCCTTAAGAAAGAAAATATAGTTGCTGCTCCTCCTCCTCCTTCATTCTCTGAAGAAAATAGGAAATTGCTGAAAGAGCTAACTGAAAAAGAGAATCTGAACCTTAACTTATCATTCAGGTTAAAGGCTCAGTTCTCTACCATGGCAAAAGGCATTTCTGATTGCCTTCGCAGCAAGATTGGGAACCTCTGAAGGCTATTGCAGACGGCGATTGATGTATATGCAAAGATGCCTTCTGAGGTCCCCAAAGGGGGAAATGTGCCTATTGGTCTGCTCTCAAGTACTCAGAAATTAATCGAAGCAACCAAGAAGCAAGCTGAGGTACCATCTGGTAGTGCCTCAGTTCAGGGGGAACAGGTTCAGAAATCTGAAATGCAAGCTTCTGAACCTGCTAAGAAAGATAAGGGCAAGGCCCAAGTGGTGGAAGAACCAACAAAGAAAGATGCAAAGGGTTCTGGTTTGGTGGTTGGTGAAAATGTTGATGAACAAGGTTATCCCATTCATGATCCTAATGC
>CM067175.1:54932039-54996052 GCA_034093135.1 Erigeron breviscapus | reverse complement strand
CGGTTTTTGGGTGTCTAGCCGTTTGCGTGTTCTTAGGTGGAGAGGTGTTTTCGGGTTCGTTTGAAATAAAGGTTCAAACTTGACACCAAAATCAAACACATCTCAATCCTAACATCTTTTTTCCAAAGTTTCATTGATCTAGTAACAAAATTGGGTTCAAGATCTAAGAAAGATTGGAAAAAGGTGTGTTTTCGTGTTTTGCGTGTTCTTAAAAGTACATGTACTTTTGCGTGTTTTTGTTACTACCTAGGCATTTGCGCATTCAATTGGTTTGCGTGTTCTATTTGCGTGTTTCTGAGGTTTAAGAGTTCTTGTGATTTTGCGTGTTTCATTTGAGTGTTCCCAGATTTTGCGAGTTCTTGTGTTCTGCGTGTTTATTAGTTGAACCACATACACAATGGCAGCAAATTATCTTAACCAATTAATACTAATGGATCATGAGACCGGTAAGGGTAATTCACCACCCAAGCTGATGATCATTGACCAATACTTTTCGTGGAAAGGTCGATTCGAATCCTTTATGCAATTCACGGACATTAGAATGTGGACTTGTATGACTGAAGGATATAGTGCCCCAACATATGAGGACAGTGGTGTTAACAAAGTATATGCTTACCAAGACATGACTGAATCTAATAAAAAATTGTATGAGGCAGAGAAAAGGGCACTATCATGTTTAAAAATGTCATTGCCACAAGAAATATTACATTTATTTAACGGATTCAATACATCTTAAGAACTTTGGTTAGCATTAAAGAATCATTGTGAAGGGGATGAAACACTTAAAAAGAATCGAAGAGATCTTTTAAAACATCAGTATAACGTATTTAATGGGTTAAGAAGTGAAAACTTAGACCAACTAATTACACGGTATTATCACTTGTTAGCAGAGTTGCAAGCATTTGATGTTACCTACTCTGAGGAGGAAAAAGTCGAGAAATTTTTGAGCTCCTTGCCGGAAAAGTGGAGTAATTTTATTACTACTTTGCAGGAAAAAGCAGATTTCTCAGATATGTCCTTGACTCAGATAGTTGCTAAGTTTAGGGTACAAGAAATGAAACTAAAGAGGAGGGAAGCAGGATATAATAATGCTCAGATTCCCGAGCTTTATTACGGTAGACCTACGATTAATGTGGGTCAAGATTCTCCAAGTGGAAGCACAAGTGCATACCTTAGTGAGGATACTGATTTACAGAAAATCTCGTTTAACTCTGAGGGGAACATATGTCTTGTTTCAAGCCAGAGTGATAGTCTGGGCAACCGTAGATATCCTACCTCCAATGCTAGTTCCACCATGCCTATAAGTGTCTGTAAGTCCCTACCGTTGAATGGATCGTAAATAAGACGTGATTCGTTATGTCAAGAGTGCGGAATCCTCTTGAGATAACTAGATTGCTACTGCCTTTCGTCAATTAATCAGTAATTAATCAACCTAAGGTCACACACGAAGTGCTAGTTCGTGTAGGAGGTCACACGAGCAACAATTCGACTTCTAAGTTCTTCATTCGTTGCTAATCGCGTAAATTAGCATGTATTTATACTAATAGGGTTTTAGTTCGTGTGGGCTTGGGCCTTAATTGAAGTCCATAAGCCTAATTAATAAAAAACCAATCGGTCTCGTGCTGACGTCAGCACGAGGGTAATCCTTCATGCTGATGATGTCAGCACGAGGTTCGTCCCTTTGGTCCTTTGTTTTACTTGTACATAACGTTCAGCCATCGTTTAAGTGTTCTACGACACTTATAAACCTTGGCTCTACATTCTTGTACCTGCAAAACAATTATATAACACACAAACATAACAATAACCATAACTTGATCTTATATTGAAGTTCAAACGTAATTATTAAACACAAACGTAAGTGTTAGGTCGAAAATCGACCAAGTATAATTTGTTCAGAAATAGCTGAAGCTCAGTGAAGAATAATTGTATAGAATTCTGAGGTCGCTCAGAATTTGTTCACTGAAGCTTCACTTCAGTTCAGATCAACGTATCAGAAAACCGTTCAGAATGAAGTCAAAGACTGAAGTCTGAAGAATGAGAATCAGTTCAGATGTGGAGCTCAGAAACTGATTCTACCTGATCGAAGACTGAAGCATCTCAGTGTAAAAGTACTTACACACTTTTACACTGATTACGAGGAAGACTTTTTACTTTACATATCTTTACCCGGTTAATAGAATTAACTATTATTTAAAGTACAAGGTAAAGTAAAGGTTGGGAATAAGGTTTGATAAGTCACATCAACGACTTATATACCTAAACCTTAAAAGTACACATGTAAGGAATTAGCTTTAATTCCTTAAATACTCCCAACCATATTTGTACGATCTGGTCCACGTCATCATGGACTTAGGTCTATAAATATAAGTCTTCTCACAACTTGCAAATGGCTTGAAACATTTGCATTGCAACTTGTGAGATATACTCTAAGTAATCCTTACGAGTATTTCCAAGTTATTAGATCACCTGTATTTCTAGGTTGTTTAGATATTTACACTTGGGTGTTTATCTTTGTTCCGCAACAACCTTTGTATTTGTTTATATATCAATAAATCAAATACCTTGAAAAATACATTGTGTCTCAATGCTATATACTTAATCTATACATATTAATTATATAGTTTCAGCCCTTATTGTTTCTTGCATTTACTTTCAGTATCTTTATCGTATTGTTCATCCATATCTGGATCGTATTCTGAACTGGTCATCTTCCAGTTAGAATTACTTGCCAGTCGGGTATTTAACCATCTATATTTGGGACTCACAATTGGTATCAGAGCAGCAAGGTTGAATTATATTAATTCATTAACCTTTGATCTGCAAAGATGGTTGACCAAATGTTCAGTACAGGCCCTGACCCTAATGTCAATACTAATGCTAATGCTAATTCTACTCCACCCTCTATCATCAACAACAATATACCATCGCATAATGTGCACGTACACTTTCCAAATAATCTTGTTCCCAAGTTTGATGGGAACAGTGAAAATTTTCAAACATGGAAAGCATGCATGCTAAAATATATTGCTGGTGTTGAAAGACATCAGACCGATATTCTCAAAGAAGGACCCTTTGTCCCCTTGAATGCCTCCACTGTTGTCAGAAATGCCGATGGGACTCCTAGGGTTTCACCCAAGGAGAAGGATCATTGGTCTGAAGAAGATCATAGTCTGGTAGACCTTGATACCAAGCTGCATAATATGATCTTGTATGTTGTTCCTGAAACTCTTATGCCCACCCTGTTTTACTTGAAAATTCAAAATTAATGTGGGAGGAACTCATGACACAATTTGAAGGCACCAATGAGACAATTGTCACAAGAAAAGTTGCTTTGAATAAAAGATATGAGTCTTTTTTTTGCTATCCCTGGTGAAACTTTAACACAAACATACATCAGATTCACTAATCTGGTAAATCAATTGAAAGCCCTGGGTGTAACTAAAGATAAAGAAATTTTGTTGGAAAAGTTTTGTGACATCTTACCCTCTAAATGGGAAAACTTGATCTTGGTTTTGAGACAAGGAAAAACCTTGCACAGTCACACTCTAGCCTCCCTATATGGAGCCTTCAGGTACACTGAAGAGAACAAGGCTGAGAGAGCTGTGGCTGAGCAAGATGCCAAAAATCATGCTTCTACCAGTTCAGTCATGGTTCATAATTCTGAACCACATGGGACTGCTCTACTATCTTCTGAGAGTGATCATTCTGACTCGATGAAGAAGATGGTCTCTGAAATGTTAAAAACTGGTATTTCTGGTAATGTAACTCATAGTTGTGATGAGGATGACAATGATGATCTGGTTGCCATGCTGCCTAAAACGTTCAATCGTTTTAAGGCTAAATCTAATCGATCTGGCAAACCATTTGCTTCCAGCGCTTCTATTGATAAGTCTAATCTTGAATGCTTTAAGTGTGGCAAGAAAGGACATTTCATGAAGGAATGCAGATCTAGTCAGCCTTCATCATCACAATCTGCCCCTAATCATTCTATTTTTCAGAAACCTGATGACAGCTATAAGGCTAAATATAAGAAGCTGAAAGCCCAAATAGCACTCATGGCTCAAAACAACTCAAGCAATAATAGTTGTATGATTTCCAAGACTAAAAAATGGGAGGAATCTGATGAATCATCTGATGATGAAGAAGAAGTAAGGGATATGTGTTTCATGACACGTGAAGATCAAGGTCATCTGGTCAAATCTGATGTTGAATCTGGTCGTTGGGTGGATATTGTCATGAAAAAGGTCAGTGACTTTGGCTTTGAAAGTGATGAGGAACAAAAACTGGACCTTTTGGTTCTTTTAGAGGCTGACATTTCATTTGTCGAAACTGTACGTTCAGAAAGCTTAAAAATGTTTGAAAATAATACTTCTGAACTGAACGCCAGTCAGGCCAGACTAAAAGAGCTGAAAGATGTTCATTTGGCTCTAAAAGGTTATCAGTCTATGGTTGCCACTTTAGAATTGTAAAAGAAGAATTAAAAACCATCCTTGAAAAAGAACAAGCAATAATTAAATCTTGGATGAAAGCACCAAGGCCAGATGCTGCAATTAAAAATACTTTTGCAACTCAAAGAACAACATATGAATCTGGTGATCTTCATTTGGCATCTATAATCACTGATTTAGATGCACTTCCAAAGGAAATAAAACCTGAAATCATTTTTCCTAAAGTTGGCAAGCAGAAAACTGTAACTAATAAGGCCCAGGAACAATCTGAGGGTAAATCTGAAACAGCTCAGACAACTGTTTCAGAAAGGAAGGCTAAAACCAAAAAGCCATCCCCTCAGACTTCATCTAAGGTTCCAAAGGCCAAAAGAAGAAGAAAAATATCTCCCCCACTGAGCCTTCTACCTCAGATTCAGGTAAGGCTCAGGTGTCTAATGAAGAATCTATTTTGTTAAGGTTAGAGAGTCAATTTCAGTTATTGGCTAGACAAGTGCAGAGTTGTAATGCACGTTTAAAAAATGTTGAAACCACTCCTCTTCAACCTAAGCAAAATGCAAAACCTTTTTCCAAACAAATCAAGCAAAAATCTGAGAAGAAAAAGGTTGAGCCTTCCATCAAACCAATTGTTTTTGTGTCATTTGAGATTATGACTGAGATCCCCTTCGATCCTTCTGTTCCTTATGAACCAAAGAAATCTGAGACTGCTAAGGGAGAGTCTAGCGAACCCATCACCAGATGGGTTCCCAAAAAGAACTAATCTTTGTGTTTGTGCAGGGAGACCAAAAGAAGAATATATGGTATCTTGACAGCGCTGCTGGCAGAACCATGACTGGTTATCAGACCCTGCTGGAGGAATACAGGGTACAAGAGGGGCCCTCAATAACATTTGGAAATGATGAAAATGGAAAAACTGAGGGATATGGTGTTGTGAATAATGGACAAGTCAAATTCACACGTGTTGCATATGTGAACGGCTTGAAATATAACCTGATCAGTGTCAGTCAACTATGTGATGATGACTTCAAGGTATTATTTGATATTTCACAAGGCACCATATTCAACAGGGATGGAAAGGTAGTTTTGATTGCACCAAGAAAAGGAAACATTTATATCATTGATATGAATAGTTCACCCACTGAACAATGTTTCTACACAAAGGCAGATGAAGACACAAATTGGTTGTGGCACAAGAGATTATCCCATCTGAACTTTAAGAATATTAATAAGTTGTCAAGAAAACAACTTGTTGATGGGATACCCTCAATGTCTTTCAACAAAGACAAGCCATGTCCAGGTTGTGAAATGGGTAAGCAGAAAAGAGCTTCATTCAAGACAAAACAAAGTTTTAGTATAACTGAACCTCTTCACATGCTTCACATGGATCTCTTTGGACCAGTGAATGTTCAGACAAGAGCAGGAAAGAAGTATACCCTTGTTGTTGTTGATGAATATTCAAGATATTGCTTGGTAATTTTCCTCAGATCTAAGAGTGAAGCTACTGCTGAAATCATTGCTCTCATCAAACAAATTGAAGTCAAGCATAAGCGAAAAGTTTGTCAGCTCAGAAGTGACAATGGCACTGAATTCAGAAATGCCACTCTAGAGTCCTTCTGCACTGAAACTGGCATATCTCAGAACTTCTCCTCAGCCCACACACCAGAGTAGAATGGTGTTGTAGAAAGAAAGAATCGTACGCTGATTGAAGCTGCTAGAAGTATGCTGAGTGAATCTGGTCTTCCCAAGAATTCCTGGGCTGAAGCTGTTGCAACTACTTGCTACACTCAGAACAAATCTGTCTATGTCAAAAGACACAAGAAGACAGCCTATGAAGTACTCAGAAATAGAAAGCCTAATATTGGATACTTCCATGTATTTGGATGTCCAGTATACATTCTGAATGATTCCAGTCAGCTTGGAAAATTTGATGCAAAAGCTGATGAAGGGTACTTCCTAGGATATTCATTAAATCGCAAAGCCTTTAGAGTCTTTAACAAGAGACTTGAAAAGGTTGATGAGTAAATTCATGTTACCTTTGATGAATCTAATTCTGCAATCTTTAAGAATTCTATTCCTGTACCACCCTCAAAAAGTCCAATAAGTTTTGGTGATTCTGATCCTATTGCTGAAATTGATCAATCACCTGAACCTGTTTCTGAACATCTCAGTTCGGAACCAAGAATAATCAAGTCAAGCAACATTCCATTTTATCCTTCAGTCAGTTTTAAACTACCTTCTGAACTGACTATTGGATCAGATGTACATGCTGCTTCACCTCAGATATCAGGCTCAACTGAAGTACCCTAATCTGAACAGTTTCATGATGCAAATCATGATCTGCCGGAGGAAGATGATGAGACTGAGGTAGTCTTTTCTGAAGCACCTCCTGAAGTATCTCAGAAGAGTTCTTGCGCTGATATCATAGTTCATCCTGGTCAATACACTAAGTGGACTAAAGCACATCCTATCGAGCAAATCATTGGGGATTCCACTAGTGGGGTTCAGACCAGAAGAGCCACAAGCAATCAATGCTTAAATATCAGCTTCTTATCTCTAATAGAACCAAAGAAGATTGATGAGGCTATGAACGACCCTAGCTGGATTGAAGCCATGCAAGATGAGCTCAATCAGTTTAAGAGGAACGATGTTTGGGAACTTGTTCCTTGTCCTAGTAATCTAAAGAAAGAACCAATTGGGACAAGATGGGTCTTCAGAAACAAGATGGACGAAGATGGTCATGTTATTCGAAACAAGGCAAGACTTGTTGCAAAGGGTTACTCACAAGAAGAAGGAGTAGACTTTGATGAAACTTTTGCACCAGTTGCTAGACTGGAAGCTATCAGAATTTTCTTAGCTTTTGCAGCTCAACATGAGTTCAAAGTCTATCAGATGGATGTTAAAAGTGCATTCTTGAATGGTGAATTGGAAGAAGTTGTGTATGTATATCAGCCACCAGGATTCATAAATGAAGAAAGACCTCATTGGGTGTACAGACTGAACAAGAGCCTCGTATAATACTCTTACTAAACATCTTCTGAAAAATGGTTTTAAAAGGGGTGCAATAGATAACACTTTATTCATATTGCATGATAAAAATGATATCTTACTTGTACAAGTTTATGTTGAGGATATTGTGTTTGGGTCTACAAATAACAAAATGTGTGAACAGTTTTCTAAAATAATGTCATCTGAGTATGAAATGAGTATGATGGGCGAACTGACATATTTTCTAGGTCTTCAAGTGAAACAAACCAGTGATGGTATTTTTATAAATCAACAAAAATATGTCAGAGACTTATTAAAGAAATATCAATTTGATTCAGTCTCATCAAAAGATACTCTTATTTGTGCACCATTAACTTTGGACTCAGATCCTAATGGAAAACAGTGGATCCCACAAAATATCGTGGTATGGGGGATCCCTCATGTACTTAACTGCTAGTAGACCTGACATAATGTTTGCAACATGCCTTTGTGCAAGATTTCAGTCTGATCCCAGAGAATCACACGCAAATGCTGTGAAAAGGAATTTCAGATACCTTAAAGGTGTCCCCAGACTTGGTCTTTGGTATCCCAAAGGCTCAAGTCTAGATCTAATGGGTTATTCAGATTCTGATCATGCAGGTTGTAAGATAGATAGGAAAAGTACCACAGGTGGTTGTCATTTCCTAGGTGGCAAATTGGTTAGTTGGACAAGTAAGAAACAGACTGCAGTATCACTCTCCACAGCTGAAGCTGAATACATTTCTGTAGCCAGTTGCTGCGCTCAGATTTTGTGGATGAAGAACCAACTAACTGATTATGGTGTTAAGTATACAAAGACTCCATTATTTTGTGATAACACCAGTGCCATTGCCATCTCTCACAATCCTGTCATGCACTCCAAAACCAAGCACATCGACCTCAGGTATCATTTTATAAGAGATCACATTATTAAAGGTGACATAGAGCTTCATTTCATTCCCACTGATAAACAACTCGCTGATGTTTTTACAAAACCCTTGGATGTCAAAACGCTTAAACATCTCATCAGTGAGTTAGGTATGCTAAATCCTGTATAGTATCACCTCAGGGGGAATTGTCAAATATTTTTATGTTAAAAAGAATTTTTCTCTAAGGGAGAACTTTGCTTTCAGAAAAATATTTTGACTGAAATGCTTCAGAATTTCTGAAATGATTTCAGAATAATTGTGTAAACTGAGATAGCTCAGATCTCTTGATTATGATCATGCTCAGATTTTGTATACCATTTCTGAAATGAGTCTGTCCTTTATAATGTATTTTGGATACTTGGTCGTTGTGTGAACACGTGAAGGTTACAGTTTAACGTTTGAATAATGATGTTTTTGGCTGACGTGGCACACAAGTTGCGCCGTAAAAGGAAAGTAATGATCACTTTTCTTGAAAGTGTTGAAAAGTTTTGAGAAAATGTGGGGTCATAGCCGTCGTTGCATTAAATGCGGACGTGTACCCAAAAATTATTTTTGGACTTCAAACCCGATCAAAACTGATTTCATTTTAATAATAATATTTCATTTTTGGGTTTGAATTTCAAAATCATTTTATTTTATTTATTTTGGAAAAACCCTTTGTATTCCATCATAAATATAAATACTCTTCCTAAATTCATCTTTCACTTTCAGTTTTCCCTTTCAGATATAATGGCTAAAGTAGTTAAATCTTTAATTGCTTTCGAATATAAACCATCTAAGGTAGTCAAGGCCAGTGCTCAATGGCCACAAGGGTTCGATGCGTCGACCCTTAGATTCAATATGAATAATTTTATGGCCGCACTGAATGCCAAAGGCAAAACTTTAATGGGGAGGATAAATAAATTTCTTGAACAATCCCCTCTCCATTACGCCTTGACTGCTGATCCTCAGGTAATGTATCATCGATACTTACTTGATATCTGGTATACTGCTACTTTGAGCAAGGATGAAAAATCCATTGCTTTTTCTCTAACAAGAAGGCACAAAGCAGTATATCCTTTCACTTGATGGGTTTCGGGATGCCCTTCATTTGAACTACCTTCCCTCCTCTTCAGCCTATGCTAAAAGGCTCAAAGGGATTAATTTCAGGGAAGTTCTGCTGGCCACTGGTCATAATGACATGGTTGATGCAGACGGCAATCTGAGAACATCTGGACACATCTTTCTGTCTGGATTTGGAAACTGTTGGAGATATTTTTGGACTCAGATTGTCGAGTGCCTTGGAGGAAATTATGGTGGCTTGGACCAGATTTCCTTGACACAAGTATAAATTAAGTATTACTTGTGGCATGGGACTGGGGTGGACTTTGCTGAGATACTTTTCTCTCAGCTGGTAGCAAAATTGAAAGGGAAAAGAAGTCCACATATCTCATTCCCTAGATTTCTAAGCGTTTGCTTCATAAGCATGCTTGGAGATGCGTATCACTTTGAGGGGCTTGAATCTTCAGCGACAGAGTTCTGCAGGGATCTTTCAAAGCTATCTACTTCAGATC
The DNA here is from genome assembly GCA_034093135.1 of Erigeron breviscapus. Taxonomy (NCBI): domain Eukaryota; kingdom Viridiplantae; phylum Streptophyta; class Magnoliopsida; order Asterales; family Asteraceae; genus Erigeron; species Erigeron breviscapus. The sequence continues at coordinate 54,986,119 of CM067175.1, read as the reverse complement.
CAGAACCAGAACTCCCCGCTGCAATGCTTCGGGTAATTTATAAAACTGAAACAGCACGACCGGCTGGCTCAGAAAGGTCACTGAGCGGGTCGCAAAAGAATGCGAGACCCATTGGTGCACCTGGTGGTCAAATTTTGAAGTTGTTTAAAACCCCAACAACTTCTTCTACCCAACCACCACCTCCCTAATCTACTGACCAACCTGAGGATCTCCCAAAAGATCCCTCAGGATCTCCAAAGGGCGTTTTAAAACGACGTAAATTTAAGAAGTCCTCACAGCCCAAGGACACTAGTACCGAAGCAAACCCCTCTGGATCTTCCCAATAAGAACCAGAGGAATCGAGTCTAAAGGGAAACCCACAAGCAGCCATCTCCAAAACTTCTTTAGGAGGAGATGGTGAAGAAAATATTAGTGTGTCCGCCCAGCACACAATAGAGTCCGTGTCTGTACGCGCACCCCCTGTAACTTCACAAATCTCACACTCTTATGTAGCACGAATTAATGAAGTCTTTGGTGTGACACCACCTGAGACTGAGATTCCAGACTCTACGGCCGATGAAGTGATTCTTGATGACGGTACGAGAATCATTAAGGCAATCCCCGTGTCTACTGTTTCTGGCGATGAAGCTATGGCTGAGCCAACCAATAAATCTGGTGATGATGCATCTGCAGCAGCAGTTGTTGAACCAGAAGCTGTTTAGGTACCAGTGATCTGAACCAGGGCATATCTGATCAGACTGCAGTTACGACTGACCTCTAGGATGAAGATGAGCCACCTCAAGGGAATCTCGATTCCTTTGCTGACTTTGAGTTTGAGGGTTTACTGGAGCAGAATCAGTCTTCTGATTCTGAGCCAACCTCCAGCCTCGCAAACGTCCAACCTCCCCCAGAAATCCAAAATGTTGAACAACCATATCGCCAACCAGAAACTTCACATCAACATCCATATTTTCCACCCGGCTCTACACCTGCTTATGTTTCATCACCACGTTTTCATCCACAACTCCAACACTTACACCCACAAATTCACAAAGTGCCAAGGCCCATCAATTATGATATTGAAATTGAGAAAGAGTTGGACTCTGATACTGAATCTGAGAGTCCAACTGAAATGCAGTTGGAAAAGGCATTGGATGGGCTTGGTAGAATTCCCTTTGTTGCTTCTGCTTCTGCACAACCACCCCCTCCTTTGAGTGTAGAAGCACAGTTAGAAAAACAAAATGCCGAAGTCCAAAGCCTACTTATCAAGGTGGAGGACTTAACTAAATCTCTAACTGCCAATACCAGTTCCATCGCTGAAATGAAGGGTGCTCAGATGTTTCTTGGAACTGAGTTCACCAAGGTTGCTGGAAATGAGGGACTGGTAGGTGGGAAGCTAAATGAGCTGGTACATTCCTGTAACAAAATAAGTTCAGCTATCAGGGAAGCCTTCAGACTGGCCAAAAGAGATGTGCAAGCTTCTGTTGTTACGAACTTGACATCTGGTATTGAATTAATAAAACAAGAGGTTCTGGCAGTCGGGAAGGAGGTGAATGAGTTGATAAACAGGCCAAGTGTTAATGAAAAAGAACTTGGGTCTGCTGTTAGTGATGGTGTGATTGAGAGGTTGAAGTCTGAGATATCTCAGCATCTTGTTACTCAGATTTCAGCCTATGTGGCTGAAAAGGTTGAAGAAGGGGTCAGAATGATGGTCTTAGAACTTACTCAAGACACTTCAAAGAAGGTAGATAAAGCTGTTGAAGAAGTTCAGAAATCTGTATCTACTCCCGAAGAAGATGTTAAAGGCCAGTCCAAAAAGTTAGATGAAATTCTGACCCTCCTTAAGAAAGAAAATATAGTTGCTGCTCCCCCTCCTCCTTCATTCTCTGAAGAAGATAGGAAATTGCTGAAAGAACTAACTGAAAAAGAGAATCTGAACCTTAACTCATCATTCAGGTTAAGGGCTCAGTTCTCTACCATGGCAAAAGGCATTTTTTGATTGCCTTCTGTAGTAGAATTGGGAACCTCTGAAGGCCATTCAGACGGCGATTGATGTATATGCAAAGATGCCTTCTGAGGTCCCCAAAGGGGGAAATGTGCCTATTGGTCTGCTCTCAAGTACTCAGGAATTAATCGAATCAACCAAGAAGCAAGCTGAGGTACCATCTGGTAGTGCCTCAGTTCAGGGGGAACAGGTTCAGAAATCTGAAATGCAAGCTTGAACCTGCTAAGAAAGATAAGGGCAAGGCCCAAGTGGTGGAAGAACCAACAAAGAAAGATGCAAAGGGTTCTGGTTTGGTAGTTGGTGAAAATGTTGATGAGCAAGGTTATCCCATTCATGATCCGAATGCTGATAGCAAGAAATTAGAGGCTTTGCAGAAGCAAGTTTCTAATCAATTTATTATGTGGGGAGATAATAAGGAAAGAGAAAGGGTTCAACATCAGAAAATGGGAACCCTTGATCATATTGATGCTGCAGCTCTTGGTCTTTCACTTGAAAGATATCTGAAAATTAAAAATGATCCAAGAGTGCAGAAGGCTGTTGTTGATATGCTCGAGTATGAATATGGGGTGAATTATTCTCCCTTAGAACAAAAGCTGGACCATCTCACTTTCAAGATGTCCATTGAGGACTTGGTGAAAAACAGAGAAAAAGAGATGGCAATTAAAAAGAAGGAAATTCTGGCTGGAGTTCTGAAGGTGGAAAAAGAATTGTCAAGGCCACCCATTAAGCCCAAAGTGACTGGATCAAGATCATCAAGAAAAAATATTCGTGATGCTGATCTCTCCACCTTCAAACCAATGTCTGATGATGCTATTGAGCTCCAAAGAAAGCATGAGAAGGATCAATATGAGCATTATCTGAAGCATCGATCTCATCCAGCTAAAATAGTTGATATGGAGGTAACAAAAGCTGATGGATTGAAGCTTTTTGATTTGATTGTAAAAAGAGAAGGTAGAGCAGCTGAAGAGTTCAGAAATCTGAAATGCAAGCTTCTGAACCTGCTAAGAAAGATAAGGGCAAGGCCCAAGTGGTGGAAGAACCAACAAAGAAAGATGCAAAGGGTTCTGGTTTGGTAGTTGGTGAAAATGTTGATGAGCAAGGTTATCCCATTCATGATCCGAATGCTGATAGCAAGAAATTAGAGGCTTTGCAGAAGCAAGTTTCTAATCAATTTATTATGTGGGGAGATAATAAGGAAAGAGAAAGGGTTCAACATCAGAAAATGGGAACCCTTGATCATATTGATGCTGCAGCTCTTGGTCTTTCACTTGAAAGATATCTGAAAATTAAAAATGATCCAAGAGTGCAGAAGGCTGTTGTTGATATGCTCGAGTATGAATATGGGGTGAATTATTCTCCCTTAGAACAAAAGCTGGACCATCTCACTTTCAAGATGTCCATTGAGGACTTGGTGAAAAACAGAGAAAAAGAGATGGCAATTAAAAAGAAGGAAATTCTGGCTGGAGTTCTGAAGGTGGAAAAAGAATTGTCAAGGCCACCCATTAAGCCCAAAGTGACTGGATCAAGATCATCAAGAAAAAATATTCGTGATGCTGATCTCTCCACCTTCAAACCAATGTCTGATGATGCTATTGAGCTCCAAAGAAAGCATGAGAAGGATCAATATGAGCATTATCTGAAGCATCGATCTCATCCAGCTAAAATAGTTGATATGGAGGTAACAAAAGCTGATGGATTGAAGCTTTTTGATTTGATTGTAAAAAGAGAAGGTAGAGCAGCTGAAGAGTATAATCAAGTTTCAGTGCACGAGTTTGGGATTTCTAAAAATAGGAAGATGATCCAAATATTGAGGGGGAAGCTGAAATCTGCTTTGATTGGTGCATGGTTATCCAGAATACAACAAAAGATGCAGGCCAAGGTAGAGATTGAAGGCAGATTGTTTGGAAAGAAGGATCATTCTCCACTGAAGAGGAAACCTACTGAAGCACCTTCTGGTTCAAGGCCTGCTAAGAAGTAGTTTCTTTTCAGTTTATCATGTACTTGTATAAATACTTGCAAATGTAACAAACACTTCAGTTGTATATATATGTTACATTTTGTAGCTTATAAGTAGATGATAGGTTTAAGTTAGAAAAACCACAAGTAAAATTTTGATACATCAATGATCTATAAGATGTACTTAGAAACTTTTTACAACTTAAACAAAAACTTGCATTTCAGACTTACAAACATGTATAGATAGAAGTCTGAGATGCATGCACTATTTCAGAACAAATAGGGGGAATTTGTTAGGTCGAAAATCGACCAAGTATAATTTGTTCAGAAATAGCTGAAGTTCAGTGAAGAATACTTGTATAGAATTCTGAGGTCGCTCAGAATTTGTTCACTGAAGCTTCACTTCAATTCAGATCAACGTATCAGAAAACCGTTCAGAATGAAGTCAAAGACTGAAGTCTGAAGAATGAGAATCAGTTCAGATGTGGAGCTCAGAAACTGTTTCTACGTGATCGAAGACTGAAGCATCTCAGTGTAAAAGTACTTACACACTTTTACACTGATTACGAGGAAGACTTTTTACTTTACATATCTTTACCCGGTTAATAGATTTAACTATTAATTAAAGTACAAGGTAAAGTAAAGGTTGGGAATAAGGTTTGTTAAGTCACATCAATTGACTTACACATTTAAACCTTAAAAGTACTCTTGTAAGGAATTAGGTTTAATTCCTTAAATACTCCCAACCATATTTGTACGATCTGATCCACGTCATCATGGACTTAGGTCTATAAATATAAGTCTTCTCACAACTTGCAAATTGCTTGAAACCTTTGCATTGCAACTTGTGAGATATACTCTAAGTAATCCTTACGAGTATTTCCAAGTTATTAGATCACTTGTATTTCTAGGTTGTTTAGATATTTACACTTGGGTGTTTATCTTTGTTCCGCAACAACCTTTGTATTTGTTTATATATCAATAAATCAAATACCTTGAAAAATACATTGTGTCTCAATGCGATATACTTGATCTATACATATTATTTATATAGTTTCAGCCCTTATTGTTTCTTGCATTTACTTTCAGTATCTTTATCGTATTGTTCATCCATATCTGGATCGTATTCTGAACTGGTCATCTTCCAGTTAGAATTACTTGCCAGTCGGGTATTTAACCATCTATATTTGGGACTCACAGTAAGTCCTAATGACTTATTATTTGAACGATTACACAGATATTCCTAAGAACAAAAACGTTAATCAAATCTACGTTGCTACTGTCACACAAATCTGCATCTACAGACTCCCCCTTGACATTAGCGACTAGATTTCTTTAACAAGTCCTTTAATCTTGAACTTCAAACACGACCATCAAACAAAAGTCTTATGCTATTTGCATGAATCTTCTCGACAAAACAAAAACCAAGAATATTCTGATAGCGTCTATCTTCTGTTCTCCAAAATCTAACAGCTGAACAAGGTGTCTCAATCAGTCTTCTTTGATCACCTCTTGACAAATTGACAACTTGCATTGGATCATACATGCGCAGCAACATCTGTTCCTTTGAGTCATCAATAAACATCTGTGCTTCGCCTGACTTGATATCTATCTGCCAATAAGTCATGTTTGTCAGTAAATCTTGATCCCATTTGATAGCAGGAACTTCTTTAACACATTCAATCTTTCTTTGAACAAAATGAACTGTGCCATCTGGTTTTGTAATCTTCTTCATTGGCATAGGTTTAATCAACCTATCTTCAGGTTTCAAACCTCTTTCACTAAAATGCCAAATTCTTTCCTTTTGGAATCTCTGCCAATAATAATCAGCATTTCCATTCTTCTGAAGATTAACGAACCATCTCCTTCCTAAGTCTATCAAATCAGATTCACTAAGACTTTGGAAATGTCTTGCACTGATTGACATATACTGGCAACCTTCTTTTCTCTTGATAACAAATAGCTTAATTCTATGATCATAGAACCAACTCTGTATCACTGAGAAATACGTAGGTGCGTCCTTGTCTGAGATGAACTCCCAAAACATCGACGGTTTATTAAATCCACCCATTGGCATACCAGTACGTCCTCTATAAACTGGAACCCATCTATTTATACAAAACTGAGGGTCTTGCTCCGCCGGAGGTATAATAAAATTTCTAATATTAAACTCTCGCGTAGCATTTATCTTCCAGCCTAGATCAACAATATATTCATGTTCTTCATGCACTATCTTTGCAAACACTTTGAATCTTAACTTTGCAACATTTCTTGGATCATCTGGACTTTCTCTGATCGGATTAAGTCTGAAATGTTCCTCTTCAGCTATTGGTTCAACCGGAACATCTCTATCTTCATTAAAGACACGATTGAAATCATAAGGTTCTTCCATCAACCTTTGTCTATCAGCTTCAGAAACAAATTCTCCTTCTTCCAGATCTTCATCAATGATACTATCAAAGTCATCATCAGCACGATCAATATCGTCCAATGCACCTATTTGAAGCTTATCTGCAATTTAACATATTCAATCATACAAAGACAAAAGAACATAAAATATATAAGTCAAGACATAAAAATAAGTATAAATACATAAAACATGATAAAATAAATAATATTATATCATAAATATAATGTAACAATTACATCAATATTTATCTTATAATCTTTATCTATTTTAACCAACAAAAGTTAATAACATTAAGGTTGATAATCTGAGTCTTCAGGATCATCAGAACTAGAACCAGAGACAAACGGTAAACGATTTATAATCATTAATCGTTTTCTCTCTTTCTTATGACGATCTGTATCTGACCATTGATCACTATCAAGATCAATATTAGCCTCAACTCGAATATGAGGATCATTTCCAAATTTCTCTGCAATCTCCCATTCTATTCTATCTTCTTCTGATCTCACACTCCGTGGATTATGATAAGCAGCAGCCATCACAGCTTTTCCTTTCTGAGGCCCAGATGTACTAGCACCAGATGTACCAGCAATCTCTGACTCTTTCTGTCTTGGCGACTCCCCCTGAACATCTGCAGTCTCTGAATTAATCACAGCATCAGCATCAGTATCTTGACCTAGCAATCAAAATAAGATCTAAGGCAAGTCACATCATTGTCAAGCATACTTATCAACCAAAAAACAATTGAAATCTCAAACATATATTGAAACACATTCAAAAATATTTTGACTTTTCAATTTCCAATCCAAAAGTCATTTTCTAAATTAAACAACTTATGTCTTAATTAGAAAAATCCATCTTTTAAACACATATACCATAAGCAACAAGACTCATATAATCCACTAAGGATCATATAACTTCTTATGGAATCATCAAATGCTTATTAAATCTCTCGTGCAATAAGAACTAGTTTGACACTACAAACTGACACAAAAAATAAAACATTAGTACAAAAATAAAATAAAATAAAAAATAAAATAAAATAAAATAAAATTAAACACTTTAAATCTAAACTACATTATTTATATACAAGAAATTCTAAGTTTCTGCTGATTAGATCAGATTAGCAATTACATAAGTCTGCGGGTGAGAAATAATTCTCTTATTATTAGTTATGAACAATGACTCAACCACGATTACCGGTATGTTTGTCCTCTTAAACACTCGGTACTTCCAGTTTCCTTTGGGTTGTGGCACTTTCGTATTACTTAAGCCAAGGACAGTCACCATGTAACCTAGTAAGTTACTCATGCCACAATTTTAGTTTGCGAACTTATGTGACCCACATTCAGATACACTCTCACAATCGACACAAGCACTAAAATTAAGACATCTGGTGAGTAAAGTGAGAAAGTCTTTAAGAATCAAGTCAGCGGTGACAGGTCGGTGATTCCTCACGCACAAAGCGACTTAACTTGACTCACGTACGGAAATATACTCAACATTGCATAATGCCAAGTACTTGCATATTTGTGACATTATTTTAAGCATTTATGAAAACCCATAACTTTCGATGAGACCCGTGTAGCGAACTTTCTGACAACCTATCCCAAGTTGGAAGCTTTAGGTAGGCTAGGTATACAAAGACACCCCAAGGACTTACTTGTTCGAATCTCAAAGGCCACATTAGCTTCATATTTTCAACAGATTTATAGTTTTATTAGATATTTGCATATCTTGACACAAATATACATCCGAAAAAGCAATACATACGCATATATGTACCCGAGACCTTCTATATAAAGACCAAATATACATAATTACAATGCAAGATCTTTCATAAGATTTAAAGGACTTGTCTATTTTAAGAACAAGCATTCTCAGCCATATATCTGAATACGTTTCCCATAAGAACATTGTATACATTAAGTTCAGATTATAAGGAAACCTTGGTACTTTGTGTCTATCGATACATCCTAAATTGTAATCACTGAACTAAGCAGTTATATTACGATTAAGCAGGCTTAAAAGCTAAAGTATCCTCACTTCTAATCATCTGAATGCATCAACTTAAATCTCTATCTTATTTATTTATTTTGTTTTTCTCATTATTCAACTTTTTATATTTTTATGACACTAAATATATACAGAATTTAAACTAGACACTCTTTTTGTATTTTTATGACTCTAGCTATTTACAGACTTAACTAAGACACAATATAAAATATACAAAAATAGTTCTTTGAGAGATCTAATATGAATCAGCATTCTTCATACCATTGAGAAGAATCAGCTTTTCAAAGCGAGTCTTATCAAATGCTTTAGTATACAAATCAGCTAGATTATCATCAGTTATAACCTTTTCCAAATGAATTAGCTTCTTTTGGGCGCAATCACGCAAGAAATGATGTCTAATATCAATATGCTTGGTGACTTTATGCATGACAGGGTTATTTGTAATGTCTATAGCTGACTTATTGTCTATTCTAATAGAGTATCAAGAAAATCCATACCGTAGTCACGTAGTTGTTGCTGAATCCACAATACCTGGGAACAACAGCTACCAGCAGCCATATACTCTGCCTCACATGAAGACTGAGCAATTGATGTCTGCTTCTTACACTGCCACGATACAAGTCTCCCACCTAAGAACTGACATCCTCCAGTTGTAGACTTCCTGTCGTTGTTACAACCGCCAAAGTCCGAATCAGTATATGCAACAAACTCAAACGATCCTTCCATAGGATACCATAGACCAAGCCCTTGGTTTCCTTTCAAGTAACGTAGGATACGCTTTGCTGCAGCTAAATGTGACTCTTTCGGACTAGCTTGGAATCTAGCGCAAAGACAAACAGCGAACATAATATCCGGTCGCGAAGCTGTCAGATACATCAATGAGCCAATGATAGCACGATAATAAGTTGCATCAATAGGCATATCTTTAGGATCAAGAACCCCTAAACCATGATTTAGCTGAATAGAAGTACCATATGTCTTGGATTCTAACATTTGAAACCTCTCCAAGATGTCATCGACATACTTAGACTGGTGAATGAAAAATCCATCTTTCCTCTGATCAACCTGCAGTCCAAGGAACAATTGTAGTTCCCCCATAGCACTCATTTCAAACTGCTTTTTCATGCTCATTTCAAATTCTTTGCACATCTTTACATTAGATGAACCAAAAATGATATCATCAACGTAAACTTGTACAATCAAATAATCTTGCTTCCGCCATTTGATAAACAATGTGTTGTCTATCGATCCTCTTGTAAAACCATTTGTCAACAAATGTCTCGACAACTTTTCATACCACACTCTGGGTGCTTGATGCAATCCATAAAGAGCCTTATCAAGTCGATATGCTCGTCTTGGATAATTAGGATCTTCAAACCCCGGTGGTTGAAAAACATACACTTCCTCTTTAACTTTACCATACAAGAAGGCACTCTTAACGTCTAACTGATACACCTTTATACCTTTAAAGCTTGCATAGGCTAAAAATAACCTTATAGCTTCAATCCGGGCAACTGGCGCAAAAGTTTCGTTATAGTCATATCCTTCTCATTGTGCAAACCCCTGAACTACTAAACGTGCCTTATTCCTTGTAACGATCCCTTTGTCATCTCGCTTGCATTTGAATACCCAACGAGTTCCAATCGGTTCTTTACCTCTAGGCACATCTACTAACTCCCATACTCCAAGTTTCTCGAATTGAGCTAATTCTTCTTGCATAGCTGCAACCCAAAAAGGATCTTGAAGTGCAGCCTTAACATTCTTAGGTTCTTCTTGTGAAATGAAACAGGAATACAAACACTCAGTTATTAGTCCTAAATCCTTTACTTCACAAAATAAACTAGTCATCTCCTTATTTAACTGATTTCTAGTTCGAACAGGTTTTGAAGCATCACCAAGAATATTTTCTACAGGATGAGCCTTATTTATTCGATATTGAGGAACCGAATCAACATTTAGATTATCTCCTAAATTCGAACGAATTTGAAATTCTGGAGAACTAAAATCATCTTCCGATTCTTCAGAAATAGGATCATCATCTGGCAATGGAACCCTTAAAGGAGTAGTTGGAGTAGTGTTCTCATGTTCATTAACATCCAAGTCTGATGTCATATCATTGTTCTTACTACTTTCGCCAACAACAGTAGTAGACTGAACTTTGGTTGGAGTAGTATCAACATTCATTAACATCTAAGTCTGATGTCATATCATTGTTCTTACTACTTTCGCCAACAACAGTAGTAGACTGAACTTTGGTTGGAGTAGTATCAACATTTTGAACAGGAGGAGATGTAGGAGTATAATCCATATGATCTCTTAAAATGATCACTTCATCAACTTTGTCAGGACCTGAATAAGAAGCAGGACCGTGTAACAAACTAAACACACTATCATAATCGAAATTCTTGCCAGTTCCAGAATGAATAGCAGGTTTATGACTGACAATCTTGACATTAGTACCTAAGTCAACTTTGCCTGTCTGTTGATTGTAAACCCTTCGAATTGAAGTACCCGGTTTATAACCCATGAAAAATCCCTCTTCAACCTTTGGATCAAACTTTGACTGAGGAAGATATTTCAAGAAGGTACACAGAACACCAAATTGTTCAACATTCTGTAAATTTGGTTTCTTCTTATGTAGAAGCTCATAACAAGTCTTATTATGACGCTTAACTACCAAAACCCGATTTAGAATATGACATGCTGTATTTACTGCTTCTGCCCAAAACATAGTAGGAAGCCCTGAATCAGCAAGCATTGTTCTGGCTGTTTCGATTAGAGTCCTATTCTTTCTTTCAGCAACTCCATTTTGTTGTGGTTCATACGGTGCACTGAATTGATGTTGGATTCCCTTGGACATACAAAAGACTTCCAACATTTTATTTTTGAATTCAGTTCCGTTATCACTCCTAATTCTCTTAACACGCACTCCATAAATATTTTCAGTTTCAACAAAGAAATTTATCAAAATCTGTGGAGTTTCATCTTTCGTTTGAAGAAAGAATACCCATGAGAATCTCGAGTAATCATCAGTAACCACCAAACAATAGTACATCCCACCTATACTTCTTACATTCACAGGACCAAACAAGTCCATGTGAAGTAATTCAAATGGGTTGGCAATAGAATTTTCAATGTTTGGTTTATGTGAAGACTTCTGCTGCTTACCTTTCAGACAAGGTACACATTTATCTTCCATCTCAAACCTTTTCAATGGAACACATTCAACCAAACCATGTTTGACAATATCATTCATCTTTCGGAAATGAATATGTCCCATTCTTCTATGCCATAACAAAGATTCAGATTCATTTGCTTTTGTTAATAGCAAATTGGCTCCTTCGAATCATCAACACCTAACATAAGGCCATAGATGTCTTTCTTCCTAGGAGCTTTCAATAAGATCCAGTCTTCAGGAATAACATACCCCGGTTTCAAAATAAGTGCTTCCTTCTCAGTAAAATGGACATGATTCCCTCTGTCACAAATCTGAGAAACACTCATGAGATTATGAGATAGTTGTTCCGCATAATTGACTTTCTCCAATGTAATTTTCCCATTGACAACATCACCTTGGCCTGAGATATTGCCGCCCTTGGGACCAGCGAAACTAACATAAGAACCATTACTATCTACATAGTTGGACAACAATTTCTTGTCCCCTGTCATGTGCCGAGAGCATCCACTGTCAACATACCAAAGACTGATAGGCTTCCTTGGTTCTCCCTTCTGATCTGCAGCCTTGCAGTCTACCATGTATGCAACAAAATCTTCAGTTGTCATACATTCAGGTATCACAAATTCTTAATCTGATCTTCAATGCTTTTCTCGGCAACGTCATCAACTGGTTTAGATGACTCGGTATTTCCTTCAGTAGCTTTAACAGCTGTCATAGGTTCACTCTCAGATCTCACTATCTCAGCAACCTTCTTCATATTCTGCTTAACTATCTCAGATGCTCTCTCTTCACTAGTGTATACAACATAATCAATTGTTTCAGCAACTTCGTTTGCAACATGCGCATAGTCATCATAAATCTCAACTAAAAATGCATGATTTGAAGTATCTTCAGATTGAGTATCCCACTGATAAGTACCATCTGGATTTTGAACAACAACAGCCTTGGACTCCAGAAGCTGAGGAGAACCTTGTTGTTGAGGAGTAGCAGGAAAAGTAATCATTGCTTGAGTTTTCTGGTAATTGGGTGGAGTAATACCGCCTTGATTGTAGTTTTGTCTACCATCAACGGTATTATCAGTCCTCTTTAGACGTTGACGCTCTCTTGCAAAGTGACCAAATCCATCGCAATTAAAACATTTCACCTTGGACTTGTCAAAACCTCTTGTGCCATTACCCAAAAATCTTCCAGTTCTCTGAGAAAATCTTCTGACTTTAATAGTTAACATTGCAAGCTGCCATTGTAGATCCATTTCTTCTAAATCATCAGGATCTATCTGATTGTAATCATCATCAATCAATGCAGGATCAGTAACCTTTCCACCAATATAAGCTTCATGAGCCGAACAGAAGGCTGAGTAGAGATTCATTCTTCCCTCTGCAGAGCTCATACTCATTGGCATGGAATGATATGACTGAGTATTGCTCTTAACATTAGTTGTGGAATTGTCATAAGCAACATAACCTACAATTCCGTCTGCATCAACTATTGGTGTAGCATCAACACCACTTAGAAATGCATTGGATCCTGAGCTAGTACTTGCCAAATGAACTGAAGAAGCATGATATAAAGATGGATCTTGAGTAAAATCCGCATGAGTATCCTTGATTCTTCTCTTCATTTCTCTATTCTTAAGTTTGGAGACTACTGTTTCAAAATCCCATGAACTGTATTCCTTGTCATCTTGAAGGTGATGAACATATTCAGTCCATATTTTTGGTAGTGAATCCAAAAACTTATCTACTAACTCAGTCTGAGGATAGACAACCTCAAAATACGATAACTCAGTTGTCAGATGACTGAATCGAGCAATTATCTCATCAAGAGATTCTCCTTTCAGTCCATTAAAGGCTTCATACTGACGTTTAAGAAGTTTAATACAATTTCTCTTCAAAGTAGCATCGCCCTCACAGTACTTTCCTAGAGCATCCCACAAATCCTTTGAAGTAGTGTACTTTTTGAACAAATGTACACTTTCTTGTGGTAACGCCATAGTAAGAGTTGAAAGAGCCTTTCCTTCCACCATGTATTTCTTCTTTTCATCATCTGGCATATCAATATAAGTATATCTACCGATTACGCCATTTTTCTCATACGTTGGCCAATCAAAACCTTGAGTTATCACCACCCACATATCAATATCATTCAGACGAACATAATCTTCAAATCGTCTTTTCCACATCCAATAATTCTCCATACAGAAAAGCTTTGGAGGTGTGTTTCCACGACCAACCTCATGATCGTGCATGATAAGTTGATTGATAAGTGTGGCATTAGGAGAGTTTCCGGCAGCAGGTACAGTAGTCATTTTGAATCGATAAACAAAAAGAGTTACTGTAGCACACGTGTTCGTGCTGATGTGACACGAAGTGAAGCACATGAAGACACTGAGTTCGTGCTGACGTGGCATGAGGTCACACGAAGGACACGTGACACGAAGTGACACACGACACAATATGAACCACGAAGAGCAGTTCATGCTGATGTAAGCACACGAACAAGAATCACCTCGTGCTGACGTAAGCATGAGGTCACACGAAGACTATTACGAATTCAACAGAAAAACTTGAAATTCGAATTGATTTTTCAATCAATAGCAAATCAAACGATCTTACACCTTCTGGTAATCAACCTTAGGGCTCTGATACCACTTGTAAGTCCCTACCGTTGAATGGACCATTAATAAGATGTGATTCGTTATGTCAAGAGTGCGGAATCCTCTTGAGATAACTAGATTGCTACTCCCTTTCGTCAATTAATCAGTAATTAATCAACCTAAGGTCACACACGAAGTGCTAGTTCGTGTAGGAGGTCACACGAGCAACAATTCGACTTCTAAGTTCTTCATTCGTTGCTAATCGCGTAAATTAGCATGTATTTATACTAATAGGGTTTGTGTTCGTGTGGGCTTGTGCCTTAATTGAAGTCCATAAGCCTTTTAATCAAAAACCCAATCGGTCTCGTGCTGACGTCAGCACGAGGGTAATCCTTCATGCTGATGACATCAGCACGAGGTTTGTCCCTTTGGTCCTTTGTTTTACTTGTACATAACGTTCAACCATCGTTTAAGTGTTCTACGACACTTATAAACCTTGGCTCTACATTCTTGTACCTGCAAAACAATTATATAACACACAAACATAACAATAACCATAACTTGATCTTATATTGAAGTTCAAACGTAATCATTAAACACAAACGTAAGTCCTAATGACTTATTATTTGAACGATTACACAGATATTCCTAAGAACAAAAACGTTAATCAAATCTACGTTGCTACTGTCACACAAATCTGCATCTACAGTGTCAAATGTGCGGAAAGTCACTTATCAATTCTTGCGTCATTTATGACATCATATGAACAGTTTATCCAAGGAAAGGTTCAAGACCCAAGTCTTATCGATGAAGACTATGAGCAGATTGATCCTTTGGACTTGGAAGAGATGGATCTGCAATGGCAAATAGCTATGCTGACTCTTCGAGCTAAACGGTTCTTATCAAGAACAGGGTGAAAGGTCGTGGGTTCCAAGCTTGGCTTTGATAAGTCAAAGATAAAGTGTTACAATTTCTAGGGATTTGGACACTTTGCTAGGGAATGCCAGAGACCAAAGAAGGATGATAGGTCTTTTGTGACTCGTCAAAACTTCAACCAAGGTGGAATAGTACCTTCATCTTCAAATATCTCAAGACAAAAGTCATATAATAATGAGTCTAATGGAAACCAAAACTCAATTGACCAACCTGGGTCAAGAGCTTTGGTAATTCAACAACAAGACGGATCATATGACTGGAGTTCTAAAGTCAATGATGAAGATGATGCATATCTTGCTGAAATTTATTCAGACACTGCTATAACAGATGATTTAGATGATTCTTATCAAGATGATGAATTTGTGAACAATGCAGACTTCTCACTAATGAATGAAGATAATGAATTTCCTGAGGAAGATTACACTATGACAGTTGAAGCTGACGATTATCATCAAGAAAATCATGAGTGCCATAGACTTTACTCTTTTATCTGAAGATTCAAGCATTCCTGTTCAACATGAGCAAGATTATCCAATAGAGGAAGAACAAGACAAAGATAAAATCCTTGATACAAGTATTCTCTCTGAGGATGATGAAATTCTAGAGTCAGATGACGATAAAGAGTGTCAAAAGGTGGAAATTCCTCAAAGATTAAGTACAGAGAAACTCATTGAGTTCATTTCTAATTTAGATGTACCTGAGCAATCAGTGGAGATCTCATTACATTCATTGGTAAAAGTTTGTAAGTTCACTAACATGTTATCCTCAGAGGTTAACAGTCTTCAAAATATAGCAAAAGATACAAAAGCTCTACTTGATGAAACAGTCGCTATGTTAACCCAAAAGGAAGGAGAGTTAAAAAGACAAGTCAAAGCAGATCAAGGTAGACTAACTGCCATGAAAGAAGAACTCAGAGAGACAATTCTTAGAAAAGAGCTATGTCAAGAAAATTCTGGAAAAATATCTAAGAAACTCACTGAGAAACAAATTGAATTGGCAGATGCTAAAGCTGAAATTACTCACCTAAACGGGAAACTGAATAGAATGAGAGATATGAGATACATGATAAATTATCTGTCTAAGTCCAAAAGTACTATCAATCATCAAGATTTGGAGCATTCAATTGAAGAAGTGACTCAAGAAAAAGGAGTATCATCACTTATCACAGAATCATTCGCGCAGATTGAAGAAAAGGAGTCAGATATCTTACATACTGAGGATGTGACGAACACTAAATCAATGACAAGAAAAAGGACAACTCTTCAGACACCAACTCCTGAATAAGAGAATCTAGTCAAAAGAACTCACTTTGAAAATACAGAAGGCCATGCAATATGTAGATCAAAGAAGTCAATTAATAGAATCTCTTGCTTCATCTGCAGAGAAAAAGGTCATGTGGCAAGCAAGTGTCCACAAAAGGGTAAATCTAGCAGATCAGGGCAGTCTAATGACTCTAGTGACAGAGATGCTGAAGATGTAGATGTTCAGTTGAGAAAAATTAAAGGTAAACATGTTGAAGAAAGGTCAACAAGTGATTTACCTAAGAGGATTTCTCAAAGGAACTCACCCGCACGGAGTGGTTCACCTAGAAATTCCTCATGATATATTGCCAGGGAACTTAGAAAACCAGGAAGTGTTTCTCCCAAGAAAACTTCAAATGGTGGACAAGTTCGCAGCAAGACTCCAAAAAGGAATCCCACTCAAAAACAAGAAGTCCACAATCGTGTTGGTGAAGATGATACATACTTTTTTTATCGTTTCACTGGAACGGTTAAGACTGGTTGTTCTTCTTTGTTTCAAAAGCATAGTCCAAGGAGAAAGATTGAGTTATCTCCTGAGAGGATGCCAAGAAACTGGAGACAGACTTCAAAATCCAAGACTCCCATTGAGAGTGATGGATATTGGACAAATATCTCAGTGAAAGATAAGGATGGTAAATTCAAGTCTATTGAGGCTTGGGTACCATCTCGCAACTAGGTGCTTATCTTTCGTGCAGAGGACGCAGTCAAGATTTGCCATATATGTTTGGTAATTGGTGATTGAGTCCTACGCACATTTCATTAGATAACATAATGGGTTATCGAACTTTTATTACAACTTCTTCATTGTAACTCATAGTGCATGTCCCATGTATGTTATTTATAATGTGTTTATAAAAGAACGTATTTGGGAAAAACAAGTATATATAAAGTGTTACTTTATTTTATGCTTGTTAATAAATCATATGTGATAGCATTGATATTAAATTAATGGTTGTTATCCTATGATGAATATGCAAAGATGATTCACTTATGATGGTTACACTAAGGCCTTTGAGTGATTATGTTTCGAATTTTTAGTTCAATTGACTGGAATATGAAACCCTTAGTTACCATCTCTCAAGAACCATTATATACTCAGAAAATGCAACACAAAAATATAATAATGGTTTAAGGGGGAGTCGTTACTATAAAGAGAAATGAAGAAAAAATGTGGCATTTAAGTTTACTCATTTGCTACATCCGATTTCTTCTGTAGTAATTAGTTCTTCTAAAACCAGAATGATTTAAGGGGGAGTCGTTACTGCAAGAGAGATGAAGACAACTTGTGACATTTAAGTTTACTCATTTGTTACTCCCGATCTTTTGGCAGTAATTGTTCCTTATAAAATCAGTTCAAATATACCGGACTAAGCATGACTATTATAAGATTGATTAGAGTGATTTTGATTCTAAAATTACTGTGATTGATTTTGTAACTTTATGCTCCGTAAGGTATATTGCAAGGACAGTATTAAGCATGACTATTACAAGATTTGTTAGAGTGATTTTGATTCTAAAATTACTGTGATCGATTTTGTAACTTTATGCTCCGTAAGGTTCTTGCTCAGAATAAAAGGGTTCTATTGCACGTGAGATAATGATACATAGGGAATCTGAATTCCAAGGGGACTTAATTGTGTTCTTGGTGAACACTGCAGAAACGTATGTCATGACAAGGATACAGTGTAAGTCAAGACTCTAATTTGAGTGTGTTTGGTACACCTTGAGTTAGGTCTTGCATATAAATTGCTCGAAAGATTAAGTTTAGTACTTAAGGTTTCGGTCAAAATAGGTCAAACAGAGTCACTAAATTGATGTATTTGACAGATATTTTGATTTGCAATTTACCATAAATAATTGAATTGAACATGCTTATTGTATGATATAACTTGATAAGTGCTTAGATTCTAATCTTAATTGGGAGAATCTACTGTTTGTTATCAGTTATATTTGTTTAAGTGTCTTCAGAATTCAGTTATTTGTCTTTGAGATATACATGTGTTGTATAGGTCTCATGAGTTTAATGATGTGTTCGCAGAATTATTTATCCTAGTTGGATGTGTGTCAACCACTAAGATAAAGGATCTCCAAAGTGTATGAAAATTGAACCTATCCAGTCCGGAATGGAGAAAGTTCAAGCTTAAAAGGGAAGCAGAGTACACTTACACATCAGCAACTCATCTAAATTCAAACGGAGATGAAGATATAGATGGAGAGATTGTTTATCGTGTTATTCAATCTTATGTCTTTATCTCTGTTATATTTGAATTTATTTAACAGCATTGATTGTGTCCAATGTTTGTTATTGTCAAATACTTAACAAAAGCACTTTGTAATTCATTACTTAATTAATGACATATTGGGTCTTAATTTAATGATCGTACATCGTAAATTTGTTCAAGTTGTGACATCTTTCAAGAATTCCTTTATTGAGAAAATTACGAATAATTATGATACGAAAAAGAGGTTTGTATCTGGCTTATCGTGTTCTCTAAAGAATTCTTTTCGTTAATCATATCAGGTTCGAGAAAATTCTTTGTGAATTTTTCTAAGTGTTAATCAAGTCCATGAAGATTGACTCTTTGAAAAGGGTCAAGATTCATTTGAATTGAAATTTAAGCCAAGTATTATATGTGTGTTTAGCAAAATGGGCTGGATATGCGTGTTCCTGAACAGTCTAGGGTTATGTGTGTTTGTGTGAGTATATAAAGAAGACAAAACACACTTTTAATGACATTTTTGAATTATTTGCGTGTTCTCTAAAGAATTCTTTTCGTTAATCATATCAGGTTCGAGAAAATTCTTTGTGAATTTTTCTAAGTGTTAATCAAGTCCATGAAGATTGACTCTTTGAAAAGGGTCAAGATTCATTTGAATTGAAATTTAAGCCAAGTATTATATGTGTGTTTAGCAAAATGGGCTGGATATGCGTGTTTCACTTTGGGTTTAAATTTGTGTGTTATGGCATATTGGGCCAAATATGCGTGTTCTGGCATGATGGGCCGGATATGCGTGTTTCACTTTGGGTTTAAATTTGTGTGTTATGGCATATTGGGCCAAATATGCGTGTTCTGGCATGATGGGCCGGATATGCGTGTTCTGGCATGATGGGCCAAATATGCGTGTTCTGGCATGATGGGCCGGATATGCGTGTTCCTGAACAGTCTAGGGTTATGTGTGTTTGTGTGAGTATATAAAGAAGACAAAACACACTTTTAATGACATTTTTGAATTATTTGCGTGTTCTTCTAAAATATCCTCTCCATTTGCGTATTATCATTTGCGTGTTCTTCTAAAATATCCTCTCCATTTGCGTATTATCATTTGCGTGTTCTTGCTCAACACTCTCGATTCACTTGAACTTGATCATTCGTGTTTAAAGACACAAGAAACACGATTATTAACACTTAACGAACAAAGGTATATGATTAACAACATCTTCAGATCCAGATTTCATGTTAAATGTTCAAATTTTTAGGGTTTTATTTTCGGTCAATAAATCTCTAAATGGAACTATAAACATGTTATGGATGAAGAAACGGAGCCTAAACTATGTTAAATTGGGACAATACGAATCTATTCGTACTAGATTTAGGAGTTTTAAGGTTCAAATACAACTGGCTAAGATTTGTGGTCGTATTTCTGGTTTTGCGTGTTCATCTGGGCTTTGCGCATTCTTATGAACCCAGAAATAAAAACCTTTAGTCTTCCAGTTTGCGTGTTATACTGTTGTGATGACGTCATCATGAAGAACACGCATATGACCAGTTTGCGTGTTCTTATGTCAAATACACAAATGTGCGTGTTGTGACATATGCGTGTTTCATGACTTTAAAATTTTTAAATTGAAAATTTTTATAAGTAAAATATGAAACATAACACGCATTGACTAGTCAAACCTGACACCATATGTGTGTATTGTCACCGTATGTGTGTGTATAAGGAATTCGTCGATTCTAGGACTTAGAAAATTTTCAAAACGGGAAAATTTTTAATAAGTCAAATTAGAAATGACAATTGTCTTATAAATTGGACTTTAAAATTTATGAAAAACAAATGGTTTTGAGTAAATTTAGTAAAGTTCAATGTGTCGTTTATTAAAGCTAAAAGTGTTTTAGTAGATTATGAAACAAATGGTTTCAATATCTTTGAAAACATTAAGAGTTTTAATTTCGACTTGTTGATTCGATAAAATTTGCGATGCTTTAGTATAATAAAAGATGAAACACATGGTTTCTGTTTCTTTGAAAACATCAGAATTTTGTCGATTCAACATATTGATCGACTGTTAAAGTTAATAACCTTTTCAGAGCCGGTGAAACTTAGAGTTTCAAGGGTTTAGAAAATGTTAAGGACTTTAAAGTTCGATTTTATTTGTTGTTGCTAATCGTTTGCTTGTTGTTGTTTGTATCTTTTTGCAGATTGTTGAGAGACACTTCCACATGAATCATAACTACTTGATTAACTTGGACGTAAATCAAAGCAATGCTGGGAGATTTGTCCAGATTCTTGAGTTTCTGCAGCAATCAAGGATCAGACATGTTCTAACTGCTGACCCAGTAATATATTTGACTTTCTTAAGTCAATTCTGGGAATCTGCATGATTGCTACCCGGTGTTGTCCCAAGCATTGAAGCGAGAGTGAACAATCAGACCTTCCAGTTCACTGCCTCAGACTTGATTGGTATTCTAGACTTGGGAACTGAAGACCAAGAGGGAGGAGTGAATGGTCCAACCACATATCCCCAAGCACTTAGATTAGGAGCATTCAGAAGAATGGGGTATGTCGGTCCTGCAAATCGGAACACTTTTCAGAAAAATTGTTTGCTGGGCAGGTGGAAATTCTTTTCACATGTGATTCTTGTTGCTTTGAGCAATAAGAAATCGGGTTATGACTCTTTGAATGTCGAAACCCAATCACAAGTGATTTCTTTGGTGCTGAACAAGCCTTATAGCTTTTCTCGTTATATCTTTAATGAGATGTGCAGACAAATAAGGGCAAGGGATGATGAGAGGTTTTTGATGTATCCAAGGTTTGTGATGCTGATCATCAACGCTCAACTACCCAATCTTGTTCTGGAGGGTCCTACTGAATCGGTGACGACGATGCCTAATCGTATCTTCAACGACAGTTATAGATACCGTGGAAATCTGGATCCACTTGCTCCAGAACATAATGGATTTGCGCATGAGGATTCTGATGTTGAAGGAGATGTTGTTGTTGCTCCACATCCAGTCCCTCCACAACCTCCAGTTGCACCAGTGATACAACCACAACAACAACAACAACAGCAACCACAACAACCACCTCCAGCTGCAGCAGAGGCTCCTCAAGAGTTGTTGATCCAGGATGAGGGTGCTCAAGTACACCCTGAGATTGTTGCTGCGAATATCCTTGCACAAAACCAAGAAGTCAACATGGATGTTGATGTTGGGGTTTTGGGTGCAGAGCACGTCGACGATATGGTTGTTGATAACCAAGAAGACGCTGCTGATGACATAGGAGGAGATGTCAACCTAGGAGAAGCAGGAAATGGGGATGATGATGAAGATGATGACAGGGACGATGGTCAAGATAATGTGCCGACAGAGTACCCATAGGTCAAGGTGTTGGTAGTGCTTCTGCAGCAGTCGATCTCCCCACGGCCGATGCTGATTTCCGGCCAGTTGTAGAAGAAGAATTTCCCTCTGGATCAGGACGAAGTCTCAATAGAAAGAGACTACGCCAAAGAGACTACGCCAGGATGAAGGGATGTCTCTAGGGCTCATTGCAGAGACATATTCTTCTAAGGCGGAAAAGACGAGACAAGGTTTGGACGTGCCAGAACCGAGTGTTCAAGAGCCTGCGCAAGACTTGGCAGATGTAATGACTGAAAGGCCTCTCCATTCTGAGGATAGAGGCAAAGGAGTGATGGGTGCATCTTCCTCTAGTTCATCAGCACCATCAACTCCTCAAGTTCATGTCAGCCCGCCTGTCATTAAGCCAGCTGTAGTATCATTGCTTAGTGCTGGAGATGACCAGTCACCTCCAAAAGTAATCAGACTTTTGGGGATCAAGATTGGAGATAGGCCAGTCTTGATGACTGCAAGGCCTCGCAGCTCTACTATCACACCAATCATATCTTCGTCAATGACTTCACCGACTACAACAAGACCATCTGTGACTTCTTCACAGCAAGGAGCATCTCAAGCTAACAAGGAACGTGTACCCAAGTTAGCTGCTGATATTCAGCAAATGAGAGCTCTTGTTGCAGGCTTGTCTGACAAGCTAAAAAGAAAAGAAGAGTCACACCGAAGAGATGTTGACCTCATAAGACAGAGACACCTACAGCTTGAGAATAGTCAGTACGACCTGCAAGATGCCCAGGAAGCAACAATCAACTCTGTGAATGAAATTGTTAACTCCATTGGACTGCATCATAATTTGCTGAAAGGTCAAGCTCAGCATCTCGAGAGCTTAGGTAAGAGGTCAGCTGAGCTGCATAACAAGATCAAAAATCTTGAATCTCAGGGGGAGAAGTCTGGATGCAAGGATGACACTCTCAAACATCGTCGAAGGGATGATGAGGATGTGGATCCTAGCGGTTCCAGACAACAGGAGGAGATTCAGAGATTTCCAGGCTCAAATGTCAATGCAGCTCAGGGGGAGCAAAGACAGCAAGGTCAATCTGGCCAAGCTAATGTTCCTTCATCTAACCCACCGGCTGTAGAGGAAGTGGCTGGTGTTCAGGAACAACCGACTGGAGGAGAAAGAGTCGGCATTCAGGTCAGACCAACTACTGAGGAAGAAGTTGGGAGTGAACTCCTGGACGACGTTGCTGCGTACTTCAGTTTTGATGAGTATGGGAGCATGTTTGATAATCCATCAGTCTCTGCAGCTCAAGACAAGTGTTCATATCTTAATGCAATACTTTATCTACTTGATCCAAAACTAAAGGGAACAAATGAGATGTCTCTACAAACAACCAGTGCAAAGGGCAAGGTTGAGGTAGACAGTCAACTAGAGTTGGACTTGAAGTGACTGAGAAGAAGAGCAGGAATCCAGTGGATGCAACACCTGAAGTTCCTGATGATAGGGTTTTTTGGCCATCACTTAGGACGACAAACAAAGACTTGAAGACCACATCTAGATGCTAATGTCAAGGGGGAGACTTGGTGACAAGAGCATTCTAGATGTGTCATGTATTTTATATATTTCAAGTCTTGTAATTTATCTTGTAATTACCGTTTGTCGATAATATTACCTTGGCATATATTGTTGATCATGTTGGGATCCTTTTATGTTTATATGTTTGTTTATTATTTATGTTTTGCAGGTTCTTGACATGAATGTAAACATTACATGTAATGAGTTATTAAGATAATATTGTTTCTGCGTTTTACAGCAGTAGAAATATTATCTTAATATACTTCCAATGGAGGATTAAGTTAATGATTGTTTCTGCGTATTTACAGTAGTAGAGACATTAACTTAATGTACACTTCCAATAGGTAATACAGACAATGTGTTTCTGCGCATTTACAGCAGTAGAAACATTGCCTGAGCTAATGATTGTTTCTGCGTATTTACAGCAGTAGAAACATTAGCTTAGTTAATGTTGTTTCTGGGTCTTGACAGCAGTAGAAACATTAACTCAAATATTCCTAAGTGTTATTTGAGGGTTCTTGGGAACGAGCAAAATAGTTGCTTGTGGAAAGAACACTCAAATGGTCATTTGAGGGTTCTTGGGAACGAGCAAATAGTTGCTTGTGGAAAGAACACTCAAGTGGTTTGAGAGTTCTTGGGAACAAGCAAATAGTTGCTTGTAGAGAGAACACTCAAACAGTTTGAGAGTTTCTGTGGAAACAAGCAAAAGCATGCTTGTACACATGAACTCTCAAACAAGGCCAAAATCCTAATGGGCTTATGGGCTTGACATGAGAACACTCAAATCCAATAGGATTTGAGAGTTTTTGTCACTTTGCTATAAATAGAGGGTGTGTGTATGCGTGTTCCAACAAGAGTGTAGAGAGAGAAACGAGCAAATCCTAGAGAGAGAAACTATAAGAACACGCATATAGTTGTCTTGTGGGTAGTACTCGATCTCACGCACGAACCGCAAACACACACCCGGTTTGGACGGCTTGTAGACTGCAGATTATCACGTTGGTTGATAAAGTGCGTCCGGAGAGCCGTTTCACTATCGTAACCAAATACGAGTGTTTATGTTCACGCAAAGATATATATATATATATATATATATATATATCATAAAAGCTAGATATAAAAACTGTGGGTTATCTCGAGGAATTTCCGCACCTCGACATATCCTTAAGTCAATCTCGGTTCGGTAAGACCCGGGGGACTTACAATTTTGGTGTTATATTGAGTAATTAATTATTTGCCATTGATTACAGAAATGGCAAGAAATTTCATTGCTGGGCATAATTATGTGATGAACTTCGATGATAATCAGGAAGGAACAGCGTATTATCACGAGATATTCGCTTTCTTTAGAAGATCAAGGATTCATCACGTGTTGACTCATTCACCAGTTATTTATTTAGATTATTTGAGAGATTTTTGGGCGAATGCTAATATTGTTCGTCCTGGAAACGAACATATTTTTCATACCACTGTTGTTGGACAACAGATACAGTTCACAGCTGCAGATCTCATTGGTATACTTCGGTTGGGCACAGTTGAACAAGAAGGTGGTGCTACAGGTCTCACCAAGTTCAGACATGAAGTCATTCAAGGTGCTTTCAGAAGAATGGGGTTTGCTGCAGATATGTCAAGTAAAACTCTGTTCAAGAAGGGTTTTTATGGCAGGTGGAGGTATCTCGCTCACGTGTTGCTGGTTAGTTTAAGCAACAAGAAGTCTAGTTACGATACATTGAACCAGGAAGCCCAGGCACAGATGGTGGGCTTGGTGTTTAACAAGCCGTATAGTTTCTCGAAATTCTTCTTCGATGAGACGAGGAAACAGATCACAGCCATGGGAAAGAGGAGATTTTTGATGTTTCCTAGGTTCGTGATGATGATTATCAATGCTCATCTCCCAAATCTACCTGCTGTGGGAGAAGTGAAGCAAGTGAGCTCGATCATCCGACGTGGTTATGATGAGTTTGTGTCTCGATACCAGAATGATCCAAATGCACAAGATGTTGCATTGTTTGGTGCAATCATTAATGCCAACTACGTGGCACCATTGGATGGGGTTATATCAGCTTATGAAGGGCCTCAGCCAGAAGATGGTGAAGCTGCTGGGGATGCTGAGCTTCCAGAGCAGTTACATGATGTAGTAGTTCAGGCAGATGCGCCAAATGAACCTGAAAATGTTGTACAGGTTGCAGATGATGTAATTAACCAACCTGGAACCAATCTTGAGATTGTTGATGATCTTTTGGAGGAGATGGCTGATCCAGAGGGTGATATTGCTCAAGTGCAACGGTACAATGCCAATGCTGAAGACCAAGAGGATGCAAACCTGGACCGGGAAATAGATGATTATGTAGTTGGAGCTGCGGATGGTTCTGAAGCAGCTAGAGCTAGTGGGTTAGGTGCTGGTGAAGCTAGTGGGTCAGGAGCTGGTCAAGCTGGTGGATCAGGTATTGATGCTGGAGATAGAGGAAAGGTTGTTGCTCATATTGAGCAGGAAAAAGAGCCTTCTGTTCATTCTGATGATGATTCTAGCAGTGATGGTGATGAGGATCCTTACAGATCTCATGCATTTGTCAGAGTTAGGTCTCAGATGGTTCCTAGATCTCCTGCTGTCACTCAAGGAAGAAGAAGAGTGAGGGAAACTGATGATGATTGGGTGCCAGAGCAGTATGTACCTAAAAGAACAAGACTTGTCAGAGAACAAGAAACTTCTGCTGCTGCTGGTGGCTTACAAAGTGTGCCAGTTACTACTGTTCCTGAGACTACACAGCCACAACCACAGCCATAAACAAGTGAAGAGACTAATCTTGGTGATCTGCAGAGACAGATGAATGAGATGAGAGGTTTGATCACTCGTCTAGCTGGTGATTTTAAGGTTGTTAGTGACAAGAACAAGTTTTTGGAAGACAAGATGGACAAGGCCGAGGTGGTGGTGTCCAAAATGTATAAAAAGTATCAGGAACTTGATGGGAAGGTTGTCAGGATGGCAGATGCAATGAAACAGGGTGTACAGATTCCTGAAGAAAAGTTGCATGAGCTCATCGATAACTATCTAAAGGTTAGAGCTGAAAGAGATAGTACAGGTTGTAAAGGTGATGAGTTAGCAAAGGCAAGGCATGACGATGATCAGAATGAAGATCCAGATGCTGCCAGAGCTACTCAGGAGCTAGGAGGCAGTTCTATTTTGAGAACAGAGACTCAAGGAGAGTCTAGCCAGGCTGGTGTTGCTGGCAAGGCAACCTCAGAAGCTCCACAAGCTCAAGAACAAATGTCTACAGAGATAAACATGGTAGTTGAGCTTGAGGCACCACAAACCAAACTCCTTACAAAAGATGTTGACAGTGATCAATTAAACAAGGGTAAGGATTTGGTAGGGCAATCTGTTGTTACTGCTCTTGAAACTGATAATGCTAGTGCTCAAGATAGTGAGTCTACCAAAACCGACTCTACCAATAACACTTCTACCGAGTCAGATTTGCATCCTGCAATCGTTAAGAGACTGGAGAAGCGTGAGGGTTATGATCCACAAGCTCATATGAGAGCTAGAGCAGAGATTGCGGATTATTACTATGATCCGGGATCTATGAGGGATCAAGAGAAGAGGCGGTTAGGTATCACTCATACTCCTTCAGAGTCAGAGTCAGATTCTGATTTTGAGACTGAGACTGAGAAGGAGCAGAGCAAGAGCAAGAAGAAGCAGAAAAAGTAGATTAATGACAAAGACAAGACAAAGACATTTATTGTAACGTCTAGAAGCTATTGCCAAGGGGGAGTCTGTAAGTGCACGTCTATGTCAATAGCAGTCTAGATTGTTTGGGCTAATATTGTAATATGTCTTTGTAATGTGATTGTCATTAATAAACTTAGTATTATGCATAGAATACTAGATTAAGTTTAAGTACTGAATGTGTAATAAATCTGCTAAGTGTGAAATGCGACCTCGCATTTCACATAGGGAATACGACCCCGTATTTGCAGGGTCAAATACGAGGCCAATCACATTTACGACCTCGTAAAAGTGACGGGCTGGGCATGGATTTGCGAGGCCGACTCGCTGAAGACCATGTCGGGTGTTTCCTATAAATACCGAACCCTAACAGAGATTAGGGTTGAACATTTGTCGAAATATCAAGCATATTGTGCAGGTTAAGTCGTCAATAGATTGTTCCGCTAGCCTAGAGAAGATCTGCGAGGCAGCAGATAATCTGAAGGCTTGTTGTGAATCACCAAGTTATCGTGAGGGATTCCGCACCTCAAAATAACTGGAGTAAACTATTAACGATCCGATTCAAGGGGACTTACAGAGATCATAATCACAAATCATAACAAACGACTTCTAAATGAGACGTTTTTGAAATATTATTGATATACGAAACATAATCTTACAAGAAGAGTAGAACTTATACTAGAGATTTTACAACATGATTAGCTTAATCTAAAATGCTAGAAAATCTTCGTCCTTTAGTGAATGCATATGTGACTCCCAATAAGTATGCTTCTTCTACTTATAGTCCGAGTATTTAATTTCCCGAGAATACACTAAAATACGTCAACATAAAGCTGGTGAGTTCATAGGTTTTTACCGTAAAAGTTCACATGGACCACAAGATTTCAGTAGTAGTATAACTATCATAACAGATATAAAATAACCAATAGTTTTGTATGCTATGCCTTGAATACCGATGCCTTAACATATTGTAGTACCCCTTAGAATAGTGTTTCACCAAAACACTATTATTTCAAATATTATGTGCTCGTTTCCCAAGTTAGAGCGACTAACTCGAGCAGGGTTGTCAACCACGATAGTACTATCCATAATATTCGCGCCTTTGTTTCACGGCTCAAGTTTTGAAGGGGATTTTTAGTGGGTGATTGTTACATAGCCATACACAAACTATAATAATTGAGTAGTGCATTCTTATCCCAAAATAGTTTACAAAGGGGATATATGAAACTCACTACAAAGATAATTTATCATACAAAGTAGTAAAATGTGTTTTTCGTAAATTATAAATACTTTTGTAAAATGATAAACATGTATTCTCATCCCAAAACCAGTTCAAAAGAGTTAAAGTGGGACTATGAACTCATCTTGTAGTTATGTATAGTGGATTAATGAGCACGCGTAAGATGGAAGATCACTTTATAGGAACATCTAAACCAAAAATATTGAAAAGTTGTAGATCAAAGTAAGCTTTCCTAGCATGAACATGAATACGCTTAGGCTTTAATTCCCTATGTTTTGCTTGGAAACTCTTGAATATCTTGATATGAGGGCTGAGATTTACATGAAGATTAAACCAAAAACACTTTTAACTTGAAGATTCACGATTATTGAAGATCAAAGCCTAGCTAGTTTCCATTCTTAGAACACTTGAATCTATGCTTGATAATCTTTAGAAAGCTTGAAGAAAACCGTTAAAAACTTGAATAACCCTTATAATCTTGCTCATTAACCATGATCAAGGAGTGACAAAAGAGGCTAAATTGTTATGGGTTTTGATGGCAAATGAGCTGCCATTTCCTGCAGATTTTGGGACTGGTTAGAGGGTGATAAAGTGGCCAAATGATGGTGGTTTAGGGATGTGTTGGGGCTGGTAGCACAGCCGTGGGTCAGGAGCACAAGGTGGGAGGTTTTAGGTGGTTCTTGGTGGTGATTTATGGCGGTTTTTGAGCTGATCTTGAGGCTGTTTCACAGCTTTCCAGCAGTGAGAAAGCAAAGATAAAAGAAAGTGGTTATGGGAGGTTTATGATGACATACCCTCCTAGCGGTGCACAGGACCGTCACACGAAGGTTGTCCGTAACGGAGGCTCCCGCAGAGGATAAAAGAGATAAGAATTGTTCCCCTATGAAGTCGGGATTTGTTCTTATCATAAAAGGCCGGTAATTATGGAAATAATACTCCAGGACTTAAACCAAGGAAACCCTAAAAAGCTTAGCTTGTTTTCCAAGACAATACCCTCCTATAAAAAGGAGATCGAAAGACCTAAAAGGCATTCATTCATACGCATTCAACCGACAACAAACTCATCAGACCGTGTTCTCAACACGATCAACGCAATCTTAAATACGATCGATCAGATCTAAAAATAATTAGCACGATCATAACCGGCTACATCACACTCATACATATTTGATTGGCGTAAAGAGGCTAAATTGTTATGGGTTTTGATGGCAAATGAGCTGCCATTTCCTGCAGATTTTGGGACTGGTTAGAGGGTGATAAAGTGGCCAAATGATGGTGGTTTAGGGATGTGTTGGGGCTGGTAGCACAGCCGTGGGTCAGGAGCACAAGGTGGGAGGTTTTAGGTGGTTCTTGGTGGTGATTTATGGCGGTTTTTGAGCTGATCTTGAGGCTGTTTCACAGCTTTCCAGCAGTGAGAAAGCAAAGATAAAAGAAAGTGGTTATGGGAGGTTTATGATGACATACCCTCCTAGCGGTGCACAGGACCGTCACACGAAGGTTGTCCGTAACGGAGGCTCCCGCAGAGGATAAAAGAGATAAGAATTGTTCCCCTATGAAGTCGGGATTTGTTCTTATCATAAAAGGCCGGTAATTATGGAAATAATACTCCGGGCCTTAAACCAAGGAAACCCTAAAAAGCTTAGCTTGTTTTCCAAGACAATACCCTCCTATAAAAAGGAGATCGAAAGACCTAAAAGGCATTCATTCATACGCATTCAACCGACAACAAACTCATCAGACCGTGTTCTCAACACGATCAACGCAATCTTAAATACGATCGATCAGATCTAAAAATAATTAGCACGATCATAACCGGCTACATCACACTCATACATATTTGATTGGCGTAAAGAGGCTAAATTGTTATGGGTTTTGATGGCAAATGAGCTGCCATTTCCAGCAGATTTTGGGACTGGTTAGAGGGTGATAAAGTGGCCAGATGATGGTGGTTTAGGGATGTGTTGGGGCTGGTAGCACAGCCGTGGGTCAGGAGCACAAGGTGGGAGGTTTTAGGTGGTTCTTGGTGGTGATTTATGGCGGTTTTTGAGCTGATCTTGAGGCTGTTTCACAGCTTTCCAGCAGTGAGAAAGCAAAGATAAAAGAAAGTGGTTATGGGAGGTTTATGATGACATACCCTCCTAGCGGTGCACAGGACCGTCACACGAAGGTTGTCCGTAACGGAGGCTCCCGCAGAGGATAAAAGAGATAAGAATTGTTCCCCTATGAAGTCGGGATTTGTTCTTATCATAAAAGGCCGGTAATTATGGAAATAATACTCCAGGACTTAAACCAAGGAAACCCTAAAAAGCTTAGCTTGTTTTCCAAGACAATACCCTCCTATAAAAAGGAGATCGAAAGACCTAAAAGGCATTCATTCATACGCATTCAACCGACAACAAACTCATCAGACCGTGTTCTCAACACGATCAACGCAATCTTAAATACGATCGATCAGATCTAAAAATAATTAGCACGATCATAACCGGCTACATCACACTCATACATATTTGATTGGCGTAAAGAGGCTAAAACTCTACCTTCGGGGAATCGCCAACAAATAACCAAAAACACCCATCATCCCTTTTCTAAACCTGATCTCGATTTGGTGTACAATTATTTGGCGTCATCCGTGAGTCCCTTGCATCACTCAAAATCGAAAAACCCGCAATAAGATTTTTGTGCATTCACGCCGCGAGAAATGGTGAAGAAAAACAAAAACAGATCTCTGAAAAATAGAAGATCGACTTTGGCAGTCAGCCAGGCAACGGCCAGTCACCCAGATCTGACTAAGGTTGTGCCAGAAGGTTTTTATTTCCCTCCACTGGGGGAAAATAAGGCTTCTAACGACCCTCTTATTATCCAAGTCACGATATTTAATATCGAAGTACACAGGGTCTACTTGGATAGCGGAAGCAAATGCGATGTCATTTTTGAACATTACTTCCTCAAACTACCCGATGCCATACGAGCCCAAAAATTGAATCCCCGATGCCCATTAGTTGGCTTTTCAGGAGAGCATGCATGGCCCGTGGGGGAAATCGATCTAGACGTCACCATCAAAGATGGGAAACACGAAAGGACCGAAACACTAGACCTCTCAATAGTACGATCTCCATCACCCTACAACATCCTTTTGGGAAGAGCTGCGATGCAGCGACTGGAGATAGTCCCTCTGTGATCCACAGGCTGGTCAAGTTTCGAGCTGAGACAGGGATAGGCACAATATGCTCATCTTACGAGCAAACAAAACAAATTAACGATGTGAAAAGGATAGAAGACGAAGATACCTCCGTCCCGAAGGAGCCACAGTGTCAAGAAGACACGACGAAGATAGTGATTAACCCAGCCTTTCCGGACCAAACGGTCTCTATAGGTGCCCAGCTTTCGGACGAATGTAAGTGCAGGCTCCGGAAGCTACTACAATCCAACATGGACATTTTTGCATGGGAATACACAGATATGACAGGGGTCCCTAGGATCCTGATGTTGGAAGGAAAGTCATTCGTAACGGAGCACCGACTGAACGAACGAAAGCATATAGAACCGGTTCACCAGAAAAAACGCAGCCTCTCTGTTGACAGAGACGAAGCTGCTAGGAAAGAAGTAGAGGAACTGCTAAAGGCGGGAATAATAAGGTAATCGGCCTACCCAATTTGGATTGCGAACCCGGTGATGGTGAAAAAAGGAGACGGGGGTGGGGGATGTGTGTCGACTTCACGAACATAAACAAGGCATGTCCAAAAGATTGTTACCCTCTGCCAGAAATCCAATGGAAGGTAGAATCGCTGGCAGAACACAAACTCAAGTGTTTCTTAGACGCGTACAAAGGTTACCATTAGATACAAATGGCGGAGGAAGAAGAAGATAAGACAGCCTTCTACACGAGCAAAGGGACTTATTGCTACCGAAAAATGCCGTTCGGTCTGAAGAACGCAGGGGCTACGTACCAAAGGCTGGTCGACAAGGCATTCGCCACGCAGATAGGTAAGAACCTAGAGGCATACGTCGACGATATGGTCATCAAAAGCAGGGACGAAGAAGGACTCATAGAAGACATTTGTGATACCTTCGGAAACCTTCGGAGGATCAATATGAAGCTCAATCCCAAAAAATGCTCTTTTGGCGTAGAAGAGGGAAAGTTCTTGGGATATTACATTAGCAATAAAGGCATACATGCGAATCCCTCTAAAGTTAACAAGTTAAGACAAGTCTCAACACCGAAGACAATCAAGGAAGTCCAGAGTTTAAATGGCAAGCTAGCCGCGCTAAGCCGGTTCCTTTCTCGAGGGGCTGACAGGCAGCTCCCTTTCTTTAAGACATTAAAAGGCTGCATCAAGAATAAGGATTTTGCATGGACGGACGAAGCGAACAAAGCTCTGGAACAAATGAAAGAATACATTAAGGACCTACCGACACTCACAGCGCCAAAACCAAAGGAAACACTCTTTGTATACTTGGCAGCTTCGCCCGAATGCGTTAGCGCTGTATTGGTAGCCGAAAGGGACAGGCAGCAAATACCAATCTACTTTGTAAGTAGAGTTTTGCAAGGTGCCGAAGCCAACTACCCAGAGCTGGAAAAACTCGCCCTAGCATTGGTTCACGCAGCACGAAGGTTACGAAGGTATTTTCAAGCACATCTGATCGTCGTGCTATCTGATAAACCGATAAAACAGATACTATTGAAACCAGAAAAGTCAGGAAGGGTGGCTAAGTGGGTCATCGAACTAGGGGAACACGACATAGAATTCAGAGCTAGGCATGCGATTAAAGGACAAGTCTTGGCTGATTTCATCAGTGAAGTGCACGAAGGTAAAAATTCGATGACGCACTCTACGTCACTAGAGGTAACAGGAACTGTTGAAAGTGACATTTGGAGATTGTATACCGATGGGGCTTCCAGCTCAGATGGTTGTGGAGCTGGCCTTATGCTGATCAGCCCAGAAGACAAAGAATTCACTTATGCATTAAGGTTCGAGTTTGAGGTGACGAATAACGAAGCTGAATATGAAGCATTACTAGCAGGGCTTCGGATCGCAAGAGATATGAAGATCCGAAATATACGAGTATACGTCGATTCCCAATTAGTAGCATGCCAAGTGAAAGGAGAATATGAAGCAAAACAAGGCACAACGAAGCTGTACCTGCGGAAAGTGCAAGAATTGATGGAATGCTTCAGCCACTTCGAAATAGAACACATTCAAAGAAGCCAAAATAAAAAAGCAGATGCCCTGAGTAAGTTAGCTTCCCTCACGTTCGGACATCTAGGAAAACAGGTGCTAGTGGAAGTTTTGAAAGAAAGGTCAATCGAGGAAAAGCAAGTATCAGACCTTGTGAAGGAAGAAGGTAAGAACTGGATGACTCCCATCTATGAGTTTCTGGTAAGTGGAATACTCCTAGCAGATAAAGACGAAGCCCGAAAGATAAGAATTAAAGCTCCACAATACAAAATTCTGGATAAAAAATTGTATAAAAAGGGGTTCGTCACGCCATGGCTCCGGTGCGCAGGGCCTAAGCAAGCGGAAATGATTATCCGGGAGATACACGAAGGAATCTGCGGAGCACATTCGGGAGCGAGGTCTGTCGCTACGAAGGCCATGAGGCTAGGATATTTCTGGCCAACTATGCATCAAGACTCTGCAGCATTGCTAAAAAATTGTGAAGCATGTCAGCTACATGCTAACGTCCCGAGGCAGCCCAAAATTGATATGACTTCGGTAATTTCAGTATGGCCCTTCATACAGTGGGGAATTGATCTCGTCGGGCCACTCCCCGAAGCCCAAAACAAGAAAAAGTTCTTGGTAGTAGCCATTGACTATTTCACTAAGTGGGTAGAAGCAAAACCGCTCGCTACGATGAACGGCGATCAGATGAAAAAATTCGTTTGGGAACACATTATATGTAGATTCGGGATAC
Source organism: Erigeron breviscapus (assembly GCA_034093135.1). NCBI lineage: Eukaryota > Viridiplantae > Streptophyta > Magnoliopsida > Asterales > Asteraceae > Erigeron > Erigeron breviscapus. Next base: position 54,951,719 of record CM067175.1, on the reverse strand, counting down.
CGCAAACGATAGTATCCGATAATGGGCCACAATTCTCCAAAGGAGTCTTCCCCGAATTTTGTAAGCAATTGCAAATAAAGCAATCGTTCACATCCGTATACCATCCTCAAGGAAACGGACAAGTGGAGGTAACCAACAGGGAAATAATCAAGGAGATAGAAAAACGACTGGGGCGAAGTCACAAAGGATGGATAGATGAACTACCATTGGTCCTCTGGGCTAATAGAACAACTCTAAAGCGGAGCAACGGAGAAACTCTGTTCAGTTTAGCGTTCGGAACGGAGGCCGTGGCACTAGCAGAATTCCAAGTCTCCACCCATAGGATGCTAAATACAGAAGAAAATTCGGAAGAATTAAGAATAGACCTGGACTTGCTGGAAGAGCGAAGAGAGATCGCAGCCATCAGAGAAGCCGCCTTCAAAAAGAAAATTGAGGGATATTACAATAAGAGAGTGAATCCAACAACATTCAAAACCGGAGACTACGTGTTGCGGTTAAATAGCGCAAGTGAGAAAGAGTACACCAGGAAGTTGGGAGCGACGTGGGAAGGCCCATACCGAATACAGATGGCCTTCGGAAATGGAGCATACAAGCTAGAAACACCCGAAGTGGCTTCGGTTGACAGGACCTGGAACAGCTCGAACTTGTGAAAATTCTACTGTTAAGATTTCTCTCTTTTTCAATAATATATACAGGCCAAGATGCCTTTGAAGTATTCAATAAAGCAAAAAGTCCCCACGGGGGACATTGCATTATAAAAGACCAATAGTCTTAAATATTCAATAAAAGACCAATAGTCTTAAATATTCAATAAAAGACCAATAGTCTTAAATATTCAATAAAAGACCAATAGTCTCAAACATTCAAGACCAGTAGTCTTAAATATTCAATAAGAGGGTCGCTACCTCGGTCAATACAAAAACGCGACCAAGTGGGAACAAACTGACAGGGACGCCTGAACAGACACCCCGATGTACGCGCACACATATACATAAGCATGGAATAAAATAGCATAAAGACGATAGAGTTTGATACATAAATTCCATAATATAAGTTCACAATAAAACCTAATCAAAACGGGGCTTCACGACCAAAAAGTCGTACACCCCGATATTGCGAAGATGAGTAATGTCATAAATATAGTTACTATGATAACTTGCCAGTTTCAGGATGGCTTGATCGAAAACTTCTTTTGCCTTCACATATTCAGGAGAGTGCTCAGAATGGGTAGCAGACAACACACCTTTCTTCTTGGAAGCATTCACCACAGCATCAATCAAACTAACCGCCTATGGACCTGTGGCAAGAGTCTCATACACATGAGGGATGACCTTATTCACAGGACCCTTCACCTCCTCGCGGAGTTCCACATTTTCAAGATCCTTCTGCAAAAGTTCATCATGGCGCTTTCCTAACCCTGTGCGAAGAGCCTTCACCTCAACATCCTGCTCTGTCAGTCGCTTTTCGAGATCAGCGATCCAGTCAAGTAAACTCCCAACAACAATTGAGATTCCTTCAACATGTCTTGAGAATACTCGTACTCTCGACACAAACCACGGACCAAGAGGTTCTTCCGCTCACCCATATCTTCTGAAAGCAACTCTTCTTCCATAAATTTGCGAGCGGTAGTACCAGAAAAGGAAACAGGGGTATATCAGCAAGACCCTTCCCCTTCTTCGCAGCAACATCATCCATAGGAGCAGCAGAAGACCCGATATCGGCAACCTTCCTCTTGGATGACATACTTTCACCAGAAAGAAGATCTGAATAAAGCTACAGTATGAAAAGGACGGATGTAAAGGAAACAGTAAATGACGGTGGTATTTAACAAAGAAAAGAGAAAAGAAAACGACTCACAAAAAGTAGATGGGGACAGTTGCAGAAAAATACATGAAAAAATAAAGGAACGGCTAGACGCTTTTTATAAACATGGAGCAACAAAACCCTAACCATTGATGACGCGTCTCGAGATACATGCACTGACATACACGACTTTTTGGATTCCATAAATTGCAGCATTCCCCTCAAAGAGTTAGTAAATTGGCAGTGATAGTCCAAGACAATGCTTATTTGACAACAAACATCTCCTTGGACTGGGGGGTTTGATGACATACCCTCCCAGCGGTGCGCAGGACCCGTCACACGAAGGAATAGTAGCTCGCTACGACACGAAGGTTGTCCGTAACGGAGGCTCCCGCAGAGGATAAAAGAGATAAGAATTGTTCCCCTATGAAGTCGGGATTTGTTCTTATCATAAAAGGCCGGTAATTATGGAAATAATACTCCGGGCCTTAAACCAAGGAAACCCTAAAAAGCTTAGCTTGTTTTCCAAGACAATACCCTCCTATAAAAAGAAGATCGAAAGACCTAAAAGGCATTCATTCATACGCATTCAACCGACAACATACTCATCAGACCGTGTTCTCAACATGATCAACGCAATCTTAAATATGATCGATCAGATCTAAAAACCATTAGCACGATCATAACCGGCTACATCACACTCATACATATTTGATTGGCGTAAAGAGGCTAAAACTCTACCTTCGGGGAATCGCCAACAAATAACCAAAAACACCCATCATCCCTTTTCTAAACCTAATCTCGGTTTGGTGTACAATCATTTGGCGCCATCCGTGGGACCATCGCATCACTCAAAATCTATAAACACCATGTCTACTTGTTTAGATAATCGCATATGCGCAGACAACTAGAAGAAGATATTACATACTAACTGGAACACTCATAGTCAAGATAAATGACACATCATTGTAAAGTCTATGTACCTGTCTTTCAAGAGGTTGATTTTGAGTTCCTTTCGAAGGTATATCGACCCCAACTTTTATTACCATTACTGTAACGTTGAATCGGCAATGACAAGTTCACATCAGGAGACGAATGATGCATCACTCTATTAGTTTCATAATTGTACCTGAACGAAAATATAAAATTACCATCAAATCAGAATTAGTGTCACAAAAGCAGGGGAGAGATGATACTGTAAAATAGTGGTGGCAATATGGGTGGGTCAGGTGAGTTGGGATGGGTAACTAGTCATGACCAGTTTGGATTGAAGCTAGTCATTCTTAACTAGTCAGTTGACCTTCAAATCCCTTTTTGTCAATTTCTCTTACACTTATTACACATGGCAAACTATCGTAGTTTTACTTTAAATTACACGAATGCATAGGATGAATTAGTGGTCTTAAAGGATGTTGTCAAAAGTGTTCAAAATCGCAGCATGCAAAACTCAAACCCTAGCCAAATGATCCAAGGAACCAGTATTCTCAGCCGGTTTGAACACCGGTGATAATCTACACAAAAAGGGAGATTGCCAGGAATCATAATATTTGTGTTAAATGGTATCTAGTTATAGAGTTGAAGGACTAAAAGTGTAAAATCCTCTTAATTTCACATTCAGTTCATAATATTTGCCAGGAATCATAATCTTGATTGCCAGGAATCATAATACGTGGATGATTCTTCTTCATAATGTCTTCAACAATTCCTAGCCATGTAGCGAAATCATTTTGCTAAACCCTAATACATTTTGGCAGCCGCTTGCTCTCCCAATTTTCCTTACTTTCACACCAATACATGATTCATTAGTTTTGTTGCTTACAGATATGTCATAATTACTTTCAAAAAAGCAGCAGCAGATTCATAGTCCATAGAGATCCAGATCCTGCATAATCACTTCACAGGTCCATTGTTTTATTTATTTATTTATTTTGAATTTTATTATTCAAATTTTAAGTTCAATGTTATAGATAGTAAGTAGTAGAACTTCACATTTCTTACAATTAATTTAAGTCTTTAAGATATTAAGACGATGACCACGGCAACGATACTCAATCCCGACAAAAGCGGGGTTTGAGGGGATATGATGTAGACAGCTTTACCCCTACCCAAAAGGCTCCTTCCAGAAGGACCTCCGGTCTAGGCTTTACCCTTGAAAAAATTCCTGACGACGGCCAAGGCGAAGCCAAAGCCGGAGAGGGAGAAAACTCTCAATCTCAATCTCTGGATCTCTATCTCAAAATCTCATGCTCTCAATCTCAGATCTAGATGGAGAGAAAGTTGAGTGAGAGGGACGGAGAAATCGCTAATTAAATGTTAAGAGAAAGTGCTAATTGAACGTTTTATATAATAATTGTATGGATTATAAGTACTTATATCTATATCTACATCTTCAAGGGATAAATGTCAAGCTCTCTTAAACTATTAAGAGTAAGGGCTAATTAAATGTTTTATATAAATAATTGTAGGGATTGTAAGTACTTATATCTATATCTCATCTTCAAGGCATAATTGATTTCAGACTGTTTTATGATCTAACATTCTGAAAGGCTGTGGGTCAGTGTAATGTATAATTATTATAACATTAGTCCCGGCCATATGTTCCTTTCATTGATTAGTTTGTACCTGTGATTTGTAGGTCATACTGGACGTGTCAAATGGATTTTTTATCACCAATCATCGGTCCTGTTGTGGAATCTTTATTTGTGCCTGTCAAGAAACACCTGGGCTATCTCCTTTCCTCCACAAAACATGTTCGCAACATGAGTACTAGGTTGAATCATCTGATTGGTACAAGCGTCGATGTCAATGGGCATATGGAAAGAAACAACATAATTAATCTGGGGGTACCTACTCGTGTACCAGAATGGTTGGAAGCAGTTAAAAAGATTAAAGAAGATGCTGAAAGAATTTCAAGTAACGTCAATGGACGTTTTAACTTGAAAATGAGGTACCGAGCAGGAAAGAAGGCATTCAAGACCATCCAACAGATCGAAGCTCTTATTAATGAAAATATAGAGATAACCTGGAGTGATGCGCAAAAACCTCTTGGAAAAGTGAGTTTTAAAAGGCATCCACTTCTGGACCGACTGAAGGTGATGCCCAGAATTGTTTCAAATCAAGAGAGAAGACTTTTAAGGAGGCACTCGGTTTGCTTCAACAAGATCAAGAGGCCCAAGTGATAGCCTTATGCGGAATGGGTGGTGTGGGGAAGACCACGATGATGGAACAATTGAAAAAGGCTGTGAAAGATAAACAAATGTTTGATTGGGTTGTCAAGGAGGTCATTGGGGAAAAGCTTAACACATTTTCTATTCAGCAAACCGTGGCAGAATACTTACAGCTTCCTTTAACCGAAACAAGTAAAACAGCAAGGGCAGATCGTCTCCGTGAAACATTTCAGCAGATGTCACGAAGTAAAATCAATAAGGTTTTAGTAGTATTGGATGATGTTTGGGAGAAGGTTGAGCTTAAAGATATTGGACTGAGTCCTTTGCCAAACGGCGTTAAGTTGTTGCTCACATCACGAAATGAAAACATGTGCACACAAATTGCTGTAGAAGCTAATTCAGATCTTAGAGTTGTTAGAGTAAATGTGATGGAGGAGTTAGAAGCGAATAATTTCTTTTGTCACATTTCAGGAGTTTCAGATCCGGAGCTCATAGATATAGGAGTTAATATCGTGAGAAAATGTGGTTTCTTGCCCTTAGCCATCAAAATCATTGCAACAAACCTTAAATATCAAGAAAAGTCGGTATGGAGGAATACACTTCACCGTTTGAAGAATAATGAACTCGATGAGAATGTGCAAAGAATTATTGAGATAAGCTATAACTTTATAGCGGAAGAAGATGCTAAAGCAGTTTTTCTGCTTTGTGGCTTGTTTCCTGATGACTTCAATATTCCAATCGAGGATCTGACAAGATACGCATGGGGTCTTAAGTTGTTAAATGAAGTTCCTACTTTGGGGAACGCTAGAGACAGGACAAAAACATGTGTACTCAATCTCAAAAGGGCATATTTATTGATGGATAGTGATCACTCCGAGTGTGTCAAAATGCATGATCTTGTGCTTTCTTTTGTGGTAGCTAAAGTCTCTAAAGGCGATCATTCATGGATCATTAACCACGGTGATGTTTCAAATTGGAGTAAACCTGATATGAGAGAGTCTTGCAGAAGAATTTCTTTGACATGTACGGGCATGTCTAAGTTCCCAAAAGACTTCAATTACCCAAACGCATCCTTGTTGAGACTCATGAATGGCCATAAATCGCTTAAGTTTACTAAAGATTTTTATGAGAAAATGGAAAATTTTCAAGTTTTGGCATGTGAGAAGTTGCAATATCCATTGCTTCCCAAATCACTTCAATGCTCCACCAATCTTCAAACACTGTGTCTCCATCAATGCTCATTGAGTTCTGATGATTGCTCTTATATTGGTAATTATCTTTTGAACTTGGAAGTGCTCAGCTTTGCTCATTCAGAGATCACATATTTACCATCTGCAATCGGGAATCTAGTGAAGCTAAAGCTACTGGATTTGACAGGTTGTCATCATCTCCGTATCCATGAAGCTAGGCGTCTTGAAAAACCTGGTCAAGCTTGAAGAGCTTTATATGAAGGCCATTGATCAAGATATATTGCGTAGACGTCACGAGCGTGAAAATGATTTTGCAATACAATTAACTGGGAATGACATTCCTTATCAGCCAGATCCATGGGAGATCAGCTTCACAACTATAAACTACAAGGAATTGGCAGAACGTTCCAACAATCTTTCTGCATTAGAAGTTGAATTCTTCAAGAAAAATCCCCAGTCAAAGAGTATGTCGTATAATAATCTCCAAAGATTTAAGATATCTATGGGATGTTTTTTCGAAGCAACTGGTCGCCAAGACATGCATTTGTCCGAAAACACGCTGATGCTGGTCGCTAAGAAAGATGAACTGTTGGAATCCGGAATGAATGTGTTGTTTTCGAAAACAGAAGTGCTTCACTTAGAAGTGGTCCGTGGCATGAATAACCTTGAAGAAGTTCTACCGAAATCCGTACCTCGACACACTTGTTTTATAACTTGAGAGTCCTTCGTATTAGTGGGTGTGCCAACCTGAGATACCTCTTTACAGTCCCGGTAGCAAGAGGTCTGGTGAAGCTTGAGCATCTTGAAATTCGGCGTTGCTCTGTCATGGAAGCACTAATTTACAGTGAAAATGGTGAAGAAGAAGGGGTCATTAGGTTTCAGGAGCTAAAGCGTCTAACTTTGGATGATCTACCCTAACGATGTAATCGATCTACCGCAACTAGTGGAGTTTAAACATTTTGACTTTCCAAATTGGACTGGCATTTATCCAGAGTGTAAATCAGCAGAATCTGTTATTCCTGGTAGTAGTTCTGCTATTAGACCTTTCTTCAAAATAGAGGTAATTAATACATGTGTTCCCTTCAATAAGTCACTATTTTATTCTAATTATCAGGGTCGAGAGAGAGAGAGAGAGATATTTGCGTTGATAAAAACAGAAGAAAAAGGTGATTTCTTTTAATCTATTTCCGTAATATATGTATGCTTTTTTTTTTACTACTTTACAGGTTATGGGGGTTGGACGACGAGGAAAGTGAAGAAGAATACAACGGCACCGATGACGAGCAAACTGAAGAAGAAAACAACGGCACCGATGACAAGGAAAGTGAAGAAGAAAACAACGGCACCGATGACGAAGAAACTGAAGAAGAAAACAACGGCATCGATGACGAGGAAAGTGAAGAAGAAAACAATGGTCGTCCAAAAAAAGAAGACTACAATGAATCGGGTGAAAGAAGTATTGTGTTGTCATGATCAAATAAATTATCCTTGAAAATAATTTAATATAAAAAAAAAACTTCAAATTTTATCTAAACTATACTAGATAATCATTCTACACTAAAAATCTCCAAAATGAATAATAACATTTTTTTTCTATAAAATATATTATATTAAAAATAAAGGGAGAGTTCCAGTTCATCTTTTACAGTATACGATTATCTATAAAAGCTTGTATATTAAGTTATTGAAAAGTTAAGTCCCCTTTTCGATTTTTGTTCAATGTTTAAGGCGTAGGCTTGCAACTGTATTGGTAAAGTTGAAGTATCATGAACGCTTGAAGCAAGCTGTGACATTTATAGAACAAGGGCATGTTTGAGCAATAAATAAAGGGAAACGATTCCAAACTTCTTTGCTGATGTCACTTTACAAACACAATGTTTAAAAAGATATAATTATTTTCTTTTACTCTTATTTGTCTCTCTGGTCGTGTTATTGGTAAATGGTAACACATCAATTTGTAACTTCGTTTCTGAACATTTATCTGTACCTATAGTATTTATCTTTTTTCTCCCAATTTAGAAGTGAATCTTCACTTTTGTTGATCTTTAAAAAAATGGTTAAAAAAAACTATGTAAAAATTTCATCTTTTCAAAACACAGTTGTATTATTTCAAAAACTGCTTCTTGAACTGGATATCCTGTAGCTGAAGTTTGGTGTTTGATCCGGATTTGTTCGTGTGTGTTGTTAAGCAAAAATAAAAAAAGTACTGCATTTGATTCATTAAGTACATAACAAGGGAACAACAGCCTGCTATACTGCATTTAAACCGAGAACAGATCATACACTACAAGTGACAGTTAAAGAATACAAACCCCAAACCTCTAGCAATGAAGCCTCGGAACATGCAAAAGATAAACAACAAAAGAAAAAGAAAAAAAAACACTCACAATAAACGAAGTTATTATACACGAATACTTGCTCAGCAAGCACTATCTATACAAAGTAGAGTGGCTTTTATCCTCCATGAATGGGTACCTGAACTGAGTATAGTTATAAAAGTTCCTTGTCATAAAAAGCAAGGAGCTGCTTTACGTGGTTATTCCAGGCAGCTACATTTTGCCCATCTACTGTTACCCAATCAACAACTGTCGATGCTGGTTGTTCCCACCATTCCTCCAGCTGCATCAGAATGGCATGGCAGAGTGGTAAATTCAATAGAACAACATATTCTAGTATTTCCGTAAAACATTACTATTTATGAACTTAAAAGACAGTAGACAAAGTGTTGGGTGGATTAGCCTAGCCCTTTACGTGAGGACTCTAACAGATACCAGATGACCAGAAGAAACTCACTCACCAATCCAGAGACATATTTGCAATCATCCAGACTCTTCTGAGCATTCACAACTCCATTACGTAATTCAGGCAACCACTTCTCTGTGATAGTTTGTTCTTGTTCTGAAGCCAAATCTAAACAGTAGCTTGTTGTCCTGCAAAATATAAGTGTCAATTATGTTGTATATGAAAAAAAAAAAGCCTCACTCATGTGCTTAGTAAATGGGAATTTGAAAATTTATTCATCATGTTTGTATGATTGTATCCAATGCCAAATAGGTGGGGTGGCTATTGCTATATAGCTTCGGCAATTCGGGTAGGAAAGAGTAAAAGTTTTGGGGAGCATCAAAGCAGGTCAGATTGGCCCACCAACAATTGTTTCTTTTGGAGCACTAGAGTATGTTACAAGCACATTTCTAAGTTGTTTAAGCTGTTACCATTTTAGCTAAATTTTCTAAACTTTACCCTTTAGACCCATTGGAATACGTAAAACTGTTATATAGTAATACTGATGTACGGTAGCTATATAGATTGTATCATAAAGAAATTCGAATATGTCTCATACATGATTCGTGAGTTTGAAATAAATTCTATTGTTAAAGTAAATCGATGATCGAAACTAAATTATAATAAACAGTAATGATAAATATAATAGATGTTTAGTTAGAGTTTTGGATTTACCTTAAATTTTTAGAATCACATCAAAATCGGAACTTGTAAGCATAGTGGATGACGGCAAATAGCCTTGTGATTTCGGATCGTAAATTCAAAGTTTTGAAGTCTTAATGTTAATAACTTATTATAAGTAACATAAGTAATAGGAGTTGAAGAATTGAGAAAGAAAAAGAGACAATTTTATTAATGAGAAAACGATCAATCAATTAGGGTTATAATGTCTTTTGTATTAATAAGCCAAGAGTTAGAGTTTAATTCTAAGTCTAATAAGAAATTTGAATCTATATACAATTATGCTGTTAGTATGTTTTTGGAAGGACTGAAAGCTGAAATTAAGTGTCCAGTTAAGATGTTTAAGCCAAAACTCCTTAGAGATGCTTATTCCTTAGCAAAATTACAGAATGAGGCTAATAAAACATTAAAATTAGGAGGAATTAGTGGTAGTTATACTGGCACACAGCCTAGGGCTAACCAATGGACTAATGCTGCCAAACCACCACTAGCTACTCCTGTGAGTTTAGTTCCTTCTTCTGCATTAGTGCCTAGGAGAGTTAATAACAGGTTCATGGAGGAAAAGAGAGCAAAAGGAGAGTGTTTTTATAGCACAGAGAAATTTGTTCCTGGACATGGTAGAGTGTGCAAGGGCAAGAAGAAGTTATTTATTGTAGAAATAGAAGAAGATCAGGAGGAAGAGGATTTTAAGGATTTGAGACTGTTGCATAGTATGAACACGTTGTCACAAATTGAAGCTCCTCCTGAGAGCTCAAGTAAGCTTCTAATGATCCAAGGAGAGCCTCACATTTCATTAAATGCCATTATGGGCATCCCTTCTTACTCCATTATGCAAATAGTTGGAACTGTGGGTACTAGATGTTTACATATTCTAGTTGATAGTGGCTCAACTCACAATTTTATGAGCCAAGCTTTAGCTGAGAAATTGAAATGCATAACCATACAAATTCCACATGTTAAAGTCACTGTGGCAGATGGTAACAAGATGAAATGTGTGGAATTTTGTAAGGATTTTAAGTGGCTTATGCAAGGAAATTGGTTTAGTGGTGATATGTTGTTAAATGAGCTCACAAACTATGATATAGTCTTGGTAGTACAATGGATTGAGACACTGAATGACATTATTTGGAAGTTTAGAGAATTAACAATGAAATTTAGTGTCAATGGGAAGGATTTTCAGTTAAAGGGGGTTGCAAAGCATGGCAAGTCTTTGTTCAATGGAGAAGATAACAAATTTGATTCAGGGATCTAATAGTGTAGTCCAGGCTCAATTGTTTACCCTGCATGATTCTGCCAACCCTCAACAGATGTATGAACCTGTTCTTAAGAATTGCAGTGATAACAGTGACTTACAGGGCCTTTGCTAAGATATGCTGATGTATTTGAGATACCTACTGGGTTACCTCCTCCTAGATCTTGTGATCATAGGATTAGACTTAAGAATGATGTTGTGGATCTTAATTTGGAACCTTGTAGATATCCAAAAGCACAGAAGGACATCATTGAACAAATGACTCAGGAGCTACTTGACAGTGGAGTGATAAGGCATAGTAATAGTTGTTTTGCTGCACCAGTGGTCTTAGTGAAAAAGAAAGATGGTTCATGGAGGATGTGTATAGATTATAGAACATTAAATGAAAAGACAGTGAAAGATGTGTTTCCAATACCTCTGGTGGAAGAATTACTAGATGAATTACAAGGTGCAACTGTGTTTTCTAAGTTGGATTTGAGGTCTGGTTACCATCAAATCAGGATGTATGAACCAGACATCTACAAGACAGCATTCAAGACACATCAGGGCCACTATGAATTTTTAGTCCTTCCTTTTGGTCTTACAAATGCACCAGCAACCTTCCAAGCACTCATGAATTCTACTTTTAAGGAGGTTTTGAGAAAAAGCACTCTGGTATTTTTTTGATGATATATTGGGGTATAGCAGTTCTTGGCAGCAACACATGCTAGATTTAAAAGAGGTTTTGAAATTAATGCAGAAAAATTCTCTAAAGGCAAAACAATCTAAATGTTCATTTGGGGGAGATAAGGTGGAATATCTTGGCCATGTAATTTCTCAGGCTGGGGTGTCTACAGATCCTTCTAAGATAAGAGCTATACAGGATTGGCCTACACCATCCACAGTCAAGCAGTTCAGAGGATTTTTGGGGTTAGCTGGGTACTATAGGAGGTTTATTAAAGGGTTTGGAATCATGGCAAAGCCTCTGACTGAGTTACTTAAGAAGGATGTCTTTAGTTGGAATAATGAGGCAAATTTAGCATTTTCAGAACTCAAGAAAGCTTTAAGTACACCTCCTCTCTTAAAACTACCAGATTTCAACAAAATTTTCACAATTGAGACTGATGTTTCTTCAAAAGGGTTGGGAGCTGTTTTGATGCAGGCCATCCACTGGCTTATATTAGCAAAGCTCTCTCTATAAGACAACAAAGCTGGTCTGTTTATGAAAAGGAATTTTCACAATTGAGACTGATGTTTCTTCAAAAGGGTTGGGAGCTGTTTTGATGCAGGCCATCCACTGGCTTATATTAGCAAAGCTCTCTCTATAAGACAACAAAGCTGGTCTGTTTATGAAAAGGAACTTTTAGCAATATTAATGGCTGTGAAGCAGTGCCACCACTATTTGATCAGCAAGCATTTTGTGATTAAAACAGATCACCAAAGTCTTAAACACTTGATGGAACAGAAAATTGTCACCCCTATGCAGCATAAATGGTTGTCAAAACTCATGGGCTATGATTATGAAATATGCTATAAAAAGGGTTCAGACAACTTGGTGGCAGATGCTTTGAGCAGAGTTCAAGGGATGGCAATTTGTGAGATGGGCATTAGTAGTATTGATCCCTTGCTGTTAGAGAGAATCAAGGAGTCTTGGAAAAAAGATCCTTCAGTTCAAGCAATTATTAAGCAACTGGAGAAGGGGGATTCAATTCCCAACAGATCATGGGATGGAGTATTATTCAAGAGGAAGAATAAGATTGTGATTGCACATGACTCAGATTTAAGGAATGATATCTATACTCCTTTATAAAAATTATCACACTCCACATTTTTAGAAACAGTTACACAATAGTTACATACGAAATTACTAAATTACCCTTAATAAACACCCACTATGGAAAGAGTTTTTATAAAATACCAAATTTGCCCTTAATGAATTAATTTACACCCTAAACCCTTATTTTAATAATTAACACTTTAAGCCCTTATCTTTTTAAATATTCCACTATTACCTTTACATCAACCTACACCACTTGACACCGCCACCACCACCAATAATACCGTCACCGACACAATTAGACCGTCGTCCCCACCACCGCCGCCGCATTGCACGGGTACCATGCTCGTTATTGCTATTTTCCATGCTTCTGCAGTTGGGGGACACTCTGGAATCATTCCCACAGAAAATACAAGATCTTTTCTATTGGAAAAACTGCTTTAAAGATGTCCAACAATTCATTAAGGAGTGTGCTACATGTCAAAAATCCAAATATGAGAGAGTGACCTATCATGGTTTACTTCAGCCACTTCCAGTCCCCCAATCTATCTTCACACATATCTCTATGGACTTCATGAGTGGCTTGCCAAAGGTCCAGGGGAAAGATACAATACTAGTGGTTGTGGACAGGCTGACCAAATATGGTCACTTCATACTGTTAAGCCATCCATTCAATGCAGCTAAGGTGGCTCAAGTATTTTTAGATGAAGTGTTCAAAATCCATGGTTGTCCCAAGACCATTGTTTCAAACAGAGACCTTATTTTTGTAAGTCAATTTTGAAAAGAGTTCATGAGGTTGCAGGGAGTAAATCTGGCAATGTCTTCAGCTTATCATTGGCCCAATGGTGGTACAACACTAGCTGGCATTCCGCAATAAAGATGTCTCCTTATGAAGCTTTTGTTTGGAATTAAACCTGCCCTGCACATTCCTTATATTCCAGGTGACACACCAATTGAGGCAGTGGAAGATTTGCACAGAGACAGGAAAGCCATGATTCAAAAATTGAAAGCTCACTTGGAGGTGGCTAGAAACAGGATGAAACAATTTGCAGATAGAAACAGGACTAAGAGAGTTTTCCAGCCAGGGGGGTGGGTGTATGTGAAGCTCCATCCATTTGCACAGTCTTCTCTCAAAGGCCACCATAATAGGAAGCTGTCTCCTAAAGTCTTTGGGCCATTTTTGATTCTGCAGAAGGTTGGATCAGTTGCTTATAAGCTGGATTTGCCTGCAGATGCCCAGATGCACCATACATTTCATGTTTCTCTCCTTAAGAAAGCTTATGGTCCTACTACAGCAGTTTATCCTCTTCCAAAAGGGCCCAGATTCCTATTTCAACCCAGAGCTGTCATTGGTAAACAGTGGGTCAAGAAGGGTTCTAAAGGAGCTATGAAGGTGCTTGTTCATTGGGATGGATTGCCAATTACTGAAGCTTCTTGGGAGGATTTGGAAGACCTGACGTGCAGATTCCCTTCTTTCCATTTTTGAGGACAAAAATGCTTATATGGGAGGGGTAGTTGTTATATAGTAATATTGTGAATATTATGTTTAGTCCCTAAATGTAAAATAGAGAATAAGCTAGGGGGTAAGGTGTCAAGATTGAAACTTTGTAACCGTTCCTCAACGACTTCTGTTGTGTATAAATACGAGTAATACTCCAGCTGCTATTATTCAGCTTGAGATTAAATCAATTCTTCTTCTCTAATTGTTTCTCTCTAACAAAAACCAATCACACCTTATATTATATATAGAGCTAAAATTTGCTACTAAACTAGATAGTATAACATCAAGCTTGCTTAGTAAAATAAGCATGTTAGTATAATGTACCTTTCATATTCTTGTTGGGAGTGATAAGCATGATTTAGTAATGAGTGGCCGCTTTCAACAAGATCCCTCCGAATATGAACCAAATTGATAGCCTTTGCCAAGTCCTCTAATACACAAGCCTCAGAACCACGCAACTTCAAACAAAATTCCATTGATTCCAGCACTGATGCTAGCCCAGCATCTGAACCTTCAAGCCCTAGATAAACACCCAACCCATAACTTTACGGCTTAAGAAAAGACTGGTGCAAAAGACTATTGAAAATCTGATCTATTTATAGCAGAAACACAACACCATAACTAACATAATTTACTTATGTATAAAGATTGCATTATACAAATAAAAACACACCTGCAGGATACTGAAGTGCTGCAGAAACACGGCATATGGAAGGAATTGCAGATGGATCTCGGGCGCCAGCTCTTGCTGTTAAAAGGGCAGCACTCTTTTCAGCAGCGGCTACGGCATCAGGTCCAGTAGAGCCAGTAGGACCCATAGACTCCAAAAGTGCCTGGTGGAGAATAAATTTCACACATTTAAGACTTCATTAAGACGCATTAGACAACATAAATTACACCATGGTTTTGACATAACAATATGGTAAAAAGATATTACACATACACATACACAGACCTGAGGGGTTGACGGAAGCATGTAAAGGCTATTGTCCGGACTTCGATAAAAAGCTGACACTTCATTGTCGATAAGATCTTTTGCCATGTTTGATATGTCCATAACAGCCATGCATGCTGGAATAATGGTACTTGATGCATAATTCCTAGCAGCTACAGGTTGCTGATTCCAAAATGCAGCAGCATCCTACATTGTGAGAAGAAAAACAATGGAATTATACATGATTAGCAATCACAGGCATGATTCTATGTAATGTGGGTCTTATAACAACGCAGCTAGCATTTATGGCACTTTCTGATATAATGAATCCCTTACAAATGAATTTATGCAAACTATTATGAAAATATCATTACCATGTTGGCTCTGAGTAGAGCACTATATATGGACTTGAGTTCCAATCTGCGAGCATCAAACTCTTCAATTTTTTTCCATTTCTTCTTTAAAGAATCTTCAGCTTCTTTCCTTTCTTCACACAACATGTTTAACCGTTGCACTTCAGACATTAATGTAGTCAAGCTGGCCTTCAATCCAGCAGCTTCCCTTTCCTTAGTCCAAACCTCCAGCTGAACATAAAAAAATTGCCTTGAGTTATGACCAAAAAGAAAACAGAGTAGTCTTGACGGGTCAACCCAGCCTGTCTTAATCATACACTGTCCACCCATTTTACCAACTATAACTATATAGAATATTACCTCTAACTGCCTGAGACTACTCACAGTCTGTGAAGTCCCTCCAACACCAAGAGTGTGTGACGGGTCTATGTCAACAGTTCCATACAAGCGCTTTAAAAGCTTTTGACATGTGCTTCTAGCCTCTGCAGCTTTGTTGAGTTCATCTTCAGTAGCCACAAATTGCTGAACATGCGCTTTCTATAATCAGGAAGATTACGCATGAGTATGTTCCATAGAGACGACAATAAAGTCCATTTCAATCTCGAAAACAAAAATGATGCACAAAAGTGAAGTCACAGAGGTGGCAAAAGAACAGGTTGGGCGAAGAGTCAAATTACACAACTGCCGATACAAAGTAAATTCAGTTTAGGTAAATGGTCTGGTCAAAAGTCAAGAAAATCCGGACCACCAAGATGAGTGGATACTTGACATACAAAGATAAGAGGGATGAAAAACTAAAGGTAATCTATACACACCCTGTCTACTAGTTTAGATAATCGCAAATGCACAGACAACTAGAAAAAGACATCCCAATCAAACTGGAACGCTCATAGTCGAGATAAATGACACAGCTTCGTAAAGTCTACATACCTGTCTTTCAAGAAGTTGATTTTGAGTTCCTTTCGAAGGCATATCCACCCCAATTTTACCATTACCATAAAGTTGAAACGGCAATGGCGAGTTCACATCAGGAGACGAATCATGCATTACTCTATTATTTTCATACTTGTACCTGAATGAATATATATAAATAACCATCAAATCAGAAATAGTGTCAGAAAAGCAGGGGAGATATGACACTGCAATATAGTGGTGGCAACAGGTGGGTCAGGTGAGTTGGGTTGGGTAATTAGTCATGACCAGTTTGGTTTGAAGCAAGTCATTCCTAACTAGTCAGTTGACCTGAATCCTTTTTGGTCCATTTCTCTTATACTTATCACACATAATTATACGCATTGATATGATTACAAAAGCAATATAATTATGCTTATGATCTACATCTTCAGCTAAAATGACTTTCGGTCAATTTCAAATGCCCGCCATTTTGACCCGTGAGTCCGTGACATAACCCAAATCAATCCAATCAATTAGTGAATAGATTGAAATTGTTACCTCTACTGCTATACGATCCCAAAGCCATTTCTAAATCATATTTACCTTAGGATATCTGCATCAGCTCTGACATCAATTTTCTCTATTTCCTTAGAAATGAAAGACGTCAACCTCTGAGTGTAAGTGGTTATAGCCAGCAGCAACTGAGTAGGACTTCTAAGACAATTCCGAATCACATCATGCACGCCACCAGGTATATCTCCATCAACATCAACACCTAACTTAGCAGCATCTATCTGAGGATTCGAATGGATACCAATTCCTTCGTATGCAGGAAAAGAGTTGCGAATTTTTTCAATCATTTGTAGTGCAAGAGATTCACACGCCTTTCGGATATTCCTTTCCTTGCTTGTTTCAATGAGAATTACATCATCTGCAGGTTTTGAGCCTTTTACAGTAGAATAAACATCTCCTTTTTCATTGTCCATTTGGAAACTGCTGCCTACTTCTGAATCATTTTCTAGTCTCTGCGCATCTTTTACTTGATTAACATAAGATCGAAGACGCTTATGATATTCCGAAAATATCTTAGCTGCCTCATCACATTGTTGCTCATAAGCATCCAACATCACCTGCTTATGCCTGCAGCAAGAATAACAAGATCTTACGCACCATACTTAAATCTAAAATTATCAAGAATGTATATTACCTAACTATCCCTAGCTTTAATCAACTAAATAACTATCTTCTACAGAGCGTATGACACTGCATTTGGACTAAAATTATCTGATTATCACATTATCATGCTGCAGATAGTCAATTTCTAGTGTTTCGGTATAGTGAAACCGACTCTGATTATCTGATCACATACTTGCAAACAAAACCGATTCTGGTCTTTTATGGGTCATTTCAAAACAGATTTTGCTTTTTGTAAAATGATAACATGCCGTCTTGAAACTGCATATTCTCTCTAGAAATCTGCAGATAATGACTTTTTGCCCAAACACTTTTTCCGATCATTTGCATTTTACTATGATCAGATAATCTATCCAAAACTTAATCCCAAAGACCCTCTATCCTTAAATAATCACAACTTGTCCGACTCAATATAATTGATCATTGATCCAAACCAATTCCAAGCACAATAATTTATCACTAAAGAAACTCATGAAACACAAAATAAACTCATACAACAATTCACAAAAAGAAAAAAACAAACCAAACCTATAATTCGAGCGTTCATCAAGCATCCGTTTTCTCTCAGCTTCCTCTCTCGAAACCTCCAACATTCTCGCCTTCAACTCTTTCCTCTGCCGTCTAACCATATGCCTCAACCGCTCGACTTCCTTCTCCGCCAATTCCCTTTCTTGGACCGCCATTTCTCGAGTATTCCCATCACCCAAATTCTCCTTCTTTTTCTTCCCACCACCCTTAACCCTCCTTCCCCCATCACCCTCAAACCCACCCACATTGTCTTTTTCGCCATGAACAAGTATATTTCTACGGATAATATCTACGGTTTTATCAGACTTAACTCTATGTAATAAAAAGTTCCAAACTGGGATCATATTACCTCTGCAGACTTTCCGAATTGCATCAGAAGATGGTAATGATGCTTTTGATGATGAAATGTATGGGCCTAATGGCCTGTAACCCATTTCTTTTTCAAGCCATTTTAATATTGCATCTGCGTTTGCTGTTATTGCAGATGTTGATGAGTTTTGCTGCATTTTTGGGCAAAATAATTTAAGGGTTTTGGAAATCTTGAAAGATTTTAATTGGTAAAGGGTGTGAAAGTAAAACCCTAATTATAAAATGGATTTGGGGATTGAAATGGGGAAGATAAGTAGAAGTATAGTGGTTAGTAGTAGTAGTGTAGATCTATAGATTTTGGTGGGTTTGGATTTTGGCCGGCAACTCTACAATTAAACAATTTTTTCTGTTTTAAAATTTTGGAATTTTTTTAAAAAACACATAGATACTATTATGATATAATTGTTATGAAAGTGACATACATATTATATGTGTATATATATATGAGCTTTGATGAAATCAAAAACACATACAAGAGAAGAAATAATAATTCTCTACTCTTTCTCTCCTTTCTTCTTCATATCTTATATATCAGTATTGTTGTTCTTGATTATCATTGTAATCGATCGTTGATCCAAGTGCAAACATTTATAACACGTTATCAGCACGAAATTGCTTTTGATATTTTTTCGATCATTGATCATTGGATTCAACAATCTCATCAACCATTCTCGTTAATCTTCTGATCTGTTGATCTGAGGCATTGACAGGAAGTCATCTTTATGAAGTGAAGAAAATGGTAGCTGAGTTTAGGAAGCCAGTTGTTAAACTCGGTGGCGAAACGTTGACCGTGTCTCAAGTTGCTGGGATCGCTGCCAGCGAAAATGCCACCGTGAAGTTGAGCTAGCGAAATCGGCTAGAGCCGGGGTGAAGACGAGTAGTGATTGGGTGATGGAGATCATGAATAAAGGGACTGATAGTTATGGTATTACTACTGACTTTGGTGCCACGTCTCACCGCAGGACCAAGAATGGTGGTGCTCTTCAAAAGGAACTCATCAGGTAATTATATATATATACAGTACATATATATATATATAGATATATATTATGTGTAGATATACATATATATATATATATATATATATATATATATATATATATATATATATATATATATATATATATATATATATATATATATATATATATATATATATATATATATATATATATATATATATATATATATATATATATATATATATATATATATATATATATATATATATATATATATATATATATATATATATATATATATATATATATATATAT
>CM067175.1:54894009-54931039 GCA_034093135.1 Erigeron breviscapus | reverse complement strand
CAACTCACCAAGAAATCTTCTATCTGCTGAATATGCTCCGGCTGCAGATGTCGTTAAAGCACCTCATATCACCCTTGAAGCAAAGGCTATAAGGATGAATATGAATAACTGGATGGCAAAACTCTCGCTATCCAGTATCCATGATCCACAATCAATAATTGGGAGATTAAATACCTTTTTTCTCTCATGTCCTCTATATGGTGCTCTAACAATAAATCCAGAAAAGATGTATCACGATTATTTGTGTGAATTCTGGTACACAGCTGAATATAATGAAGCGAATTCATCTATTGAATATTCTCTCGAGCAAGGGACCAGACCCTTGGCTTTTACAGTAGATTCTCTCAGAGCAGCTCTTCAATTAGGCTATCTGGATGAGAATGAGATGGCAATACCACTCCCTACTGGTATCAACTTCAGAGAGGTATGCAGATTGATGGGGCATACAGAAATAGTGGATGAGCATGGTCAGTTGCTAAGGAAGGGAACAATATATATGAGCAGACTGACGGATTCGTGGAGATACTTCTTCACACATATTGTCGAGTGCCTTGGAGGTAGTTCTGGAGGGTTAGACCAGATCAATCAAACCCACCTCCAGATTGCCTACTGTTTGTGGTTTGGGCTAAGGGTTGATTTTGCCCAGATATTATTTGACGATCTGGTAGAACGTTTAAAGGTAAAAGGTAGAAAGCCCTTTGTACCATACATTCGCTTTCTTTCAATCATATTTAAGAACGTTCTTGGAGACCAGTACGACTTTGAAACCACTCATTTTTCTATGAGTGAGTACATGAGAGATCTGACCAACTTAAGGTCCAGAGATGGTGAGGTGGATATTCCTCAATCAATGTTGTCACTTCAAAGAATAGAAGAGAATGTGGCACCAGGCAGGGTCCAAGTTGTTGAAGTACCTGCTGGTAGCGAAGATATTGAAATTGTTGAAATGGTTCAACCTATTCAACAAGTGGCTCCAGTTGGTGGACCAGAAACTGTTGAGCTCTCCAAACGACCAAGATCACATAGGCGTCTGATGAGGAGAGGAGTCCAGGTAAATCCATCAACCCATCCTGGTGATACAATGAATATAGATGGGTCTCCTATTTTTGAAGAGGAGAATATTGATTCTACTGTACAATCTGAACAGAGAGTGGACACTGAAGTCCAGGCTGTTGTACAAGATGTGGCTCAAGCTGGTGAGCAAGTTGTTCAGACTGAAGAACAAGCATCTGGCGAACAAGAAGCCCAGATTGATCTTAATGTTGATGTTGGTGAACAAGTTGATATTGCTGGTGCATCATTTTGGGATGAGGCTGACTCTCCTATGTCTGGAGGTCAGAATTTTGACGTAAATATGGACTTTTTGGGTGAAGAAAATGTACAGATTGAAATTTCACCAGAAATGCCACCACCTCCCCCAGAAACCGAAATACCAACACCTCCTCCAGAAATACCAACTCCTACACCAGAAATGCCACCACCAGAACCTAGAATGCCACCACCACCACCATCAATTCCTCAATCAACTCCATACTTCACACCACCAGTTGAATCCCCAGTAAACCCAACCGACCAAAGTGTGCCAGTCTCACATGTTGAAACTGAAGAGGACTGGACACAAGTACCTATGATGACCAGATTGACTTCTCATCTGGAACAACCCTCTGGTCTCTCCACTTCCTCTTCAACCGAGGTCCAAGGCCTTCTTAGTAAGGTGGCGGACCTGGAGAGATCACTCCAGTCATCTTCCCAGGTTATTTCTGACTTCAAATCAATACTGTCAAACAATTTAGCGTCAGAAATGAACCTTTTTGCTGGGAATGAAAAGTTAGTTTTTGATAAACTGGATGAGTTGGTACTGGCCACAAATCTCAATTCTCAAAATATAAGGGTGGCAGTACAAGGGTTGGAAGAGAAGATTGTTAGTTCTGTTGAGACTGCAGTGGAGAGTAAGGTTGTACAACCACTGGCAGGTCTTAAAGATGAGATGGAGAAACTGGTTACAAGAGTGGGTACACTGGAGAACAGGCCAACAGTTGATCAGATCAAGTAAACTGGTACTGATGCCAGTGCACGTATGGCCCAGAGAGCACTTGGCACTGAAGCCATTGTGCAGACTGAAGAAGAGGCTACTGGTACTGATGCCAGTGCACGTATGGCCCAGAGAGCACTTGGCACTGAAGCCATTGTGCAGACTGAAGAAGAGGCTACTGGTACTGATGCCAGTGCACGTATGGCCCAGAGAGCACTTGGCACTGAAGCCATTGTGCAGACTGAAGAAGAGGCTACTGGTACTGATGCCAGTGCACGTATGGCCCAGAGAGCACTTGGCACTGAAGCCATTGTGCAGACTGAAGAAGAGGCTACTGGTACTGATGCCAGTGCACGTATGGCCCAGAGAGCACTTGGCACTGAAGCCATTGTGCAGACTGAAGAAGAGGCTACTGGTACTGATGCCAGTGCACGTATGGCCCAGAGAGCACTTGGCACTGAAGCCATTGTGCAGACTGAAGAAGAGGCTACTGGTACTGATGCCAGTGCACGTATGGCCCAGAGAGCACTTGGCACTGAAGCCATTGTGCAGACTGAAGAAGAGGCTACTGGTACTGATGCCAGTGCACGTATGGCCCAGAGAGCACTTGGCACTGAAGCCATTGTGCAGACTGAAGAAGAGGCTACTGGTACTGATGCCAGTGCACGTATGGCCCAGAGAGCACTTGGCACTGAAGCCATTGTGCAGACTGAAGAAGAGGCTACTGGTACTGATGCCAGTGCACGTATGGCCCAGAGAGCACTTGGCACTGAAGCCATTGTGCAGACTGAAGAAGAGGCTACTGGTACTGATGCCAGTGCACGTATGGCCCAGAGAGCACTTGGCACTGAAGCCATTGTGCAGACTGAAGAAGAGGCTACTGGTACTGATGCCAGTGCACGTATGGCCCAGAGAGCACTTGGCACTGAAGCCATTGTGCAGACTGAAGAAGAGGCTACTGGTACTGATGCCAGTGCACGTATGGCCCAGAGAGCACTTGGCACTGAAGCCATTGTGCAGACTGAAGAAGAGGCTACTGGTACTGATGCCAGTGCACGTATGGCCCAGAGAGCACTTGGCACTGAAGCCATTGTGCAGACTGAAGAAGAGGCTACTGGTACTGATGCCAGTGCACGTATGGCCCAGAGAGCACTTGGCACTGAAGCCATTGTGCAGACTGAAGAAGAGGCTACTGGTACTGATGCCAGTGCACGTATGGCCCAGAGAGCACTTGGCACTGAAGCCATTGTGCAGACTGAAGAAGAGGCTACTGGTACTGATGCCAGTGCACGTATGGCCCAGAGAGCACTTGGCACTGAAGCCATTGTGCAGACTGAAGAAGAGGCTACTGGTACTGATGCCAGTGCACGTATGGCCCAGAGAGCACTTGGCACTGAAGCCATTGTGCAGACTGAAGAAGAGGCTACTGGTACTGATGCCAGTGCACGTATGGCCCAGAGAGCACTTGGCACTGAAGCCATTGTGCAGACTGAAGAAGAGGCTACTGGTACTGATGCCAGTGCACGTATGGCCCAGAGAGCACTTGGCACTGAAGCCATTGTGCAGACTGAAGAAGAGGCTACTGGTACTGATGCCAGTGAGCCACAATTTGAAACCTTCCCAGACATTCCTACTACATTGAAATCTATTAAAGGAAAAGAAAAGGTTGTGCCTGGTGAAGAGGAAGAGGCTACTGGTACTGATGCCAGTGAGCCACAATTTGAAACCTTCCCAGACATTCCTACTACATTGAAATCTATTAAAGGAAAAGAAAAGGTTGTGCCTGGTGAAGAGGAAGAGCAATTTGAAGATGTTGACAATGAAACATCAAGGAAATTGCAACAACAATGCATAATGATCGAAATCTTCAAGACAAACCAGAAGGATGAACTGCTGGCCCATCAAAGGGAGATGGCTACAATGGGTACTCTGGATTCCTACAATGCTGGCAGGTTAGGCATAAACATTGAAGTATATAAAAGGATGAAGGAAGATCCCAGAGTTCATCAGTGTCTTGATGCTTTGAATGATGTCCATATACGCTCGTTCTATGCTGAGGAAGAACAGGTATATGATTCCTTAATTTATGGTGTGTCCATTCCAGAGTTGATCAGACAAAGAAAGGAGGAGCTGGTAAGCCTCCAGAAGAAAATTAGAAGAAATGCTGGTGCTCTGGAGTTGGAATACAGAAAGAGAATGACTGGTCTACCTAAACTTACTGCCAAGCAACTGAAAGCAATAAAAGATGGTGATGTTAGCACCTTTATTCCTCTGGATACCACTCTGAAGATCAATAGACAAGAACACCAGTCCACTGAAGGACAACAGAGTGGTGTATCCAGGGATACTGAAGAAATGGTACAGTTGGCTAAGCAGAGGGCTAAATATGATGAAATGATGAATTTCAGGGCCAATGCAAGAAAGATTGTAAATGCTGAAATCAAATTGGCTGAAAATCATCAAGGTATGACCAGGTTTAATGTGAAGTTGACCAGAGAAGGTAACTTTACTGATGAAAGGAAGGATACGTCAGTCCAAGCTTTTGGGTGGACTGAACTAAAGGAGATAGGATTGACCTTCAAAGGTAAGACTGATCTCTCTCCAGATGTGAAGGCTTTTATGAAAAGGATTGAGAAAGTCTGGAAGAGAATTCAACAAATGGAAGCTGTGTTGGGTCTGAGACCACCAGTGTCTGTTCCATCATCTCCATCTCCAAAGAGGAAGGCCACTGAAGATGCACCAGGGCATACATCGAGAAGAAGGGCCTAAACTCTTATCATTGTACTTATTGTATTTAGTGTCTTATGAAAGTTGTAATTATTTTCCTTTTTGATGAAAGTAATAATAGTTGCAATTTTTTATTTTTTATAAGTAAATGACCAGATTTAGTCTAAGTTAGAACTTAAAAGATGAAACTGAAAACACTCATGATCTATAAAGTGTTTTCCAGACATACAAATTTGTATATCTATAAGTCTGAAAACACTTGCATTATTTCTAAACAAATAGGGGGAATTTGTTAGGTCCAGATTTAGTCCAGACTTACTGGACTGGCTCCAGACTGGACTACTGGAGCCTTATTTAGGTTTGTTAAAGAAACTTGTTTTGCTGGTCTCGCTCCAGACCCGACTACTGGAGCCTTATTTAGGTTTGTTAAGAAACTTGTTTTGCTGGTCTGGCTCCAGACTGGACTACTGGAGCCTTATTTAGGTTTGTTAAAGAAACTTGTTTTGCTGGTCTCGCTCCAGACCCGACTACTGGAGCTCACTGAAGACTTCACCCCAGTCCAGATCTACTCTACTGAAGACATTCTGACTGAAGTCAAAGACTGAAGTCTGAAGAAAGAAGACTGACAAATGGCGGAGTCCACTGGAAGTCTTACCAGATCTGCACACTGGAGGATTGTTAGTGTTCTAGATCCTGCAAGTCTGAACACTAATATCGAGGATTGACTTTTGCCTTTAACACACTTTCCAAAGAACAATCCACTTGTTCTTTAACAAAGTATACGTGTGTTAAGGTGGTTGGATAAAAGGATACACTTGCACTTGATGTGACTTTATCCTTATTCCTTATCCAATACATTTAATGTTCTTGTCGGATCATTAAATGTATGCCAACCATATTTGTACGGCACAAATTCACTGGTGAATTTGTTGCCTATAAATACAAAGTCATTTCCTTGACAAAAATACTTTTAAGCATTCCTTTTGCATTTAAGTGAATTTGTCCAAATACTCTCGATCTTAAACAGGGATACTTCACAACTTTAAGTATCTCGATTCTAAAGAGTTATTTGACAAATATAGATCATATTGTAACTCATAGGTTGTTAGGATACTCACTTAATTGTGTTATCTTGATTCCGCAACAATCTTGTATTTTATTTAAACATCAATAAATGAAATACCCATGAAACATACATAATGGTCCACTTTATTTGTTTATTGCTTTAAGTCTTGTATTACTTTGTTTATATATCTTGCATCTTTATTTACAAGTAATACTAGTCCAAATCTAGTGATTATTAGACTTGTTGTATTTTACACTTTCTATTGGTTAACCATCTCGTTAATTAAGGGACTAGCAGTGGAACTACATAACATCATTACTGGTATGTCTGGAGTTCACAAAGAGACAGTCTTGGAAGCCATTGAGAAGAAGTTAGTTGCTGTTGTAAAGTACAAGATTGATGTCTCTGGCCTTCCAAGACCAATTGCATATGATATGGATTATGAAGATGAGTCAGCTGAGCCACTGAAGAAGAAAAGAAGAAGGTATGAAAGGATTGATGCTCCTGGAGGTGACCATTCAGTTTTTCTCCAAAACTTGTCTCCTACAGAGTTGCTAGCACAATGATCTTCTGGTGCAATTGACAAGATTCTTGATAATCTTAATCTGTCTCTACCTACTGGTGTCAAAGATGCAAGATGTGGGAAGTTCATAACTGAACCTAAGCATGGAATGTACTTTGTAGATGCTAGAGGGAATTTAGTGTTTCAAAGGACTGCTGAACTAAAACAGGTACCATCTATGCACCTATTTACCTTATACAGATTCTACAGAAACTTTAGTGAAGAAGGTAATGGGTATGAGCAGTTCCTTATAGATGAAGGGTTAGATAGGCAACTAGATGTGAGAGTTGCTCCATCATTTGAGGTTAAGCAAGAAGCAATTAAAATGCTTGGTGAATAATGATGTAGATTGTAATATCTTTGATTTATTCTCTATATATACAAAGGCAGTTGTACAAACTTAGCTTCTTAGTTAAAATTTCACATCAGATTGAAAAGAACTCAAAAGATTCAAAGGGTCACAAGCTGTTAGTCATATTTTCATTTGATTCTTTGTAAGCTGATAGTTAGAAGTGTAGTTGGGTTTTGTCATCATCAAATAGGGGGAGATTGTTGAGTCCCAATGTTAATTGTAAATTTAATGATGGCAAATCTGACCTATAAACACTTAGTAATCTTTTGGTTCGTGTAATCTGATCTGAGTCAGACTAAGCTGACACAGCTTACGATCTGTCTCTGACCCAGATCATGCTTCATACTTGTAATTGTAATATCTTATGGAAGAAAGTGTTATTCAAGCTGCATCAACAAAGTATTAGGATTCAGTCCAAGTCGAAGAGGAGGATGGAAGATAGAAGACCAAGTTGTTAGTGGAAGACAACTTGGGATTGGCAGTCAGCTTGGAAACACTTAGGCAGATTGGTGCCTTGACAAACGGCCCAATCTGTGTCTGACAATCAAGTGAAGATAACAACCTGGATTGAAGATAAGGACAAATGACGTGACTAGGAAGAATCCTAGGATCCAGGTTGGTGGTTGTTTCACATATGCGTGTCCATACTCCTATTGGTAGATGAAGAATGTGCGTCAGTACGTGGGGGACCACAAGTACTATGAAAGGCACGATTGATTATTCCTTCATCAACCACTGATTGAAGAACACGTAGCCGCAACGGACACCTATTGAAGGAGCGCTTGTGCCTATAAAAGCCTCATTCATTGATTGCATATGAGTGGCATTTCCTGAGAATCATTCTTCACACAAGTTTCTCTGCTCTTACACACAGCTTAGTCTGTTAGGACCAGTTCACCTGGAACTGTCCAGTCACCAGTTCACACTGACCAGTCACCAGTTGCATCTGGTGACCCAGTAAAACTGGTGACCAAGAAGATTTGTCCAGAAATATATTGAAGTCCAGTTGCACCGTACAGTCAACGCAACTGAAGACTTCCTCCAGTTGAGAACTGACCAGTTGAAGAATCATTCCAGTTGAAGTAGAAGACAACAAATGGATGATAGAGAATGACAATGGCAGCGAAGCCCAGTTGGCATTCTAGTCAGTTACAAACTGGAGAAACATCAGTGGAAAGCCCTTACAAAGCTTTACACTGATTACGAGGAATTGACGTGTATGCTTTATGTACCTTTACCCGGATAATAAGCCTTATCTTATTATTTAAGTATTAAAAGGTACATAAAGGTGGTTATGTAAAGTCACTTTAACATGCGACTTTACACTGCTTTTTAAGGAATTAAATGCTATTCCTTAAATGCTCCCAACCACATTTGTACGGCTAAAGTTAACATCCCAATGTTAACTTTGCCTATAAATACAAGTAATTGCACAACCAAGAATATAACTTCTTCGAATAAACTTCGATAGAATTCACACTTTGCAAACCTGTAATATTCTTGGTGAACTTGTGCAATCTTCTCTCAATCGCTAAAAGGAACATTTCACAACTTTAAGTGTTTCGATTGTCTTGAGAAATTCCGAGTGTAGATCAATTGTATTTCATAGGTTGTTAGGATATTTACATTCGTGTATTATCTTGGTTCCGCATCAACCTTGTAATTTGTTTAATATCAATAAATAAATTACACATTGAAAAATACATATTGTCTCATCAAGTTATCTTACAAGTTATTTGTATTATTGCATTGTTCTTTACTTATTGTCTTTTATATAAGTAATCTATCTAGAACTTGGTATATACACACTGCAACTGGTCGTCTCCAGTTCAGTGCATATATTGCAAAGTAACTCCACCATCGACATAGAGGTGTCTTCAATAGTACCATCTAACGAGTTGGGACTTACAAGTGGTATCAGAGCAGAAGGCTAATAAACTTGCCTAAATCTGCTAAGATGAACACTACTGAAGGTGGAGATGGTTCTGGTTCAGGTGAAAACCCCTCGAATACTAATGCACAACCTTTTCAAAATGTTAACACCAACCCTCCTCCTCCTACTGCCCCAAACCATGTCCATGTACACTACTCTAACACTCCTGTTCCAAAATTTGATGGAAACAGTGAGACATTCGGTACATGGAAGGCTAGAATGCTTTTGCATTTTGGTGGGATTGAAAGGTATATGTTGAAAATCCTTAAGGATGGACGATATATACCCATGTCCCTTGGGGTTAGTCCTCTTCTTGATCCAACTGGAAGAAGAGGTTCAAGGGAAAAGCCTGAAGACCATTGGTCTGATGAGGATCGCAGACTGGTGGACTTGGACACCAGACTGAAAAACATGATCCTTGGGGCTGTCCCTGAAGACCTAATTCCAACACTTGTGTTGTTTCCCAGTGCCAAGTCTATGTGGGATGAATTAGTGATTCAATTTGAAGGAGGTGATGACACAATTGTCACCAGAAAAGTTGCTTTAAACAAGAAGTATGAATCCTTCTTTGCCTTGCCCAATGAAAGTCTAACTGGTACATACACCAGATTTTCTAGCCTCATCAATCAGTTGAGAGGTTTGGGTGTAGAGAAGGATAAGGATATTCTTCTTGAAAAGTTTTGTGATATTCTTCCTTCCAAATGGGAAAACATGGTTCTTGTCTTGAGACAAGGTAAAACCTTGCACACTCATACTCTTGCATCGCTCTATGGAGCCTTCAGATTCACTGAAGATAATAATGCTGCAAGACTTGTGGCTGAGCAAGATGCCATGAACCATGCCCAGAGTCCCAAGGTTGCTAGTGCAACTGAGCGACCTTGTGCTACTTTAATGTCTGCTGAGAGTGTCCAGTTACACTCGATGAAGGAGATGTTGAACAGTTTCTTAAACTCTGGACTGACCACTGAAAACAGTGATGGTTGTAATGAAACTGACGATGATGATCTGGTCGCCATGATTGCTAAAACCTTTAATAGGTTTAAGCATAAATCCAAAAGATTTAATGGCCCCAACAATGCTTCCAGCTCCAGCTCTCTGGATAAGACCAATCTTACATGCTATAAGTGTGGTAAGAAAGGTCATTTTATGAAGGAATGCAGATCTAGTCAGTTGAACAACCAAACTGGCCCCTCTGTCCCTAATTTCAATCGGCCTGATGATAGCTACAAAGCTAAATACAAGAAGCTTAAGGCCCAGATTTCCCTCCTGTCCATGGAAAAGAAAAAGGATCAGTGCTTAATGGCACAAACTGAGGGAAAATGGGAGTACTCTGATGACTCATCTGATGATGAAGAAGAGCAAAGGGACATGTGCTTCATGGCCTTGGAAGATCAACAACAGCAACATGTGGTGAAAGAAGATGTCATCTCTGGAAGATGGGTGGACATCATACTGAAAAAGGTATGTGACTATGATAACCAGGTTGACCCTGAACTAACACTGGACCTGGCTGAATCATTAAGTGGTGATTTGACATTTGTGGAAACTGTAAGAGCTGATAGTGAAAGATATCTTGACACTATCTTAATTGAACTGAACAATGTTAAACCACAACTAAATGATTTGCAAAGTGTCCAGTTGGCTCTCAAGGAGTCAGTTTTAAAGATTGAGGCTTTAGAACTTGATAATCAAAAATTATTTTCTGATTTTGAAAAAGCACAAAAGATTTAATGGCCCCAACAATGCTTCCAGCTCCAGCTCTCTGGATAAGACCAATCTTACATGCTATAAGTGTGGTAAGAAAGGTCATTTTATGAAGGAATGCAGATCTAGTCAGTTGAACAACCAAACTGGCCCCTCTGTCCCTAATTTCAATCGGCCTGATGATAGCTACAAAGCTAAATACAAGAAGCTTAAGGCCCAGATTTCCCTCCTGTCCATGGAAAAGAAAAAGGATCAGTGCTTAATGGCACAAACTGAGGGAAAATGGGAGTACTCTGATGACTCATCTGATGATGAAGAAGAGAAAGGGACATGTGCTTCATGGCCTTGGAAGATCAACAACAGCAACATGTGGTGAAAGAAGATGTCATCTCTGGAAGATGGGTGGACATCATACTGAAAAAGGTATGTGACTATGATAACCAGGTTGACCCTGAACTAACACTGGACCTGGCTGAATCATTAAGTGGTGATTTGACATTTGTGGAAACTGTAAGAGCTGATAGTGAAAGATATCTTGACACTATCTTAATTGAACTGAACAATGTTAAACCACAACTAAATGATTTGCAAAGTGTCCAGTTGGCTCTCAAGGAGTCAGTTTTAAAGATTGAGGCTTTAGAACTTGATAATCAAAAATTATTTTCTGATTTTGAAAAAGCACAAAAGATTATCAAGTCATGGGTAAAAGCATCTGGCAAAAACTACGATGCATTTTCAAGAACTATCGATGCCCAGAAAAATGCATGGAAATCTGAAGATCTGGAGATGGCAGCTCTTATACCAGATCTTCATGCATTGCCTCCAGCTCTCCAGGTTGAAACACCTTATGATCAACCTGAAGCTGTTGAAACTGAAACCAATGAGACCACCCCCTTTGAGGTTAAAACTGGAGCCAAACAGGCTAAAGCTTCAGTTAAAAAGGCCACTGGTAACAAGCCTTTACCTCAAAAGTCTAAGGTGCCCAAGACCCGACAGACTAAAGCACCAGTTGAACCAAGGTCCAAGGTTCAACTGCCTGATCAAAATAATATTTTGGTTAATCTGGAAAGACTGAAGGATATGGTGTGCTCAATAATGGACAAGTCGAATTCAAAAGAGTTGCATTTGTGAATGGTTTGAAATACAACCTGATCAGTGTCAGCCAACTTTGCGATGATGGCTTCAGAGTATTGTTCGATATTGCACAAGGCACCATATTTAACAAGGATTGGAAAGTGGTGATGATTGCACCAAGAAAAGGGAATGTGTACATCATGGATATGGAACCAGCTCCAAAAGAGCAATGTTTCTATACCAAGGCTGATGAGGACACCAACTGGCTATGGCATAAAAGATTATCCCATCTTAATTTTAAAAACATTAACAAGTTGTCTCGCAAGCAACTGGTTGATGGGATACCTCAAATTTCCTTCAATAAGGAAAAGCCATGTCCAGGGTGTGAGATGGGCAAGCAGAAAAGAGCCAGTTTTAAAACTAGGCAAAATTTTAGCATCACTGAACCCCTTCACATGCTTCATATGGATCTTTTTGGTCCAGTGAATGTTCAAACTAGAGCTGGAAAGAAGTACACTCTAATTGTGGTTGATGAATTCACCAGATATTGCTGGGGGGGGGGGGGGGGGGGGGGGGGGGGGGGGGGGGGGGGGGGGGGGGGGGGGGGGGGGGGGGGGGGGGGGGGGGGGGGGGGGGGGGGGGGGGGGGGGGGGGGGGGGGGGGGGGGGGGGGGGGGGGGGGGGGGGGGGGGGGGGGGGGGGGGGGGGGGGGGGGGGGGGGGGGGGGGGGGGGGGGGGGGGGGGGGGGGGGGGGGGGGGGGGGGGGGGGGGGGGGGGGGGGGGGGGGGGGGGGGGGGGGGGGGGGGGGGGGGGGGGGGGGGGGGGGGGGGGGGGGGGGGGGGGGGGGGGGGGGGGGGGGGGGGGGGGGGGGGGGGGGGGGGGGGGGGGGGGGGGGGGGGGGGGGGGGGGGGGGGGGGGGGGGGGGGGGGGGGGGGGGGGGGGGGGGGGGGGGGGGGGGGGGGGGGGGGGGGGGGGGGGGGGGGGGGGGGGGGGGGGGGGGGGGGGGGGGGGGGGGGGGGGGGGGGGGGGGGGGGGGGGGGGGGGGGGGGGGGGGGGGGGGGGGGGGGGGGGGGGGGGGGGGGGGGGGGGGGGGGGGGGGGGGGGGGGGGGGGGGGGGGGGGGGGGGGGGGGGGGGGGGGGGGGGGGGGGGGGGGGGGGGGGGGGGGGGGGGGGGGGGGGGGGGGGGGGGGGGGGGGGGGGGGGGGGGGGGGGGGGGGGGGGGGGGGGGGGGGGGGGGGGGGGGGGGGGGGGGGGGGGGGGGGGGGGGGGGGGGGGGGGGGGGGGGGGGGGGGGGGGGGGGGGGGGGGGGGGGGGGGGGGGGGGGGGGGGGGGGGGGGGGGGGGGGGGGGGGGGGGGGGGGGGGGGGGGGGGGGGGGGGGGGGGGGGGGGGGGGGGGGGGGGGGGGGGGGGGGGGGGGGGGGGGGGGGGGGGGGGGGGGGGGGGGGGGGGGGGGGGGGGGGGGGGGGGGGGGGGGGGGGGGGGGGGGGGGGGGGGGGGGGGGGGGGGGGGGGGGGGGGGGGGGGGGGGGGGGGGGGGGGGGGGGGGGGGGGGGGGGGGGGGGGGGGGGGGGGGGGGGGGGGGGGGGGGGGGGGGGGGGGGGGGGGGGGGGGGGGGGGGGGGGGGGGGGGGGGGGGGGGGGGGGGGGGGGGGGGGGGGGGGGGGGGGGGGGGGGGGGGGGGGGGGGGGGGGGGGGGGGGGGGGGGGGGGGGGGGGGGGGGGGGGGGGGGGGGGGGGGGGGGGGGGGGGGGGGGGGGGGGGGGGGGGGGGGGGGGGGGGGGGGGGGGGGGGGGGGGGGGGGGGGGGGGGGGGGGGGGGGGGGGGGGGGGGGGGGGGGGGGGGGGGGGGGGGGGGGGGGGGGGGGGGGGGGGGGGGGGGGGGGGGGGGGGGGGGGGGGGGGGGGGGGGGGGGGGGGGGGGGGGGGGGGGGGGGGGGGGGGGGGGGGGGGGGGGGGGGGGGGGGGGGGGGGGGGGGGGGGGGGGGGGGGGGGGGGGGGGGGGGGGGGGGGGGGGGGGGGGGGGGGGGGGGGGGGGGGGGGGGGGGGGGGGGGGGGGGGGGGGGGGGGGGGGGGGGGGGGGGGGGGGGGGGGGGGGGGGGGGGGGGGGGGGGGGGGGGGGGGGGGGGGGGGGGGGGGGGGGGGGGGGGGGGGGGGGGGGGGGGGGGGGGGGGGGGGGGGGGGGGGGGGGGGGGGGGGGGGGGGGGGGGGGGGGGGGGGGGGGGGGGGGGGGGGGGGGGGGGGGGGGGGGGGGGGGGGGGGGGGGGGGGGGGGGGGGGGGGGGGGGGGGGGGGGGGGGGGGGGGGGGGGGGGGGGGGGGGGGGGGGGGGGGGGGGGGGGGGGGGGGGGGGGGGGGGGGGGGGGGGGGGGGGGGGGGGGGGGGGGGGGGGGGGGGGGGGGGGGGGGGGGGGGGGGGGGGGGGGGGGGGGGGGGGGGGGGGGGGGGGGGGGGGGGGGGGGGGGGGGGGGGGGGGGGGGGGGGGGGGGGGGGGGGGGGGGGGGGGGGGGGGGGGGGGGGGGGGGGGGGGGGGGGGGGGTGGGAAGTACACTCTAGTTGTGGTTGATGAATTCACCAGATATTGCTGGGTGGTATTCATCAGATCCAAAAGTGATGCTCCTGCTGAAGTCATCTCACTTATCAAACGAATTGAGCTCAAGTATACTCGAAAAGTTTGTCAGTTGCGAAGTGATAATGGTATTGAATTCCAAAACAAAGTACTTGAAACATTTTGCAATGACACTGGCATCTCTCAAAACTTCTCATCAGTTCACTCTCCAGAGCAAAATGGAGTTGTTGAAAGAAAGAATCGTACACTGATAGAAGCCGCCAAAAGTATGCTATCTGAATCTAGTCTTCCCACCAGTTTTTGGGCTGAGGCAGTTGCAACTGCTTGTCACACCCAAAACCGGTCAGTCTACATCAAGAGACATAAGAAGACTGCCTACGAAGTACTCAGGAATCGTAAACAATATATTGGATATTTCCATGTATTTGGTTGTCCAGTTGATATACTGAACGATTCCAGTCAGCTTGGAAAGTTTGATGCAAAAGCTGATGAAGGGGTATTTTTAGGCTATTCAGATATTCGAAAGGCCTTTAGAGTTTATAATTATAGACTCCAAAAGGTACATGAGACAATTCATGTCACATTCGATGAATCAACTGAAGCAATCAACAAGAGACCAAGCCTTGATATTTCTCCAGTCATTCCAATCAACTTTGGTGAAACTGACCAAGTTCATCGGTCAGTTGTTTCACCAGAAGATGCTTCCAGTTACAACAAACTGGAACCAGTCAAGAAGAAGAAAAGCACCAGTGACACATCATTTTATCCTTCTATTAATTTCAACTTACCACAAGAATTGGTGATTGGATCTGATGTTCGTGCCATTCCAATATCAGCACCAGTTCAAGCACCTACTTCTCCAGTTACTCATGAAATACCTTCAACTGAGGAATTTCATGATGCTAATCAAGACCTCATTGACTCTGATGAGGATGTAGAAGTTGTTTGGACTGATCCCTCTCCAGATGCTACTGCAACTGAAGAAGATCTCCAGGTGACTTGCACTGATATTGTAGTTCACCAGCCTAGTCAATACACTAGATGGACTCGAGCCCACCCAATTGAACAGATTGTGGGTGATCCAACTAGTGGGGTTCAGACTAGAAGAGCCACCAGTGAGCAATGCTTAAACGTCACCTTCTTATATTTAATTGAACCAAAGAAGATTGACGAGGCTATGGCAGACCCAAGCTGGGTGGAAGCTATGCAAGAAGAGCTCCTCCAGTTTGAAAGGAACAATGTTTGGGAGCTTGTTCCTTGTCCACCAGGGTTAAAGAAAGAACCTATTGGTACCAGATGGGTCTACCGAAACAAAATGGATGAAGATGGCCATGTTGTAAGAAACAAGGCCAGACTAGTGGCCCAGGGTTATTGTCAAGCAGAGGGCATTGACTTTGATGAAACTTTTGCTCCAGTTGAAAGACTTGAAGCCATAAGAATATTCTTGGCTTATGCAGCCCATCTGCAGTTCAAGGTCTTCCAGATGGATGTCAAAAGTGCGTTCCTTAATGGAACATTGGAAGAAGAAGTTTATGTTAAGCAGACTCCAGGTTTCATTGATGAGAAGCATCCTCATTGGGTTTATAGACTGAACAAAGCATTGTATGGTCTAAGACAAGCCCCAAGAGCCTGGTATGATACTTTAACTAAACATCTTCTTAAAAATGGCTTTCAAAGAGGTGCATTAGATAATACCTTGTTTATCTTGAAAGAAAGAGGTAATATCTTATTGGTACAAATTTATGTTGATGACATTATTTTTGGTTCAACTGATGATGCAATGTGTAAAAAGTTTTCTCCAGTCATTCCAATCAACTTTGGTGAAACTGACCAAGTTCATCGGTCAGCTGTTTCACCAGAAGATGCTTCCAGTTACAACAAACTGGAACCAGTCAAGAAGAAGAAAAGCACCAGTGACACATCATTTTATCCTTCTATTAATTTCAACTTACCACAAGAATTGGTGATTGGATCTGATGTTCGTGCCATTCCAATATCAGCACCAGTTCAAGCACCTACTTCTCCAGTTACTCATGAAATACCTTCAACTGAGGAATTTCATGATGCTAATCAAGACCTCATTGACTCTGATGAGGATGTAGAAGTTGTTTGGACTGATCCCTCTCCAGATGCTACTGCAACTGAAGAAGATCTCCAGGTGACTTGCACTGATATTGTAGTTCACCAGCCTAGTCAATACACTAGATGGACTCGAGCCCACCCAATTGAACAGATTGTGGGTGATCCAACTAGTGGGGTTCAGACTAGAAGAGCCACCAGTGACACATCATTTTATCCTTCTATTAATTTCAACTTACCACAAGAATTGGTGATTGGATCTGATGTTCGTGCCATTCCAATATCAGCACCAGTTCAAGCACCTACTTCTCCAGTTACTCATGAAATACCTTCAACTGAGGAATTTCATGATGCTAATCAAGACCTCATTGACTCTGATGAGGATGTAGAAGTTGTTTGGACTGATCCCTCTCCAGATGCTACTGCAACTGAAGAAGATCTCCAGGTGACTTGCACTGATATTGTAGTTCACCAGCCTAGTCAATACACTAGATGGACTCGAGCCCACCCAATTGAACAGATTGTGGGTGATCCAACTAGTGGGGTTCAGACTAGAAGAGCCACCAGTGAGCAATGCTTAAACGTCACCTTCTTATATTTAATTGAACCAAAGAAGATTGACGAGGCTATGGCAGACCCAAGCTGGGTGGAAGCTATGCAAGAAGAGCTCCTCCAGTTTGAAAGGAACAATGTTTGGGAGCTTGTTCCTTGTCCACCAGGGTTAAAGAAAGAACCTATTGGTACCAGATGGGTCTACCGAAACAAAATGGATGAAGATGGCCATGTTGTAAGAAACAAGGCCAGACTAGTGGCCCAGGGTTATTGTCAAGCAGAGGGCATTGACTTTGATGAAACTTTTGCTCCAGTTGAAAGACTTGAAGCCATAAGAATATTCTTGGCTTATGCAGCCCATCTGCAGTTCAAGGTCTTCCAGATGGATGTCAAAAGTGCGTTCCTTAATGGAACATTGGAAGAAGAAGTTTATGTTAAGCAGACTCCAGTCTCTATGTCCACTGCTGAGGCAGAGTACATTTCTGCGGCCAGTTGCTGTGCCCAGATTCTCTGGATCAAGAACCAGTTACTAGATTATGGTCAGAAGTTTACTAAGACCCCAATCTTTTGTGACAACACCAGTGCTATTACTATATCTCACAACCCAGTGATGCACTAAAAAACAAAGCATATTGACATCAGGTATCATTTCATTCGAGATCATGTTATGAAAGGAGATATTGAAATTCATTTCATCCCCACTGACAAATAGTTAGCTGATGTTTTTACTAAACCTCTCGATGAGAAAACCTTTAAACATCTCATCAGCGAACTGGGAATGTTAAACCCTTAACTGGAGCTTTCTTTGTTATTGAACGCGTCAGTGACACTGATGAAGTTCTCCAGTTGAGGAGGTCCAGATAATCTTTGCTCGCCAGGCTATCGAACGCCTTTGTGATACTATCTTGGCACTAATTGATTACTGGATCATCATTTTAGGGGGAAAGACTCAAAATAATTTTCTGACTAAAATTCGTTTTTGTTTGAAAATGCAACTGGAGAACTCTTCAGTTGGAAACTGGTACTGGACTGATCCTCCAGTTACCAGGTTCAGTCTTTGTCTAAATTTTTATAACGTTACAAATACTTGGTCAATATGTGTGACACGTGATGATACTCGAGTGTTTTAAACCACTTGATATCGTGATCTGACGTGTTTGAAACCATTTTAGTACTTGACAACTGTTTGTATTGGGAAAACAAAAAGTGAGTGGGGACATGGGTAAAGTAAGCCGTCGTAGCATTTAATGCTGACATGGTAACATTTAATGCTTACATGGAAAGTTATATTTTTATTTCAAAACTCAAACTCATTTTGTCAAAATATCTTCAAAATTGATTTGGTTTAATAAAATATAATTTTTGGTTTTACATTGGGATCTTGAATCCCCTTATAAATACCCTTATTTACTCCATAACTCATTTATTTTTTCTTTCTCTTACATTCCTTCATTTACTTCCAATCATCAATATTGCTTCATTCTTCTCTTTGCTTCACAAATCAAAAACCCTAAATCCCAAATTTCATTTTCATTCTTCTATGTCTCCTAGATCATCACGTTCAAGAGATGTAAATCTCTTGACTGTTCCATACAATCCCTCACCAGATGTCACACAGGCACCTGGTGCCCCTAGTAGTGCTTCGGTCCTAAAACTAAATCCAAATAATCCTATGGCCAGCCTACGAGGATCTCAAGGGTCCAATACCCTTATTGGTAGAATTCAAAAGTTTTGAAGAATTCTCCAATAGGACCCTCATTCTCTCTAAACCCACGTAAGTTGTTTCACAACTACTTATGTGAGTTTTGGTACACTGCCGTTCTTTCTTCCGATTGTTCCTCCATCAGTTTCACGTTAAAGGATGGAACAATCCAGTGTACCTTGTCAGCTGATACATTGAGGGATGCCTTACGCCTCAATTACTGGAGAGAGGGTGAATCTCCAGTCGTCTTGCCCCCTAATATAAACTTTCGCCAAGTACTCCTGGAAATGGGACACATGGAGTGTTTGGAGAATGGGGTGTTGAAGACAAAAGGTGCGATGACCATGAAGGGCCTTACACCTTCATGGAGGTATTTTTTCATCCACCTGGTGGAGAGCATGGGTGGGAGTTCTGGTGGACTTGACCAGATTAACTCCTCGCAAGCAGAGATGGCTTACTGCTTGTGGAACGGATTGAGAGTGGACTTTGCAGATATTTTGTATAGAAGCCTAGTACAAAAACTGAAGGGCTCCAGGGGTGTGTGTATCCCCTTTTCAAGGTTTCTCTCTCTCTGTTTTCAACAAATTCTGGGCCATGAAGAGTATAAAAGTACAGATTCACCGTACACAAGGCCAGATATGTTGAGGAATCTAGACTCTCTGGTATCTGAAGCTGGAGAGGTCGAAATTCCAGAGCGAATGCTACTGGCATTTGCTAAAACTGATACACCTTTGGAAAGTGAATCAGAAAGACAATTGGGCGGGCCTCAAAATAATGAGGGACCCTCCAGTTCGTCTCAAGTTGTGGTTGAGGATAGAGCAACCATAACTGAAGCAACTCCAATCACGTCTATCCCTGGTGAAGATACTTCGGTATCTGATCCTCCAACAGATGTACCCATCCAGGAAACTGGGGAAGGTCATCTGGAGACTGTCCAGGTAACTGAACAGCCCTCTGTCACATTCATGGATCTGGACATGAGTGTTAATGACGAGGAAATCCTTATAGAATCTTCGGATTCTGAAGGTACTGAAACAGACCAGGAGATTCTTGATGCTTCTGTACAAGCTCAAGACCCTTCATCTCCAGTCTTACCTCCAGACGCATCAATTTCATTTCACCCCCTCAAGTAAATACTCCTACTGATACATCCTTACCAATATATTCCGCTCCCTTACCAACTGGGCAATTCTCACTTGCTCGAGAAATGCCCCCACCACCGTCGCCGTTGTTCACACCTGAGCATTCTCAGCATGAACAACACATTGAATTTCCAGTCCTTTCTTCTTCCACCACTCCTTCTATATATTCAACTGCTGGCCTGACAACTGGGGAGACTTCCATCAGTTTGCCTCCTCCAGTTGCTCCAGTAGTAACTGCAAGTGGTCCAGTGACACCTTCTCCTTTGTCACTGGACAGTCAAGTTGTCTCCATTCAAGCCGATCTCCAAAACCTTCTAACCAGGGTGGAGGAGATTCAGAAGACACTTGACAAGAACACCAAGTCTTTCTCCAGATACCACAAGGACTCTTTGACAAACATCAAGGTGGTCGATCTGGGGATAAACAAGTTTTCTTCTAATGAAGACTTGGTGTTTGGAAAGCTTAATGAGTTGGTCACTGGCTGCAACAATCTGGCTGGTACTCTAAAAGAAGCCTTTGACCTAACTCACTCCAAGGTCACCAGTTCAATCTCCAACCTGCTAGGAAATACTGTCAGAACTTCAGAGGTTGACTTGAGAGAGATTGAAAGGCAGGTTAAAGAACTTATTGAAAGACCTGGCCTAGATGTAACTGGCCTTGGAGAGCAGTTGATGTCTTCAGTTGGTCAGAAGATAGAAGATACGTTGGGTGCTAGAGAAGAACGTTTGATTGAAAGGGTGATGTCTGAGATCACCAAGCTGGCCACTCCTCAGGTTGATCTGGCCCCACTTACCAGTGAGATCAACCAGTTGAGGGGCAGCATTGAAAATTTGAACACCCAAGTATCTCTACATGCTGAATCATTGAATAAACTG
Organism: Erigeron breviscapus; assembly: GCA_034093135.1. Lineage (NCBI taxonomy): Eukaryota > Viridiplantae > Streptophyta > Magnoliopsida > Asterales > Asteraceae > Erigeron > Erigeron breviscapus. The sequence continues at coordinate 54,910,682 of CM067175.1, read as the reverse complement.
ACCACTGAAGTAGAGAATATGAAGAAGAATGATGAGGATGTGAAGGAAAGGGTTGTCTCTGGGTTGGATGAAGACTCCAAAATCTTGATTGAATTGAAAACTGGTCAAGACCAAGTTGTTGCAAATGTCTTGACCCAGTCAAAGGAGATGAACCACTTATGGAGGTCCTTCAGGATGATGTGTGGGATCTTTAAAGAGTGCAAGAACTTGCAATCATGGCAGCCTCTTGACCGGTTGCCATCTCACCCCTCTGAATGGGAAAGTATTCGGGCAGGTCTAGAGACTGCCAAGGGGGAAAGAAGTCAAGTTCATGCACCAGTTGCACCTGGAAGGACTCCAACTGGAAGGGAATTGGTCGTAGCTACCAGTACTGAAGCTGGTGAGCAAAGGGTAGGTGGATCTGGTGGTAATGGAAATAGTGGGAATGTTGTGATGGACAAGGGTAAAGGATTGGCTGTTGAAGCATTTGCCCAGCCGGCCACTGTTGAAATGTTAGAAACTGGAAATACTGACATACTTCCTCCAGTTTCAGATAGTGATAGCAGAAGACTGGCCAGACTTGGAAATGACATTAAAGAAAAGAAGAAAATGAAACAAAGAAACCAAGTGGAAGCCAGGGCACATCTTGCTCAAATCAAGTTGCTTGATATGAGTGATGCCAATCTGTTGGGTATCACTAAGGAGGAGTATCTTAGGGTTAAAAATGATCCCAGGATAGTTGACCAGTTGAATGAAATGCTAGATGTAGAACTGGATAGACACTATGCTGAGGATGAGGCAGAATTTGATGCCAAAAGTTTAAACATTTCAGTGGAGAAGGCTAAAGAAATGAGGGCCAGTGGGATTCTGAAGAGAATTGCAAATGTCAAAAAGGTTGTGAAGGATGTTTTGAATCCACCAAGGAGAAGGATTCCACAACCAAGAAGACCACTAACAAAAGATGCAAGGGATGCTGACCTTAGCACATTCGTTGAACCAACTGGCGAAGTTTCAAATGAAGACATTAAGTCCGCTGTACTGGCTGCTGGTGCTGGGAGTATAAAAATCACAAATGAATCTGAAGCTAGAAATTACTACTCCCAGATCATGTCAACCAAAAGACATGGTGGTACTATTAGTAGTGTCAATGTTACAATCAAGCCAGGCACCAAGGTTTTTCAAATCGAAGTTAAGTATACTGGTGGGCCACTGGTTAGAACTGATGATCTTGGTGCCATGCAATATGGGTTCAGCGAATGGGTGGAGATGGTGAATGTGTTGGATGCTAAGGCACAAAAGAATAGGTTCGAGAAAGCATGGGTAAACTTTCTAAGGGGGAAGGTTCAACATAAAGAAAATCTTGAGCAAAAGTTGAATATTGACCCTGAAGATACTCAGCCTATCTCTTCAGTTGCCAAGAGAAGAAGAACTGGTGAAGGGCCATCTCATTAAGTTCTTTCTTCAGTTTATCTACTTGTAATTTGTATTTACATTCTGTAACTTGTATAAATTTCATTCCCTTGTATAAATGAAGTTACCAGTTTGTAACCACAAGGTAGATAAAAGATTAAAATCTAACAAACCTAAAAGAAAAACCTAAGGCATTTATTGATCTATAAAAATGCCTTAGATAACTTAAATAGATTTAAATCGAACAAGTCTCTCCAGTTCACACTGACCAGTCACCAGTTGCATCTGGTGACCCACTGGACCAAAAGATGCAAGGGATGCTGACCTTAGCACATTCGTTGAACCAACTGGCGAAGTTTCAAATGAAGACATTAAGTCCGCTGTACTGGCTGCTGGTGCTGGGAGTATAAAAATCACAAATGAATCTGAAGCTAGAAATTACTACTCCCAGATCATGTCAACCAAAAGACATGGTGGTACTATTAGTAGTGTCAATGTTACAATCAAGCCAGGCACCAAGGTTTTTCAAATCGAAGTTAAGTATACTGGTGGGCCACTGGTTAGAACTGATGATCTTGGTGCCATGCAATATGGGTTCAGCGAATGGGTGGAGATGGTGAATGTGTTGGATGCTAAGGCACAAAAGAATAGGTTCGAGAAAGCATGGGTAAACTTTCTAAGGGGGAAGGTTCAACATAAAGAAAATCTTGAGCAAAAGTTGAATATTGACCCTGAAGATACTCAGCCTATCTCTTCAGTTGCCAAGAGAAGAAGAACTGGTGAAGGGCCATCTCATTAAGTTCTTTCTTCAGTTTATCTACTTGTAATTTGTATTTACATTCTGTAACTTGTATAAATTTCATTCCCTTGTATAAATGAAGTTACCAGTTTGTAACCACAAGGTAGATAAAAGATTAAAATCTAACAAACCTAAAAGAAAAACCTAAGGCATTTATTGATCTATAAAAATGCCTTAGATAACTTAAATAGATTTAAATCGAACAAGTCTCTCCAGTTCACACTGACCAGTCACCAGTTGCATCTGGTGACCCAGTAAAACTGGTGACCAAAAGATGCAAGGGATGCTGACCTTAGCACATTCGTTGAACCAACTGGCGAAGTTTCAAATGAAGACATTAAGTCCGCTGTACTGGCTGCTGGTGCTGGGAGTATAAAAATCACAAATGAATCTGAAGCTAGAAATTACTACTCCCAGATCATGTCAACCAAAAGACATGGTGGTACTATTAGTAGTGTCAATGTTACAATCAAGCCAGGCACCAAGGTTTTTCAAATCGAAGTTAAGTATACTGGTGGGCCACTGGTTAGAACTGATGATCTTGGTGCCATGCAATATGGGTTCAGCGAATGGGTGGAGATGGTTCTGGTTCAGGTGAAAACCCCTCGAATACTAATGCACAACCTTTTCAAAATGTAACACCAACCCTCCTCCTCCTACTGCCCCAAACCATGTCCATGTACACTACTCTAACACTCCTGTTCCAAAATTTGATGGAAACAGTGAGACATTCGGTACATGGAAGGCTAGAATGCTTTTGCGTTTTGGTGGGATTGAAAGGTATATGTTGAAAATCCTTAAGGATGGACCATATATACCCATGTCCCTTGGGGTTAGTCCTCTTCTTGATCCAACTGGAAGAAGAGTTCAAGGGAAAAGCCTGAAGACCATTGGTCTGATGAGGATCGCAGACTGGAGAAACATCAGTGGAAAGCCCTTACAAAGCTTTACACTGATTACGAGGAATTGACGTGTATGCTTTATGTACCTTTACCCGGATAATAAGCCTTATCTTATTATTTAAGTATTAAAAGGTACATAAAGGTGGTTATGTAAAGTCACTTTAACATGCGACTTTACGCTGCTTTTTAAGGAATTAAATGCTATTCCTTAAATGCTCCCAACCACATTTGTACGGCTAAAGTTAACATCCCAATGTTAACTTTGCCTATAAATACAAGTCATTGCACAACCAAGAATATAACTTCTTCGAATAAACTTCGATAGAATTCACACTTTGCAAACCTGCAATATTCTTGGTGAACTTGTGCAATCTTCTCTTAATCGCTAAAAGGAACATTTCACAACTTTAAGTGTTTCGATTGTCTTGAGAAATTCCGAGTGTAGATCAATTGTATTTCATAGGTTGTTAGGATATTTACATTCGTGTATTATCTTGGTTCCGCATCAACCTTGTAATTTGTTTAATATCAATAAATAAATTACACATTGAAAAATACATATTGTCTCATCAAGTTATCTTACAAGTTATTTGTATTATTGCATTGTTCTTTACTTATTGTCTTTTATATAAGTAATCTATCTAGAACTTGGTATATACACACTGCAACTGGTCGTCTCCAGTTCAGTGCATATATTGCAAAGTAACTCCACCATCGACATAGAGGTGTCTTCAGTAGTACCATCTAACGAGTTGGGACTTACAAGTGGTATCAGAGCAGAAGGCTAATAAACTTGCCTAGATCTGCTAAGATGAACACTACTGAAGGTGGAGATGGTTCTGGTTCAGGTGAAAACCCCTCGAATACTAATGCACAACCTTTTCAAAATGTTAACACCAACCCTCCTCCTCCTACTGCCCCAAACCATGTCCATGTACACTACTCTAACACTCCTGTTCCAAAATTTGATGGAAACAGTGAGACATTCGGTACATGGAAGGCTAGAATGCTTTTGCGTTTTGGTGGGATTGAAAGGTATATGTTGAAAATCCTTAAGGATGGACCATATATACCCATGTCCCTTGGGGTTAGTCCTCTTCTTGATCCAACTGGAAGAAGAGTTCAAGGGAAAAGCCTGAAGACCATTGGTCTGATGAGGATCGCAGACTGGTGGACTTGGACACCAGACTGAAAAACATGATCCTTGGGGCTGTCCCTGAAGACCTAATTCCAACACTTGTGTTGTTTCCCAGTGCCAAGTCTATGTGGGATGAATTAGTGATTCAATTTGAAGGAGGTGATGACACAATTGTCACCATAAAAGTTGCTTTAAACAAGAAGTATGAATCCTTCTTTGCCTTGCCCAATGAAAGTCTAACTGGTACATACACCAGATTTTCTAGCCTCATCAATCAGTTGAGAGGTTTGGGTGTAGAGAAGGATAAGGATATTTTTCTTGAAAAGTTTTGTGATATTCTTCCTTCCAAATGGGAAGAAAGTGTTATTGAAAAGTTTTCTAGCCTCCATCATTTGAGGTTAAGCAAGAAGCAATTGAAATGCTTGGTGAATAATGATGTAGATTGTAATATCTTTGATTTATTCTCTATATATACAAAGGCAGTTGTACAAACTTAGCTTCTTGGTTAAAATTTCACATCAGATTGAAAAGAACTCAAAAGATTCAAAGGGTCACAAGCTGTTAGTCATATTTTCATTTGATTCTTTGTAAGCTGATAGTTAGAAGTGTAGTTGGGTTTTATCATCATCAAATAGGGGGAGATTGTTGAGTCCCAATGTTAATTGTAAATTTAATGATGGCAAATCTGACCTATAAACACTTAGTAATCTTTTGGTTCGTGTAATCTGATCTGAGTCAGACTAAGCTGACACAGCTTACGATCTGTCTCTGACCCAGATCATGCTTCATACTTGTAATTGTAATATCTTATGGAAGAAAGTGTTATTCAAGCTGCATCAACAAAGTATTAGCATTCAGTCCAAGTCGAAGAATAGGATTGAAGATAGAAGACCAAGTTGTTAGTGGAAGACAACTTGGGATTAGCAGTCAGCTTGGAAACACTTAGGCAGATTGGTGCCTTGACAAACGGCCCAATCTGTGTCTGACAATCAAGTGAAGATAACAACCTGGATTGAAGATAAGGACAAATGACGTGACTAGGAAGAATCCTAGGATCCAGGTTGGTGGTTGTTTCACATATGCGTGTCCATACTCCTATTGGTAGATGAAGAATGTGCGTCAGTACGTGGGGGACCACAAGTACTATGAAAGGCACGATTGATTATTCCTTCATCAACCACTGATTGAAGAACACGTAGCCGCAACGGACACCTATTGAAGGAGCGCTTGTGCCTATAAAAGCCTCATTCATTGATTGCATATGAGTGGCATTTCCTGAGAATCATTCTTCACACAAGTTTCTCTGCTCTTACACACAGCTTAGTCTGTACGAGATCTGCTTGGGCTGATTCTCTTGAGCTGAAACTAATTGATTGTTGTTTGTCACTTCATAGGGTTGTTTAGATATCTATAGGCTATCTTTATTCCGCAACAACCCTGTAATTATTTGTATAGATTATTTCTTAATAAAGGATTACATTTGAAAATAACAATCTGTGTTCAAGAATGTGTTGATCCCTTTACTGCTTTACTGTTTTAATGATTCCTGCACTTCACTTTCTTGCTTGATATTCTTTATCTGAATCTTAAAACGTTTTGTGTTTAAAAGTTTGTAAAGATTGTGAAAAGTTGTATTCACCCCCCTCTACAACTGTTCTGTGTTCAATATACTTTGGTATATTGATACACCTTGGGACGTATCACTATACGACTTCAACACCCATTAACGACCTGGAGATTTACAATTAACCTTTTCAATTACACTTTTGATGACTTTAATCAATCAATTGATCCTTTAATCATTTGCTAACATAATACAATCGTTTGATCACCCGAAAACATGAAATCGACGATCAATCAACTAATTAACCCAACCCTACCCCATGGCTTGGATTGAACTCACTTCTTAGACTCATATGATCAGATTTAAGAGTATTATAACTTATATTACCTGCACTTGACGTAGGGGATTCAAGATCTAAACAAAACTTGATCGAAACGTCACGAAACGATTGAATCTTGAAGAAACTTGCTTGAAAATTGAGAGAGGGAATCGGCTAGGGTATACCTCACGTATGAGAGCAGGTTTATGACAATTAGGGAAGCCGAATTATCCTTTAACCCCTGGCCATCAACTCCTAATGTTATGTTTTAGACCCCTTAACTTCTAAACATGACTTTCTTGGCTTAACTTATCGACTTAACAAGCACTTATCTTACTTAACTTTACTTTTATTAAATTCATTTAACATACTTTAATCATTTAATATGAAATACCGAAGCATTTAATCACATAATCCCATTTAGGGCACATAGACTTAACGATCCTAATGTTAACTAACGGAATAGTCAACAAGTCAAACACGAAAAGTTCGGGATGTTACATAGTTCAATCCACTGTAGTCCGTTTAAGGACAAAACTTAGGAGAAATTATTTTCGTTGAGGAAGATACCTTGAGTATACACTTGTGATCTTCATCCCTTAGTGTTAGGATCCTGGATGTTAAAAATCCTGCAGAAGATCATAAAAAAGAGAAGCTAAAGACTGATGTTAGCCCTTTTGGCTAACACCACTCCGACGCTCAAGTCAGTATTATGGTAAAATCAAATTAATAAAGATAAGATTATTTGTTGGTAATATGTTTTAAGGTGGATTGCATTCCATGCCCTTGGGATCATCCTTCCATCTGGTTCTTGCAACCAATAGGATCCTTTGCCTGCTTCTGCTTCTATAAAATAGGTGTTTGGGGTAGAATTTTCACAACTATGATCTTAATACTATTTATACTTTGGACTTGTCGAAGTTTCGTATAATAATCCGTTACTGTTTAAAGGATCCGTATTGCTATTTTAATTAAGGATCTTAACTGTATTATCCTATAACATGATCTTGAGATCGTCAAGATCAATATAATCACTAATGAACGTATATCTAGTACGAAAAGATATTGTATGAAGGAACAATTGTGATGATTAAAGAACATTTATAACTTGAAGAAACAAGTCTCAACGGATAGTTTACCACTTCAAGCATAAGAATCGGGATTGATAACAGTTTTACCATGTGTGGAAAATCTCTCAAACGGTCATCATCACCAATTCTTCAGCGTAGCGAGCAAGTTCAGGAAGATCCCATATATTTCGCATAATTCAGTTTAACGATCAACTCTATAAATACCAAGGCATCTTCAACAGAAATGATCAATCAAGACACAACAACTTTACTTACTACACTCATAGCTTGTTAATCATTCACTTTTTTCTTTTGATCATTGTATTGTAATCCTAAACAAATAATAATAAAAGAACACAGGTAGGAACGATTGATTCCTCCCGGGGGTTTTTACCTAAGATTTCTTAATTGAATCAAGGGTTTTTCCCCGTCAACAAAATTCTGGTGTCGTTATTGTCTTTGCTATTATTTTCAGTTCAAGATCACATCATTGATCTTTAGTATCGTTATCCTTATCTTCAACTAATTTCGTGGTTTATTGCTGTAATTCTATCTCAAAGATTTTCATAAACTCTTTTTATTCAAAACTCTTGTTTCGCATTGTTTTCTTTAGCAAAAATCTTATTTAATTTGAAGATCCTAAACACCTGACCTCACTTACAAATCTTTGGTCAGAAAATTATCTTGAATCCTTTTACAAAATTATCTTAGGTAATTTTTGTCCGAAACAATTTGGCGCCCACCGTGGGGCAAAAAGGTGTTTTTGCAATCTAATCGTTACAATAAAAAACAAATTATTTTTTTTTAGTATCAAAACTTTTTGTTTCACAAAAGATTTTATCAAAAATCATGTCTGAGCATTCTCAAAGTCCTTGTTCTTCTGATTTGATCTATGATTATCCTTACGTAAAGGAAAATCTGAGAAATCCTCCTAAAAATGCAAGATTTTTAGCCGAACAGACTCTGAAAGGAAATACTGAAGGAATACCTTCAGTAGATCCGTATCTGGATCTCCTCTGGAAAAGAACATTTTGATCAATTTTACGAACCAACTTCTGATGAAAAGACTGAAGAAATAATCCAAGGATCAGATGAGTCGGTGAAAAGTTAATTGGAAAGATTCGAACGTGCTCAGCGATCAGTATCAAAAACCAAGGAAAACTTTTTGAAGATCAAACCATCGAGTAAGATTCGAAAGAATCAAGGTACAAACGATAAAGGTAACAAAGATAATAATAAAAAGCATTTGCAATTTTCTGATTATCATTTAACAACTGACATGTCTTTATTTCTTACTTTTACGCACTAACACTAAGGCTAGAACGATTTCCCACATTTCACACTTTACTTTAACATTAGGTATATTCATTACCTAACTAATCCCACATCTACTTTAACGTTTAATCCCACTAACGTGCACAACTCATAACATTTCTTACGTGAATCTACTACAAAAAAACAAATTATTTTTTTTTAGTATCAAAACTTTTTGTTTCACAAAAGATTTTATCAAAAATCATGTCTGAGCATTCTCAAAGTCCTTGTTCTTCTGATTTGATCTATGATTATCCTTACGTAAAGGAAAATCTGAGAAATCCTCCTAAAAATGCAAGATTTTTAGCCGAACAGACTCTGAAAGGAAATACTGAAGGAATACCTTCAGTAGATCCGTATCTGGATCTCCTCTGGAAAAGAACATTTTGATCAATTTTACGAACCAACTTCTGATGAAAAGACTGAAGAAATAATCCAAGGATCAGATGAGTCGGTGAAAAGTTAATTGGAAAGATTCGAACGTGCTCAGCGATCAGTATCAAAAACCAAGGAAAACTTTTTGAAGATCAAACCATCGAGTAAGATTCGAAAGAATCAAGGTACAAACGATAAAGGTAACAAAGATAATAATAAAAAGCATTTGCAATTTTCTGATTATCATTTAACAACTGACATGTCTTGACTTCTTACTTTTACGCACTAACACTAAGGCTAGAACGATTTCCCACATTTCACACTTTACTTTAACATTAGGTATATTCATTACCTAACTAATCCCACATCTACTTTAACGTTTAATCCCACTAACGTGCACAACTCATAACATTTCTTACGTGAATCGCACTACAAAAAAACAGGCCTTCAAAGACTGAAAAATAGAGACTGATTTTCCTGTTTTATATAGGCTGGTACTTTCTAGGACTAAGCTGTAGTAACTGACTAATCAACAGCGACTGGTTTTTCAGTCTCTGAAGGCCTGTTTTTTTGTAGTGATCTAGTGAACTAGACATTTCATACTTAAGTCCCACATATAAGCCATCACATATCAACATTAAATCTCTACGCACGATTTCCCACGTCTTAACTTTTAGGAAAGGTGATGCCATTTCCATAGTATCCCGTCATGCTTTTAACATTGGTGGTTAGTCACTCTACCCGGAAATACTAGTCCCACGTAACTATGCCGCAAGGAGCCACTCAAGCGACCACGTACGCACTAGCATTTCAACTAGCACGGGTTAAGCTTAACACTTCCCACGTCAATCTCACGTATTTAGCTATAGCATTTCCCACGTATTTATATCTTTCTTACTTTTACGCACTAACACTAAGGCTAGAACGATTTCCCACATTTCACACTTTACTTTAACATTAGGTATATTCATTACCTAACTAATCCCACATCTACTTTAACGTTTAATCCCACTAACGTGCACAACTCATAACATTTCTTACGTGAATCGCACTACAAAAAAACAGGCCTTCAAAGACTGAAAAATAGAGACTGATTTTCCTGTTTTATATAGGCTGGTACTTTCTAGGACTAAGCTGTAGTAACTGACTAATCAACAGCGACTGGTTTTTCAGTCTCTGAAGGCCTGTTTTTTTGTAGTGATCTAGTGAACTAGACATTTCATACTTAAGTCCCACATATAAGCCATCACATATCAACATTAAGGCATATCAACGACATTATCAACATCACAACGCATATCTTAAACATATCATAGCAACGTCATTTTATTCAGCATACTATACATGCATATAATTACTTCAACTTTAAACGTCATCATATCATAATAAGCCACTTCATCATACATACATTCCCACATAACCTCCCGCATAACCCGGAAAACCCAACACACATAAGATAATCCAGTTAAGAGGTTAATTAAAGAAAACTACTTTTGTTGTGCCTCCACCGTGATAAAAGACATGTATCTTACCTCAATGGAGTACTCAACAATCACAATAGAGTTTACCGTGCTTGACAAGTGTTCTCAACAACCTATGATACAAGAAGGATGGATATATAAGTCAACTAGACACTTAAACGCGCTTAAAACCTTCCTGCCGGCTGATCTCACCAAGCCCAGGGGTGGTCTCGTCGAGTTCAAGCTCCAGAATGCATCAAAAGTGAGACCTGACCACGATCTCGTCGAGCCCACTAGTGGTCTCGTCGAGATCAACTTCCAGACTCGCACCCTTCACTTGCAGGCGACTTTTCGACCTCAAGACGACCAAATGAGTCAAAACTTAGTTCTTATGAAATGTAGGGAATTCAAAGACCTTTCCAGAAATATAAAGTTTGACTCTTGAAGTTCTTTAATGAATGATTTATGACGTTTACAAGATAGGTGTGCAGAAATCGTCCGAAATTCGACCACTTTTGGAAATCGACACCTTTCGGCTATTTATGGGCAAAATCACCAGAAACTTTGTTCATATCGATTCAAGAGGACACAGTCCTTTTCAAAAATATAAGATTCATCTTGTAACTCTTTTAATTGAAAGAGATATGATTTTTTCAATATTACTAAATTTCAGATCTAGTAAACCCTTTTGTTTTTCAAACTATCTCGACCACCATATGACCATAGAAACCACCACAACCTATGGATCTCATATGCACCAAAAATATGACTCATATAATGATTTCACAAGATCACTTGTTCCAGGGATAAGAGGATACAATAACAGTACGTTAGATTACCCGAAAACCCAAGTAATCGATGACAAAACGTAATCAAATCAACCCTAACCCTTAAGATCCGGATTGATTGGGTAAAAACCATTAAAATGACTCAAAAACTGATCAATAAATCATATCATACCTGGAAGGAAGATTAAAGGATCGAAATCTATGCGAAATCACTCCCGAATCGACCCGAAATTGCTCTAAACTTGAAGGAGAGGCCTAGGGTTTTGTGTGAAAGACTTTTTCTAGGGTTTTGATCTGAATTCTTTGCCCTAGGGTCGACCTCCATACCCTTTATATACTGAAATAACTTTTAAAACTTTACATCTAGGCCCTCGCACTTCCTTATAACTCGTTTCGTCACTTAATTGCTCGTTTAACGCATACGGGAACACTTAACAACTCTTATATCTTATTGGGAACACTAAATGACTTCATTAATCATTATAAACTTTAATTTCATTACTTTAAATCACTTTAACATATATCCCACGTTAATCATTTAATTCACATAAGCACATATAAAGCACATAGTAACTAACGGTCATTAACGACAAGTTAACGGTCAACGTCAAAAAGTTTTGGGATGTTACATTTGTCAAAAAAGTAATTGTTTTTTTATCTTCTACAGGATTTTCAACATCCAAGATCCTAATACTAAGGGATGAAGATCACAAGTATATACTCAAGGTATCATCCTCAATGGAAACAATCTCTCCTAAGTTTTGTCCTTAAACGAACTACAGTGGATTGAACTAAAACTTAAATCCTAGGTTGAAGGGATCACCTTCTCGAACGTCGAGGTTAACACTAACACCTCATTTCTGCCCGGGTCGCACGTCGTAAAAATTCCTGGTTGTGGGTAGACCCTCATGATTGGGAATGTTCAAATGGTTGTTGATTTTTCAATCAACTCAACTGGTTTGACAGTTACGCTGTCGACAAAAAGAATAGGGATAATCTCTCTATTTATTCACAACCGATAAACAAATGAATTTTCCTTTTTAGTGACTCTTATGTTTAAACAGGGGATTAAGGTATCAAGCAGTCAAGAAGATCACCACAAAGGCACACCTGTTGGAATTATAAAAATTTGCAAGGTTTGATTTTACAATAAAGGTATGCAGATCCGTAAAATTACTCTTGATATTTATTTTTCAAAAATAGAGATTACAAAACGATAAAAAGATTAATGCCCAAAACTATTACTTGAGATTAGGACGACTTATCCCCATTGGCATCCCCAATCTCTGGATGCTCTCTTTTGAATTTAGAAGCCACTGCTTTCGAGTTTTCAATCTTCGATTCTTGAGTGAAATTCAACTTTTCGATTCTTCAGTTCTGATTCTTGAGTGAATTCATCTTTTGATTCTTCAGTTCTGATTCTTGAGTGAAATTCAACTTTTCGATTCTTCAGTTCTGATTCTTGAGTGAAATTCAACTTTTCGATTCTTCAGTTCTGATTCTTGAGTGAAATTCAACTTTTCGATTCTTCAGTTCTGATTCTTGAGTGAAATTCAACTTTTCGATTCTTCAGTTCTGATTCTTGAGTGAAATTCAACTTTTCGATTCTTCAGTTCTGATTCTTGAGTGAAATTCAACTTTTCGATTCTTCAGTTCTGATTCTTGAGTGAAATTCAACTTTTCGATTCTTCAGTTCTGATTCTTGAGTGAAATTCAACTTTTCGATTCTTCAGTTCTGATTCTTGAGTGAAATTCAACTTTTCGATTCTTCAGTTCTGATTCTTGAGTGAAATTCAACTTTTCGATTCTTCAGTTCTGATTCTTGAGTGAAATTCAACTTTTCGATTCTTCAGTTCTGATTCTTGAGTGAAATTCAACTTTTCGATTCTTCAGTTCTGATTCTTGAGTGAAATTCAACTTTTCGATTCTTCAGTTCTGATTCTTGAGTGAAATTCAACTTTTCGATTCTTCAGTTCTGATTCTTGAGTGAAATTCAACTTTTCGATTCTTCAGTTCTGATTCTTGAGTGAAATTCAACTTTTCGATTCTTCAGTTCTGATTCTTGAGTGAAATTCAACTTTTCGATTCTTCAGTTCTGATTCTTGAGTGAAATTCAACTTTTCGATTCTTCAGTTCTGATTCTTGAGTGAAATTCAACTTTTCGATTCTTCAGTTCTGATTCTTGAGTGAAATTCAACTTTTCGATTCTTCAGTTCTGATTCTTGAGTGAAATTCAACTTTTCGATTCTTCAGTTCTGATTCTTGAGTGAAATTCAACTTTTCGATTCTTCAGTTCTGATTCTTGAGTGAAATTCAACTTTTCGATTCTTCAGTTCTGATTCTTGAGTGAAATTCAACTTTTCGATTCTTCAGTTCTGATTCTTGAGTGAAATTCAACTTTTCGATTCTTCAGTTCTGATTCTTGAGTGAAATTCAACTTTTCGATTCTTCAGTTCTGATTCTTGAGTGAAATTCAACTTTTCGATTCTTCAGTTCTGATTCTTGAGTGAAATTCAACTTTCGATTCTTCAATCTGATTCTTGAGTGAAATTCAACTTTTCGATTCTTCAGTTCTGATTCTTGAGTGAAATGAATCTTGGTTTTGAGTTTTCAATCTTCGATTCTTGAGTGAAATTCAACTTTTCGATTCTTCAGTTCTGATTCTTGAGTGAATTTCATCTTCTTGAAATAAAGTTTCATGAATATGTACTCTCCCCCTTGATATATGCATTGGAGTTTTTTTTTTTTTAATAAAATGTTGTTGTATGAATTGAAGATCTTGACTGAAGTGTGTTTGATGAAGACTCTTTTGAAGCTTTACTTCTTTGACTTGAATCTTCTAACCAATCTTTCAACCTTTTTGAAGCTTTGATCTTTTTCACATCAACTTGAACACTTTGGAGAGTAAGCATTTGAATGAAGTTTGGATGAAATTCTTATGAAGTAATCATGCTCCCCCTCAATCCATGAGTATAAACATTTTTTGGAGCGTCTTTGGACTTTTGAAGCATCTTGAGTGAAAATCCTTTCATCTTCGGTTTCATTCTTATCTTTGAAGTCAATTCAGATTCCCCCTTTTTAAAACCAAAATCTCAATCAACTGAAATCTAGTGAAAATCTGAACACAAGAGACTATTGACACATCATGAAGAATTTTCTCCCCCTATACACAAACTTTGATAAGCCTAGAACTTTGATAAGCCTAAAACCTATTGAGACAACCAAACACAAACTTTTCTCCTTGTTTCCTTATCAATCAGTAAATCAATCATAATATTTTCTCCCCCTCATAATAACAAAATTGGGAACCAATGTCATTATGTACACATTTGATTGATTAAATGTCAAAAGGAATAACATGATCACATGAAGAAATTTCAACCATCAAAACATCAACCCAAACCATTAGCCCAACCCAAGAAATCCTAGGGGTGACTAAAATGTAGGATCGAAGTTGTTGGTACAAACGTTATATCATGGTGTTGGTGTTTTCTGTGTTTGTGTGATGAGAAATGAAACCGGATAAGAATGATCCGTTAGCATGTTCAAAAATCGAAAGGATTAATGAAATGACCGATTGAAATGTATAACATTTTTCGGTTTTCCTATGTATCATTGAGATATGCACAAAACAATTCTCTAACATAGTTCGATCTGCGGCTTTGCAACCACGAGATTGCTTCAAAGAATATAAATCATGGTTAGTACTGCCGAAGCGTTTGATAACCACAATCTTTTATCCTTAAAGACTATTTAGGGAAAAACCGAGGTCACTTAGACTTCTCGTTAACTCAATAATCACATAAATGTAATCACGAGACCTACTTTCAACGTTGGAAAAGATGTTAGCATTGGTAGGATTTCCATTCGATCATCGTGGAATATCAATTAAGATATCACTACGAATGTTCCGGCTATATCACAAAGATAAGCAATAATATCACAAAGATATTACTCGAATGTGTTCTAAAAAATGAATGATGATCAAATTAATGACCAATCAAGATAACTCTAGACACAGCGTGATCAAATGAAGTCGGGGACTGGAGCAGAATGTCGCCCTTTTTCAATATCAACATCTTCCAAATGAAGAGTCAATAGAAATGTGAAAATCTCCGTGAGAAATAAAACAAGCATTTGTTAAGAAATACTTGAGTGGTTAGGAAAGATGTGAATTGCTTCACTGGGTCCATGAAGACTTCTTCAATATCGAGAAATCAACAAATGAAAACCGATAGGAACGTGTTGACCCGGCTTTTTGAGAATTTGGGGAGGGCTTTTGTTTCTTTTAGCCCTATCTCACATCATTATTTCACCGTAACCTCTCACTTTTCGACTTTTACTCCCTCCATCCTATTTGCACGAAAACAACATCACTCAAAATACCCTCACTATCTAATGAAAGAAGTGAATACTCCGGGGTTAGAACTCATCGGCGATGATGAAACTCATGGAGTAAATTTTGAGAAAAACTTATCACTCATGTGCAAACTAATCTCCGAACTCCATTTGATTGAAAATCATTGGAAAAACATCAAATGTGTGTATGAAAAAACATTTGAAACACATTTGAAGTTTTGAAAGTTTTTTTTTTGAAATCACAAACTCCTCCTTAATCTATGCAAGAATTGATCAAAAATTTTCATAAAAAGGTGGAGCAAAAATTGTTTTTGTGAGATCAAAATGAGTAAAATCTTTGTTGTGATATTTTCGGAAAATTTGAGAGTCTATTGTGAACAAGATTTTTATTTGAGAAACACAAAGTTTTGCGTCAACAACAATGTTGAGAGTAAGACAGCTAGGGAAAGTTGGAGGCAATTAAAACATTTAAGCAAATGAAAATCCAATCAATTGTTCAAGATGAGACAGCAAGGGAGTACACAAAGGCGTTCGATCCTTCACTTCTCATATCAACAATTGAGAGTTTGAAAGTTTTATTTGAAAAAAAAACTTGATTGCTATTACACATACATATTCATATAAGAACACTTGGAAGTACACAAAGGCGTTCGATTCCTTGTTATCTTATATCAATTTATATGTATAATAACAAGATCTTAGAATGTATAAACACTCTAAAAATAAATATATCATTTAAGAACGGGTTGCATACATAGAATATGCAAGCCACCAAAATAAATATCTTTTTGTTTATTTTTGAAAATTTGCAATTTTGTATTTTGTTTTTCTGGAATGTGTCAAGAATTCCTTCAAATGGAAAAAGAGTTAAGGTTTAAGATTTAACATACCAAGCTTGGAGATAAGAAAGTTAAACCTCTTCTTATCCAATGGTTTTGTGAACAAATCTGCAAGTTGAAAGTCAGTACCCACAAAGTAGAGCTCGATGTCACCTTTCTCAATATGATCTTGAGAAAATGATATCTAACATCAATATGCTTTGATCGAGAGTGGTTTACTGAGTTGACTGCAATAGCAATGGCACTCTGAGAATCACAATAGATAGGGATATGATCATATTTCAGACCATAATCAGTTAGTTGTGTCTTCATCCATAAAACTTGAGCACAACAACTAGCCGCAGCCACATATTCAGC
>CM067175.1:54812566-54893009 GCA_034093135.1 Erigeron breviscapus | reverse complement strand
GTCTCCATCATGTATCTCTCTCATCACCTCTTGTGCCTCTTCTTGTTCTAAACATCTCAAATATGGACCTGCAAGTGATCTCCTGTACAATCTATTTTGTATAATAGAGAAGTATGATACCTTTGTTTTAAAAGCTCTGTGATTTTCTTGTTCTGGGATAATTCCTTCTTGAAGATATTTCATTATTGGATCTATCCAAGATTTTGGATTATCCCAGAACTTGATTCTTCTGATTCCTGATCATCTACTGCTTTAACTTGTAAAGTCTCTATAGCTGGTTTCATGATCTTTATAATTGGTATTTTTGTGTGGGGAGGGATATTGAGTGAGGATCCTAAATAAGCTAAGGCATCTGCTTCTATATTTTCTTGTCTTGGGACCTGTTCTTGTGAATCCCAAATATAGATGGTTAATACCCGACTGGCAAGTAGTTCTAACTGGAAGTAGACCAGTTCAGAATACGATCCAGATATGGATAAACAATAAGGTAAAGGTACTGAAAGTAAATGCAAGAAACAATAAGTGTTGAAACTATATAAATAATATTTATAGATCAAGTATGTAGCATTGAGACACGATGTACTTTTTCAATGTATTTGATTTATAGATATAAACAAATACAAAGGTTGTTGCGGAACAAAGATAACACCCAAGTGTAAATATCTAAACAACCTAGAAATACAAGTGATCTAATAACTTGGAAATACTCGTAAGAATTACTTAGAGTATATCTCACAAGTTGCAATGCTAAAGTTTCAAGCATTTTGCAAGTAGTGAGAAGACTTTATATTTATAGGCAAGGTTCATGCTGATGTAGACCAGGCCATACAAATATGGTTGGATGCATTTAAGGAATTAAAGATAATTCCTGTATGCATATATTTTAAGGTAAAGTATGAAAGTCAATTGATGTGACATTTCATACTTTATTCTCAACCTTTTACTTAACCTTGTACTTTATTAATAGATAAATCTATTAACTGGGTAAAGGTGTGTAAAGTAAAAAAGGCTTCCTCGTAATCAGTGTAAAGTGTTGTAAGTACTTTACACTGAGATGCTTCAGTCTTCGATCAGGTAGAATCAACTTCTGAGCTCCACATCTGAGCTGATTCTCTTTCTTCAGTCTTCAGTCTTTGACTTCAGCTTAATGGTATTCTGATACGTTGATCTGAACTGAAGTGAAGCTTCAGTGAACTAATTCTGAACGGCTTCAGAATTCTGTACAAGTATTCTTCACTGAGCTTCAGCTATTTCTGAACAAAATATACTTGGTCGATTTTCGACCTAACAAATTCCCCCTATTTGTTCTGAAGTAGTGCATGCATCTCAGACTTCTATCTATACATGTTTGTAAGTCTGAAATGCAAGTTTTTGTTTAAGTTGTAAAATTTTTCTAAGTACATCATATAGATCATCGATGTCTCAGAATTTTACTTGTGATTTTTCTAACTTAAACCTATCATCTACTTGTTAGCTGCAAAATGTAACATATATATACAAACTGAAGTGTTTGTTACATTTGCAAATAATAATACAAGTAAATGATAAACTGAAAAGAAAACTACTTCTTCGCAGGCCTCGAACCAGAAGGTGCTTCAGTAGCTTTTCTCTTCAGTGGAGAATGATCCTTCTTTCCAAATAATCTGCCTTCAATCTCCAAATAATCTGTATTCTTGATAACCATGCACCAATCAGAGCAGATTTTGGCTTCCCCCTCAGAATCTGGATCATCTCTCTATGCTCAGAAATCCCAAATTCGTGCACTGAAACCTGATTGTATTCTTCAGCTGCCCTTCCTTCTCTTTTGACAACCAAATCAAAGAGCTTCAATCCATCAGCTTTTGTTACTTCTATGTCAATTATTTTAGCTGGATTGGATTGATGCTTCATATAATGCTCATATTGATCCTTTTCATGCTTCCTTTCGATCTCAGCAGCATCATCAGAAATTGGCTTGAAGGTAGAAAGGTCAGCATCACGAATATTCTTCCTTGAAGACCTTGGTCCAGTCACTTTGGGTTTTGTGGGTGGCTTTGACAACTCTTTTTCAACCTTCAGAACTCCAGCCAGAATTTCTTTCTTTTTAATCACCATCTCTTTTTCTCTATTTTTCACCAAGTCCTCAATGGACAACTTAAAAGTGAGATGGTCCAGCTTTTATTCTAAGGGAGAATACTTCATCCCATATTCATATTCACCCATTTACACTAAGGCCTTCTGCACTCTTGGATCATTCTTGATCTTCTGATATCTTTCCAGTGAAAGACCAAGAGCTGCAGCATCCACATGATCAAGGGTCCCCATGTTCAGATGTTGTTCCCTTTCCTTGTTATCCCTCCACATTATGTATTTATTAGAGACTTGCTTCTGCAGAGCCTCTAATTTCTTGCCATCAGCATCAAGATTAAGCAAGGGATAACCATGCTCATCTACATTTTCACCAACAACTATCCCAGAACCCTTAGCATTTTTCTTCTTAGGTTCATCCATCATCTGGGCCTTGCCCTTATCCTTCTTGACTGGTTCAGAAACTTGGACTTCAGATTTCTGAACTTGTTCCCCCTAAACTGAGGCACTATCAGATTGCACCTCAGCTTGCTTCTTGGTTGCCTCTATTAATTCTTGAGTACTTGAGAGCAAACCAATAGGCACATTTCCCCCTTTGGGGACCTCAGAAGGCATCTTGGCATACAAATCAATCGCCGTCTTCATGGCCTTCAGAGGTTTCTAACTCTGCTACTGAAGACAATCAGAAAAGCCTTTTGCCATCGTAGAGAACTGAGCCCTTAATCTGAAGGAAGAATTAAGGTTCAGAGCCTCTTTTTCAGTAAGATCCTTCAGCATTTTTGTATCTTCCTCTGAAAATGAAGCAGGGGGAGGAGGAGCAACAACAGGTTCCTTCTTAAGCAAGGTCAGAATTTCCTTCACAGAATTATCAAGAGTGGTTACAGATTCTATTACTTGATTAACAACCTTATCCACTTTTTTATTTGTATCCTTGGTAAGCTCAGCGACCATTATTCTGACCTTTGCTTCCACCTTTTCAGCCACAGAAGCTGAAATCTGAGCAACAAATTCTTGAGAGAGCTCAGACTTCATCTTCTCAATAATTTCAACACTTAAAGAAGACCCAAGTTCTTTTTCGTTAACACTGGGCTTCTTAACCAACTCATTCACTTCCTTCCCAACTGACATAAAATCTTGATTTATTAATTGAACTGGGGAGGTCAAGTTCGCCACTACAGAAGCTTGAACCTCCTTCTTTGTCAGTTTGAAGGCTTCCCTTATTGCTGCACTGATGTTGTTGCAAGCATACACTAGTTCATTCAGCTTCCCAGCCACTAATCACTCATTCCCAGCAACTTTGGTCAACTCAGTTCCAAGAAACAACTGAGCACCTTTCATATCAGTCAGGGACTTAGTGTTGGCAGTTAGAGACTTTGTTAAGCCCTCAACCTGAACAAGAAGGTTTTGGACTTCGGAATTTGATTTCTCTAACTGTGCTTCCACACTCAAAGAAGGAGGTGGTTGTATAGAAGCAGAAGCAATGAAGGGAAGAGTTCTAAGGCCAGCCAGAGTCTTTTCCAATTGAGCTTCAGATGGACCCTCAGATTCTGATTCAGAGTCCATCTCCTTTTGCTCTGGCTCATCAAAATTCCTTGGCCTTGGAACATTGTGAATTTGGGGGTGAAGGTGTTGTAGTTCTGGTTGAAAAGTTGGTGAAGTAACATAGGCAGGAGTTGAGCCTGGTGGAAAATATGGATGTTCATGAGAAGTTTCTGGTTGGCGATATGGTTGTTCAACAAGTATATTTTGGATTTCTGGGGGAGGAGGAACGTTTGTGAGGCCGAAGGTTGGCTCAGAATCAGAAGACTGATTCTCCTCCAGTAAGCCCTCATCAAACTCAAAATCAGCAAAGGAATCAAGATTCCCTTGAGGTGGCTCATCTTCATCCCAGAGGTCAGTTAAAACTGCAGTCCGATCAGATATGCCCTGGTTCAGATCACTGGTACCTGAACCAGCTTCTGGTTCAACAACTGCTGTTGCAGATGCATCGTCACCAGATTCATGGGTTGGCTCAGCTATAACTTCATCGGCAGAGACCGTAGACACGGGGGGTGCCTTAATGATTCTCGTACTATCATCAAGAATCACTTCATCGGCCGTAGAGTCTGGAATCTCAGTCTCAGGTGGTGTCACACCAAAGACTTCATCAATTCGTGCATCAGAAGAGTGTAAGATATGTGAAGTTTCAGGGGGTGCACGTGTAGACACAGACTCTAATGTGTGCTGGACTGACACACTTGTATTATCTTCACCATATCCTCCTAAAGAAGTTTTGGAGATGGCTGCTTGTGGGTTTCCCTTTGGACTCGATTCCGCTGGTTCTTGTTGGGAAGATCCAGAGGGGTTTTCTTCGGTACTAATGTCCTTGGGCTGTGAGGACTGCTTATATTTATGACGTTTTAATAAGCCCTTTGGAGATCCTGAGGGATCTTTTGGGAGATCCTCAGGTTGGTCAATGGAGGAGGGAATTGGTGGTTGGGTAGATGAAGTTGCTGGGGTTTTAAACAACTTCAACATTTGACCACCAGGTGCACCAATGGGTCTCGCATTCTTTTGCGACCCGCTCGGTGACCTTTCTGAGCCAGCCGGTCTTGCTGTTTCAGTTTTAGTTATTACCTGAATCATTGTAGCAGAAAGTTCTGGTTCTGGGTCTGAAGTGGATAGCTTTGATAGATCCCTGCAAAACTCAGTTGCTGAAGACTCAAGCCCCTCCATGTGATACGCATCTCCAAGCATGTTCATGAAGCAAATGCTCATAAATCTGGGAAATGAGATATGTGGACTTCTCTTGCCTTTTAACTTTGTCACCAACTGAGAAAAGAGAATCTCAGCGAAGTCCACCTCAATCCCATGCCACAAATAGTACCCGATTTCTACTTGTGTCAATGAAATCTGGTCTAGTCCACCCTAGTTTCCTCCTAGGCACTCCACAATCTGAGTCCAAAAATACCTCCAACAATTTCTAAATCCAGACAGGAAGATATGTCCAGATGTTCTCAGATTGTGCTCAGCATCGACCATGTCATCATGACCCATGGCGTGTAGTACCTCCCTAAAATTAACTCCCTTAAGCCTTTTTGCATAGGCTGAAGGAGAAGGAAGGTAGTTCAGATGATGGGCCTCCCGAAACCCATCAAGTGAAAGGATATACTGCTTTATGCCTTCTTTCAAAGAAAAAGCAATGGATTTTTCATCCTTGCTTAAAGTAGCAGTATACCAGAATTCAAGTAAGTATCTATGATACAATACTTGAGGATCTGCAGTCAAGGCGTAATGGAGAGGGGATTTTTTCAAGAAATTTATTAATCCTCCCCATTAAGGTTTTGCCTTTGGCATTTAGTGCGGCCACGAAATTGTTCATATTGAACCTAAGGGTCAATGGATCGAACCCTTTTGGCCATTGTGCACTGGCCTTGACTACTTTTGATGGTTTGTATTCGAAAGCTATTAGTGATTTGGCTTGAGAAGCAGGTTTAGCCATTATTTCTACAAGGGAAAACTGAATATGAAAGATGAATTTAGGGTTTTGGAATTATGAAGGAATGAGAAAATGAGAGAGAATGATGATTGGGAGTAAATGTAAAGAGAAGTAAATGAAGGAATTGTTTTTGAAAAGGTATTTATATTTATGATGGAATACAAAGGGTTTTTCCAAAATAAATAAATAAAATTGATTTTGAAATTCAAACCCACAAAAAATATTATTTTAATGAAATCAATTTTGACCGGGTTTGAAGTCCGAAAATAATTTTGGGTATACGTCCGCATTTAATGCAACGACGGTTATGACCCCACATTTTCACAAAACTTTTCAACACTTTAAATAAAAAGTGATCATTACTTTTCATTTACGGCGCAACTTGTGTGACACATCAGCAGAAAGCATCATTATTCAAACGTTATACAGTAACTGTCACGTGTTCACACAACGACCAAGTATCCAAAATACATTATAAAGGACTGACTCATCTCAGAAATAATACACAAAATCTGAGCATGATCAGATTTAAGGAATCTGAACTATCTCAGTTTATACAATTATTCTGAAATCATTTCAGAAATTCTGAAGCATTTCAGTCAAAATATTTTTCTGAAAGAAAAGTTCCCCCTTAGAGAAAAATTCTTTTAAACATAAAAATATTTGACACTTCCCCCTGAGGTGATGCTATACAGGATTTAGCATACCTAACTCACTGATGAGATGTTTAAACGTTTTGACATCCAAGGGTTTTGTAAAAACATCAGCGAGTTGTTTATCAGTGGGAATGAAATGAAGTTCAATGTCACCTTTAATAATTTGATCTCTAATAAAATGATACCTGAGGTCGATATGCTTGGTTTTGGAGTGCATGACAGGATTGTGAGAGATGGCAATGGCACTGGTGTTATCACAAAATATTGGGGTCTTTGTATACTTAACACCATAATCAGTTAGTTGGTTCTTCATCCACAAAATCTGAGCGCAGCAACTGGCTGCAGAAATGTATTCAGCTTCAGCTGTGGAGAGTGATACTGCAGTCTGCTTCTTACTTGTCCAACTAACCAATTTGCCACCTAGGAAATGACAACCACCTGTGGTACTTTTCCTATCTATTTTATAACCTGCATGATCAGAATCTGAATAACCCATTAGATCTAGACTTGAGCCTTTGGGATACCAAAGACCAAGTCTTGGGACACCTTTAAGGTATCTGAAAATCCTTTTCACAGCATTTGCGTGTGCTTCTCTGGGATCGGACTGAAATCTTGCACAAAGGCATGTTGCAAACATTATGTCAGGTCTACTAGCAGTTAAGTACATGAGGGATCCCACCATACCATGATATTTTGTGGGGTCCACTTGTTTTCCATTGGGATCTGAGTCTAAAGTTAAAGGTGCAGAAATGGGAGTATCTTTTGATGAGACTAAATCAAATTGATATTTCTTTAATAAGTCTCTGACATATTTTTCTTGATTTATAAAAATACCATCACTGGTTTGTTTCACTTGAAGACCTAGAAAATATGTCAGTTCACCCATCATACTCATTTCATACTCAGATGACATTATTTCAGAAAACTGTTCACACATTTTGTTATTTGTAGACCCAAACACAATATCATCGACATAAATTTGTACAAGTAAGATATCACTTTTATCATGCAATATGAACAAAGTGTTATCTATTGCACCCCTTTTAAAACCATGTTTCAGAAGATGTTTAGTAAGAGTATCATACCAGTCTCTAGGTGCTTGTCTCAGACCATATAATGCTTTGTTCAGTCTGTACACCCAATGAGGTCTTTCTTCATTTATGAACCCTAGTGGCTGATACACATATACAACTTCTTCCAATTCACCATTCAAAAATGCACTTTTAACATCCATCTGATAGACTTTGAACTCATGATGAGCTGCAAAAGCTAAGAAAATTCTGATAGCTTCAAGTCTAGCAACTGGTGCAAAAGTTTCATCCATCTGATAGACTTTGCTCGATTGGATGTGCTCTTGTCCACTTAGTGTAATGACCAGGATGAATAATGATATCAGTGCAAGAACTCCTCTGAATTACTTCAGGAGGTGCTTCAGAAAAGACTACTTCAGTCTCATCATCTTCCTCCTGCAGATCATGATTTGCATCATGAAACTGTTCAGATTGGGGTAATTCAGTGGAACCTGATATCTGAGGTGAAGCAGCATGTACATCTGATCCAATAGTCAGTTCAGAAGGTAGTTTAAAACTGACTGGAGGATAGAATGGAATGTAGCTTGATTTGTTTATTATTGGTTCTGAACTGAGATGTTCAGAAACAGGTTCAGGTGACTGATCAGATTGGACAATAGGATCAGAATCACCAAAACTTATTGGACTTTCTGAGGGTGGTACAGGAGTTGAATTCTTAAAGATTGCATAATTAGATTCATCAAAGGTAACATGAATTGACTCATCAACCTTGTCAAGTCTCTTGTTATAGACTCTAAAGGCCTTGCGAATTGTTGAATATCCTTGGAAGTAACCTTCATCAGCCTTTGCATCGAATTTTCCAAGCTGACTGGACTCATTCAGAATATATACTGCACATCCAAATACATGGAAATATCCAATATTAGGCTTTCTATTTCTGAGTACTTGATAGGCAGTCTTCTTATGTCTTTTGACGTCGACAGATCTGTTCTGAGTGTAGCAAGCAGTTGCAACAGCTTCAGCCCAGAAATTCTTAGGAAGACCAGATTCATTGAGCATACTTCTAGCAACTTCAATCAGCGTTCGATTCTTTCTTTCTACAACACCATTCTGCTCTGGTGTGCGTGCTGAAGAGAAGTTCTGAGATATGCCAGTTTCAGTGCAGAAGGACTCCAGAGTTGCATTTCTGAATTCAGTGCCATTGTCACTTCTGAGCTGACAAACTTTTCGCTTATACTTGAGTTCAATCTTTTTGATGAGAGCAATGATTTCAGCAGCAGCTTCACTCTTGGATCTGAGGAAAATTACCCAGCAATATCTTGAATTTTCATCAACAATAACAAAGGTATACTTCTTTCCTGCTCTTGTCTGAACATTCACTGGTCCAAAGAGGTCCATGTGAAGCATGTGAAGAGGTTCAGTTATACTAAAACTTTGCTTTGTCTTGAATGAAGCTCTTTTCTGCTTACCTATTTCACAACCTGGACATGGCTTGTCTTTATTGAAAGACATTGAGGGTATCCCATCAACAAGTTGTTTTCTTGACAACTTATTAATATTCTTGAAGTTCAGATGGGATAATCTCTTGTGCCACAACCAGTTTGTGTTTTCATCTGCCTTTGTGTAGAAACATTGTTCAGTGGGTGAACTATTCATATCAATGATATAAATGTTTCCTTTTCTTGGTGCAATCAATACTACCTTTCCATCTCTGTTGAATATGGTGCCTTGTGAAATATCTAATAATACCTTGAAGCCATCATCACATAGTTGACTGACACTGATTAGGTTATATTTCAAACCATTCACATATGCAACACGTGTGAATTTGACCTGTCCATTATTCACCACACCATATCCCTCAGTTTTTCCATGTTCATCATTACCAAAAGTTATTGAGGGCCCCTCTTGCACCCTATATTCCTCCAGCAGGGTTTGATAACCAGTCATGGTTCTGCCAGCAGCGCTGTCAAGATACCATATATTCTTCTTTCGGTCTCCCTGCACAAACTCAAAGATTAGTTCTTTTTGGGAACCCATCTCTTGATGGGTTCACTAGACTCTCCCTTAGCAGTCTCAGATTTCTTTGGTTCAGAAGGAACTGAAGGATTGAAGGGGATCTCAGTCATGATCTCAGATGACACAAAAATAGTTGGTTTGATGGGGGTTTCAACCTTTTTCTTCTCAGATTTTTTTGGTTCAGAAGGAACTGAAGGATTGAAGGGGATCTCAGTCATGATCTCAGATGACACAAAAATAGTTGGTTTGATGGGGGTTTCAACCTTTTTCTTCTCAGATTTTTTTGGTTCAGAAGGAACTGAAGGATTGAAGGGGATCTCAGTCATGATCTCAGATGACACAAAAATAGTTGGTTTGATGGGGGTTTCAACCTTTTTCTTCTCAGATTTTTTTGGTTCAGAAGGAACTGAAGGATTGAAGGGGATCTCAGTCATGATCTCAGATGACACAAAAATAGTTGGTTTGATGGGGGTTTCAACCTTTTTCTTCTCAGATTTTTTTGGTTCAGAAGGAACTGAAGGATTGAAGGGGATCTCAGTCATGATCTCAGATGACACAAAAATAGTTGGTTTGATGGGGGTTTCAACCTTTTTCTTCTCAGATTTTTTTGGTTCAGAAGGAACTGAAGGATTGAAGGGGATCTCAGTCATGATCTCAGATGACACAAAAATAGTTGGTTTGATGGGGGTTTCAACCTTTTTCTTCTCAGATTTTTTTGGTTCAGAAGGAACTGAAGGATTGAAGGGGATCTCAGTCATGATCTCAGATGACACAAAAATAGTTGGTTTGATGGGGGTTTCAACCTTTTTCTTCTCAGATTTTTTTGGTTCAGAAGGAACTGAAGGATTGAAGGGGATCTCAGTCATGATCTCAGATGACACAAAAATAGTTGGTTTGATGGGGGTTTCAACCTTTTTCTTCTCAGATTTTTGCTTGATTTGTTTGGAAAAAGGTTTTGCATTTTGCTTAGGTTGAAGAGGAGTGGTTTCAACATTTTTCAAACGTGCATTACAACTCTGCACTTGTCTAGCCAATAGCTGAAATTGACTCTTTAACCTTAACAAGATTGATTCTTCATTAGACACCTAAGCCTTACCTGAATCTGAGGTAGAAGGCTCAGTGGGGGAGATATTTTTCTTCTTCTTTTGGCCTTTTGGAACCTTAGATGAAGACTAAGGGGATGGCTTTTTGGTTTTAGCCTTCTTTTTTGAGACAGTTGTCTGAGCTGTTTCAGATTTACCCTCAGATTGTTCCTGGGCTTTATCAGTCACAGTTTTCTGTTTGCCAACTTCAAGAAAAATAATTTCAGGTTTCATTGCCTTTGGAAGTGCATCTAAATCAGTGATTATAGATGCCAAATGAAGATTACCAGATTCATATGCTGTTCTTTGATTTGCAAAAGTATTTTTAATTGCAGCATCTGGATTTGGTGCTTTCATCCAAGATTTATCTATTTTTTGTTCCTTTTCAAGGATGGTTTTCAATTCTTCCTTTTCCAACTCTAAAGTGGCAACCATAGACTGATAACTTTTTAAAGCCAACTGAACATCTTTCAGCTCTTTTAGTCTGGCATGACTGGCGTTCAGTTCAGAAGTATTATTTTCAAACATTTTTAAACTTTCTGAACGCACAGTTTCGACAAAAGAAATGTCAGCCTCTAAAAGAACCAAAAGGTCCAGTTTTTGTTCCTCATTACTTTCAAAACCAAAGTCACTAACCTTTTTCATGACTATATCCACCCATCGACCAGATTCAACATCATACTTGACCAAATGACCTTGATCTTCACGTTCCATGAAACACATGTCCCTAACTTCGTCCTCATCATCAGATGACTCATCAGATTCTTCCCATTTTTCAGTCTTGGCTATCATACAACCATTATTGCTTGAGTTGTCTTGAGCCATGAGAGCTATTTGGGCTTTCAGCTTCTTGTACTTAGCCTTATAGCTATCATCAGATTTCTGAAAAATAGAATGATTAGGGGCAGATTGTGATGATGAAGGCTGACTAGATCTACATTCCTTCATGAAATGTCCTTTCTTGCCACACTTAAAGCATTCAAGATTAGACTTGTCAACAGAAGCGCTGGAAGCAAATGGTTTGCCAGATCGATTAGATTTGGCCTTAAAACTATTGTCATCCTCATTACAACCATGAGTAACATTATCAGAAATACCAGTTTTTAACATTTCAGAGACCATCTTCTTCATTGAGTCAGAATGATCACTCTCAGAAGATAGTAGAGCAGTCCCATGTGGCTCAGAATACCGAACCATGACTGAACTGGTAGAAGCATGATTTCTGGCATCTTGCTCAGCCACAACTCTTTCAGCTTTGTTCTCTTCAGTGTATCTGAAGGCTCCATATAAGGAAGCAAGAGTGTGACTGTGCAAGGTTTTTCCTTGTCTTAAAACCAAGATCAAGTTTTCCCATTTAGAAGGTAAAATGTCACAAAACTTTTCTAACAAAAATTCTTTGTCTTTAGTTACACCCAGGGCTTTCAATTGATTTACCAGATTAGTAAATCTGATGTATGTTTGAGTTAAAGTTTCACCAGGGATAGCAAAAAAAGACTAATATCTTTTATTTAAAGCAACTTTACTTGTGACTATGGTCTCTGTGAGTCCCTTAATTAACGAGATGGTTAACCAATAGAAAGTGTAAAATACAACAAGTCTAATAATCACTAGATTGGACTAGTATTACTTGTAAATAAAGATGCAAGATATATAAACAAAGTAATACAAGACTTAAAGCAATAAACAAATAAAGTGGACCATTATGTATGTTTCATGGGTATTTCATTTATTGATGTTTAAATAAAATACAAGGTTGTTGCGGAATCAAGATAACACAATTAAGTGAGTATCCTAACAACCTATGAGTTACAATATGATCTATATTTGTCAAATAGCTCTTTAGGATCGAGATACTTAAAGTTGTGAAGTATCCCTGTTTAAGATCGAGAGTATTTGGACAAATTCACTTAAATGCAAAAGGAATGCTTAAAAGTATTTTTATCAAGGAAATGACTTTGTATTTATAGGCAACAAATTCACCAGTGAATTTGTGCCGTACAAATATGGTTGGCATACATTTAATGATCCGACAAGAACATTAAATGTATTGGATAAGGAATAAGGATAAAGTCACATCAAGTGCAAGTGTATCCTATTATCCAACCACCTTAACACACGTATACTTTGTTAAAGAACAAGTGGATTGTTCTTTGGAAAGTGTGTTAAAGGCAAAAGTCAATCCTCGATATTAGTGTTCAGACTTGCAGGATCTAGAACACTAACAATCCTCCAGTGTGCAGATCTGGTAAGACTTTCCAGTGGACTCCGCCATTTGTTAAGTCTTCTTCCTTCAGACTTCAATCTTTGACTTCAGTCAGAATGTCTTCAGTAGAGTAGATCTGGACTGGGGTGAAGTCTTCAGTGAGCTAATCTGGAGAATGCTCCAGATTATCTATACAAGTAAATGCTCACTAGTCTTCAATTATTTCTGGACAAATCTTTAGAGGGACTCCAGATTCCAAGTCTGGAGTAGGTCCAGTAGAATATGTTTTCTGGTCAGATCTTCAGAGAGCTCCAGTAGTCGGGTCTGGAGCGAGACCAGCAAAACAAGTTTCTTAACAAACCTAAATAAGGTTCCAGTAGTCCAGTCTGGAGCCAGTCCAGTAAGTCTGGACTAAATCTGGACCTAACAAATTCCCCCTATTTGTTTAGAAATAATGCAAGTGTTTTCAGACTTATAGATATACAAATTTGTATGTCTGGAAAACACTTGGTGGATTTAAGTCTAAAAAATCTAAGTTACTGGAAAACACTTTATAGATCATGAGTGTTTTCAGTTTCATCTTTTAAGTTCTAACTTAGACTAAATCTGGTCATTCTACTTGTAAAAATAAAAACTTGCAACTATTATTACTTTCATCAAAAAGGAAAATAATTACAACTTTCATAAACAAATAATTACAAGTACAATGGTAAGAGTTCAGGCCCTTCTTCTCGACGTCCTTTCTGGAGCATCTTCAGTAGCCTTCCTCTTAGGAGATGGAGATGATGGAACAGACACTGGTGGTCTTAGACCCAACACAGCTTCCATTTGTTGAATTCTCTTCCAGACCTTCTCAATCCTCTTCATAAAGGCCTTCACGTCTGGAGAGAGATCAGTCTTGCCTTTGAAAGTCATTCCAATCTCCTTTAGTTCAGTCCATCCAAATGCTTGGACTGAAGTATCTTTTCTTTCATCAGTAAAGTTACCTTCTCTAGTCAACTTTACATTAAACCTGGTCATACCTTGATGATGTTCAGCCAGTGTGATTTCAGCATTAATTATTCTTCTTGCATTGGCCCTGAACTTCATCATTTCTTCAAACTTAGCCTTTTGCTTAGCCAACTGAACCATATCTTCAGTTTCCCTGGATACACCACTCTGTTGTCCTTCAGTGGACTGGTGTTCTTGTCTATTGATCTTCAGAGTTGTATCCAGAGGAATAAAGGTGCTAACATCACCATCTTTAATTGCCTTCAGTTGCTTGGCAGTAAGCTTGGGTAGACCAGTCATTCTCTTCCTGTATTCCAGTTCCAGAGCACCAGCATTTCTTCTTATTTTCTTCTGGAGGCTTACCAGCTCCTCCTTTCTTTGTCTGATAAGCTCTGGAATGGTTACACCATAAATCAAGGAATCATATACCTGTTCTTCCTCTGCATAGAACGAGCGTATATGTACATCATTCAGTGCATCAAGACATTGTTGAACTCTGGGATCCTCCTTCATCCTTTTAAACACTTCAATATTTATGCCAAGTCTTCCAGCATTGTAGGAATCCAGAGTACCCATTGTAGCCATATCCCTATGATGGGCCAGCAGTTCATTTTTCTGGTTTGTCTTGAAAATTTCTATCATGATACACTGTTGTTCCATTTTCTTTGATGCTTCACTGTCAACATCTTCAAACTGTTCTTCCTCTTCACCAGACACCATCTTTTCTTTCCCTTTAACTGCCTTCAGTGTGGTAGGGATGTCTGGGAAGGATTCACACTGGGGCTCGGCTTCAGTACCAGCAGCCACTTCTTCAGTCTGCACATTGGCTTCAGTGCCAAGTGCTCTCTGGGCCATACGTGCACTGGCATCAGTACCAGTCACTTGCCTTCTCTGAACAACGCTTTCAGTAGCGACTGCCCTTACAACCTCTCTCTTCTTCCTTAAACTTTCTTGGACACCAGATGATGGAATTGATAATTTTTCCCCCTTGGATTGATCTCTAGTCCTTGACTTCAGATCATTCCATAACTCTTCCATCATGTGCCTGTCCAGTGAGCCAAATGTTCTGCCTTATTCTGGCAAGGAAGCAGTCATACCTTTCTTTAATTCCAGCACTTCCTTCTTCATATTTTCAATTTGTTCAGGCAAGTGCTTAGGCAGCTTCTCATCCAGTAGCTTCTCAAATTGTGGTAAAACCCCATCATAAATACTACGAAGGACAGTCCCAGAAACCTCTTCACATAATTCTTTCAACATGTGGTTTCTGAACTTCCTTGTACATTCATCACTTAAAACACTTACAACTTCTCGTTGATCCAGTACGGGCCTACTCTCCAGAGAGCTTACCCTAAACACCAAGTTCTTAACCTCGTCTTTCAGCCCTGCCAGTTCGCCAGTGACTGCAGTCTGAACAGAAGACACCATTTTGGATTCCAACCCCTGGACTGCCACTTTAATGTTTTCAGAATTTTGATTGGTGGCCAGTACCAGTTCATCCAACTTCTCGAACACTAACTTCTCATTCCCAGCGAACAAGTTCATTTCTGAAGAAAGATTATTTGATAACAAAGACTTGAAGTCAGAAATAACCTGGGAAGATGAGTGCAGTGATCTCTCCAGGTCCGCCACCTTACTAAGAAGGCCTTGGACCTCGATTGAGGAAGAAGTGGAGAGACCAGTGGGTGGTTCCAGATGAGAAGTCAATCTGGTCATCATAGGTACTTGTGTCCAGTCCTCTTCAGTTTCAACATTTGAGACTGGCACACTTTGGTTGGTTGGGTTTACTGGAGGTTGAGTTGTAGGAATGAAAGGAGTGAAATATGGAGTTGATTGAGGAATTGAAGGTGGTGGAGGTGGTGGCATTGATTCTGGTGGGGGTTGAGTTGATTCTGGTGGTGGTATTTCTGGTGTAGGGGTAGGTATTTCTGGTGAAGGTGTTGGTATTTCAGGTAGAGTTTCTTCTTCTTGTACATCTTCACCCAGAAAGTTTAAACTTGCATCAAATCCCTCAGACATGGGGGAGTCAACATCATCCCATTCTGGAATATTCCCAACAAATTGTTCACCAGACTGTTCACCAGTCTCTACTTGTTCACCAACCTCAACATTCAAATCTAGTGGAGCCTCTTGCTCACTAGATGCTTCAACCTGCTCAACAATTTCAGCAATATCTTCTTGTACCACAGCCTGGACTTCAGTGTCCACTCTCTGTTCAGTTTGTACAAGAGATTCAATATTTTCTTCAAAGATAGGAGATCCATCAATATTAATTGTATCACCAGGATGGGTTGATGGATTTACCTGGACTCCTCCCCTCATTAGACGCCTATGAGATCTTGGTCGTCTGGAAAGTTCAACAGTTGCTTGACTTGAACTTTCTGGAGCCACTTGACTAATTGGTTGTACCATTTCAACAATTTCAATATCTTCGCTGCCAGTAGGTACTTCAACAACCTGGACCCTGCCTGGTGCCACATTCTCTTCTATTCTTTGAAGTGACAACATTGATCGAGGAATATCCACCTCACCATCTCTGGACCTTAAGTTGGTCAGATCTCTCATGTACTCACTCATAGAAAAATGAGTGGTTTCAAAATCGTACTGGGCTCCAAGAACGTTCTTAAATATGATTGAAAGAAACCGAATGTATGGTACAAAGGGCTTCCTACCTTTTACCTTTAAACGTTCTACCAGATCATCAAATAATATCTGGGCAAAATCAACCCTTAGCCCAAACCACAAACAGTAGGCAATCTGGAGGTGGGTTTGATTGATCTGGTCTAACCCTCCAGAACTACCTCCAAGGCACTCGACAATATGTGTGAAGAAGTATCTCCACGAATCCGTCAGTCTGCTCATATATATTGTTCCTTTTCTTAGCAACTGACCATGCTCATCCACTATCTCTGTATGCCCCATCAATCTGCATACCTCTCTGAAGTTGATACCAGTAGGGAGTGGTATTGCCATCTCATTCTCATCCAGATAGCCTAATTGAAGAGCTGCTCTGAGAGAATCTACTGTAAAAGCCAAGGGTCTGGTCCCTTGCTCAAGAGAATATTCAATTGATTAATTTGCTTCATTATATTCAGCTGTGTACCAGAATTCACACAAATAATCGTGATACATCTTTTCTGGATTTATTGTTAGAGCACCATATAGAGGACATGAGAGAAAAAAGGTATTTAATCTCCCAATTATTGATTGTGGATCATGGACACTGGATAGCGAGAGTTTTGCCATCCAGTTATTCATATTCATCCTTATAGCCTTTGCTTCAAGGGTGATATGAGGTGCTTTGACTACATCTGTAGCCGGAACATATTCAGCGGATAGAAGATTTCTTGGTGAGTTTGATTGTCTAGGAGCCATTGGAATTATAAATGAAGATGAAATTGAAAGTGAAAGTGGGTATATATAGGATTGAGAATGTGGAACTCAAACGATTAATTTGAAATTATCAAATACAATTTTTTGAATCTTTAAATCAAAGATCCTTAGTAGTACACAATGGCGTTCAATACGAAGGTTCCAGATTTAAGGGTTTAACATTCCCAACTCACCAACAAGATATTCAAAAGTTTTTACATCCAGTGGTTTAGTAAAAATGTCAGCGAGTTGTTTGTCAGTGGGAATAAAATGGAGTTCAATGTTGTTTTTCATAATATGATCGCGAATGAAATGGTACCTTAGATCAATGTGTTTGGTTCTGGAGTGCATGACTGGATTGTTGGAGATAGCGATGGCACTGGTATTATCACAAAAGATTGGAGTTTTTGAATATTTAATACCATAATCAAGCAACTGGTTCTTCATCCAGAGTATCTGAGCACAACAACTGGCTGCAGACACGTATTCAGCTTCAGCAGTGGATAATGAAACTGAAGTTTGCTTCTTACTGGTCCAGCTGACCAGTTTGCCACCTAGGAAATGACATCCACCAGTTGTGGATTTCCTATCTATCTTACAACCTGCATGATCTGAATCTGAATAACCCATTAGATCCATGCCTGAGCCTTTGGGGTACCAAAGACCTAGACTGGGGACACCTTTAAGGTACTTCAGTATGCGCTTTACAGCAAGCATATGAGATTCCTTTCGATTAGACTGATATCTGGCACATAAACATGTTGAAAACATAATATCTGGTCTACTGGCCGTTAAATACATCAGTGAACCAACCATGCCTCTATAGACAGTGGTGTTCACTGGTTTACCATCTGGATCCGAGTCCAGTGTCAGTGGTGCAGAAATTGGAGTTGGTTTAGATGGTGAAGAATTCATATCGAATTTCTTTAAAGATCTCTAACATATTTTTCCTGATTAATAAAAATTCCATCTTTGTTTTGTTTAATCTGGAGTCCAAGAAAATATGTTAATTCACCCATCAAACTCATTTCATATTCAGTGGACATGATTTTAGAAAATTTCTTGCACATGTTTTCATCAGTAGACCCAAAAATTATATCATCAACATAAATTTGTACCATTAACAGATTACCTTTCTCATGAAGAATGAACAAGGTATTGTCAATTACACCTCGTTTAAAACCATTTTTCAACAAATGTTTAGTCAGAGTATCATACCAGGCACGTGGGGCTTGTCTGAGGCCATATAGCGCTTTGTCCAGACGATATACCCAATGTGGATGCTTGTCATCAACGAAACCTGGAGGTTGTCTGACATAAACTTCTTCTTCAATCTTCCCATTCAAGAAAGCACTCTTTACGTCCATCTGGTAGACCTTGAACTGATGATTAGCAGCGAATGCTAAGAAAATTCTGATCGCTTCAAGTCTAGCCACTGGAGCAAATGATTCATCAAAGTCGACATCTGACTCGCAGTAGCCTTGTGCTACCAGTCTGGCCTTGTTTCTGATTACGTGGCCATCTTCATCTACTTTGTTTCTGAAGACCCATCTTGTTCCAATTGGTTCTTTCTTTCCAACTGGGAAAGGAACCAGATACCATACTTTGTTCCTTTCAAACTGGTGAAGCTCTTCTTGCATAGCAGTCACCCAGTTTGGATCTTCCAGAGCCTCGTCAATCTTCTTAGGTTCTATCAAAGATAGAAAACTGACGTATAAGCATTGATTACTGGAGGCTCTTCTGGTCTGTACACCACAACTGGAGTCACCTAAGATCTGATCAATAGGGTGAGCTTTTGTCCATCTGGAGTACTGACCAGGATTGTTACTGACAACAATACCAGTGCAAGAATTCAGTTGAGTCTCCTCTGGAGTTGATTCTGGAGGAGGGTCTTGCCAAATTACTTCAGTATCTTCATCTGAGTCATTTAAATCACGATTTGCATCATGAAATTCTTCATTTGAAGGCATTTCCTGAAGTACTGGTTCAGTATGAAATTCTTCACCAGAAGACATTTCTGGTAAATTCTCAACTGACACTGATACTGGGGGAGTAGTACGTATATCTGAACCAATATTAATTTCAGAGGGTAGTTTGAAAATAATAGAGGGATAGAATGGAGTACTACTGGAGTGTTTCTTTTTCTGAACAGGTTCCAGATCAGGATGACTGGAAGCTGAGTCTGGTGAATCTTCATTTTTGTCGTTTATTGGATCAGATTCACAAAAGACAATTGGTGTTACTGGGGGAGTGTCAGGGACTGGCTTCTTGTTGATTGAGGCATTTGATTCATCAAATGTTACATGAATTGACTCATGGACCTTCTCCAGTCTCTTGTTATAGACTCTGAAGGCCTTGCGAATGGCTGAATAGCCTAAGAAATACCCTTCATCAGCTTTGGCATCAAATTTGCCTAGCTGACTGGAGTCGTTCAGGATGTAAACTGGACATCCAAAAACGTGAAAATAACCAATGTTTGGTTTTCTATTTCTTAAGACTTCATAGGCTGTCTTTTTGTGTCTTTTGATGTACACTGATCGATTCTGGGTGTGGCAAGCAGTTGCAATTGCTTCCGCCCAGAAACTGGTAGACAGTCCAGATTCAGCAAGCATACTCCTGGCAGCTTCTATCAGCGTTCGATTTTTCCTTTCCACAACTCCATTTTGCTCTGGAGAGCGGGCTGAAGAGAAGTTCTGGGAGATGCCAGTGTCAGTACAGAATGACTCCAGAGTTGCATTCTGGAATTCTGTTCCATTGTCACTTCTTAACTGACACACTTTTCGACTGTACTTGAGCTCAATTTGCTTGATAAGACTGATGATTTCAGCGGCAGCTTCACTTTTGGACCTCAGAAAGATCACCCAACAATATCTGGAGAACTCATCTACGATCACCAGGGTGTATCTTTTACCAGCACGAGTCTGAACGTTCACTGGACCAAAAAGGTCCATATGAAGCATGTGAAGAGGTTCAGTAATGCTGAAATTCTGTCTGGTCTTGAAACTGGTACGCTTTTGCTTACCCATCTCACATCTTGGACATGGTCTTTCCTTTTTGAAGGAGACTGAAGGTATCCCATCTGCAAGTTGTTTTCTGGAAAACTTGTTGATGTTTTTGAAGTTTAAATGGGATAACCTTTTGTGCCATAACCAGTTAGTGTCTTCATCAGCTTGAGTATAGAAACACTGCTCTGAAGGAGAGCTTTCCATATCCATCACGTACACATTCCCTTTTCTGGGAGCAATCAACACTACCTTCCAGTCCTTGTTGATTACGATGCCCTGAGCAACATTGAATAAGACTTGATAGCCATCGTCACACAGTTGACTTACACTGATCAAGTTATATTTCAAACCATTCACAAATGCAACTCGTCTGAACTTGACTTATCCATTGTTCAGAACACCATATCCCTCAGTCTTCCCACAACCATCATTTCCAAACGTGATGGAGGGTCCATCAGAAATGGTGAACTCCTCCAGTAGGGTCTTACATCTGGTCATCGTCCTGCAAGCTGCACTGTCAAGATACCAGATAAGCTTCTTTCGATCGCCCTACACATACACCAGATATTGATCAGTTAGATTTGGGAACCCATCGACTGATGGGTTCACTGGACCCTCCCTTATAGGTCCCTGGGGCAATCTGGTCTAGTTCACTTTGTTCAATAGTGGTCTTAGAAGAGAAGACCACTGGGGTTGATGGTTTTAAAACCTTTTCATTTTTCTCAACTGGAGAAATAAATTTGTCTTTCTTTGAAAAGGTTTTGTATTTTGTCTAGGGCCAGATGAAGTACCCTCAAGAAAGTTTAATCTTGCATTAAAACTTTGTGATTGACGAGTCAGAATTTGAATCTGGCTCTCTATCCTGGACAAAATATTTTTTCTTCAGATGATACCTTAGCCTTTCCAGTTAAAGGCTTTGGTAAGGGATTGGTCTGAGGTAAAGGTCTATTCTGCTTCACCTTTTTAACTGGAGCAGTCATCTGGACAGCTCCAGTCTTAACCTCTGGGGATTGAACTGGGTCTAAATTGGTCTTGGGTGTTACAGGCATATCATAAATAGTTGTGGGCCTTAACACCTCTGGTAACCGATCGATTACTGGTATTAATGATGCAACATTAGTATTTCCATCTAAATATGCACGTTTTTGAGCAGGAAATTGTTTAACTGAAGCATCATATGGCTTTTTGGTTTCTAGCCATGACTTTATTACCAGTTTTTCTTTCTCTAGAATGATCTCAAGATCTTGCTTTTCTTGAATCAATTGTTCAGTTACCAGAACCTGGGCTTGAAATGCCAGTTTAATGTCTTGAAGCTCTTTTAATTTTGATTTTAAAGCATTTATTTCAGAAGAATCTGTTTCTAGACCATTTACACAATCAGATCTAACAGTTTCTACAAAAATCAAATCAGAATTTAAAGCTTCAGCAATATCCAATTTTAGTTCTTGGTCAGTTGCATTATCATAATCACTAACCTTTTTAATAACTATGTCCACCCATCGTCCAGATGTGACATCTTCCTTCACCAGGTGCTCATCAACTTCTAGAGCCATGTAACAGCAATCTCTTTCTTCTTCTTCATCAGCAGATGATTCATCAGAAGGTACCCACTTCTCTTCAGTTGTAGCAATCATGCACTTATTATTTGTTTCCATTTGTTGTGCCATGAGAGCAATTTGGGCCTTAAGCTTTTTATATTTCAATTTATAGCTATCATCAGGCTTATTATTAGAAGAGAATGGACCAGGCTTGGATGCAAACTGGTTGGACCTGCACTCTTTCATGAAATGACCCTTTTTGCCACACTTAAAGCATGTCAAATTGGTCTTGTCAGTGGAAGAACTGGATGCAAATTGTCCAGATGGCTTATTTGCTCTTGCTTTGAAACGGTTAAACGTTTTAGCAATCATTGCAATAAGGTCATCATCTTCAGTTTCATCACAACAGTCTGGAGAGATTTGACTGGACTCTCCAGAATCCATAAGTTCAGACACCATCTTCTTCATAGAAAATACATTCTCAGAAGATATCAGTGCTGTACTTTGTGGTTCAGAATAACTAACCACTTTAGGAGAACTGGAGGCATGGTTAAAAGCATCTTGTTCTGCAACCACTCTCTGAGCTTGATTTTCTTCAGTGTACCTGAAGGCTCCATATAGAGTTGAGAGAGTGTGCGTGTGCAGAGTTTTACCTTGTCGTAAAACAAGTATCATGTGAGACCATTTGGTGGGTAGAATGTCACAAAATTTCTCCAGAAGTATATCCTTGTCCTTCTCAACCCCAAGACCTCTCAATTGGTTTATGATACTCATAAATCTGGTGTAAGTACCAGTGAGAGACTCGTTAGGTTGAGCAAAAATGACTCATACCTCTTGTTTAAGGAGACCTTTCTGGTGACAATGGTGTCATCTCCTCCTTCATGTTGGTTAAGAAGCTCATCCCACATGGTTTTGGCACTAGGAAAAAGAACTAGTGTGGGAATTAGGGTTTCTGGAACGGCCCCGAGGATCATGTTTTTAAGGAGGGTGTCAAGATTCACCAATCTCCTCTCCTCTTCTGACCAATGTTCCTCCCTCTTTTCCCTTCCCTTCTAGATCCAGAAGGATCAAGAAGTGGATTGAGAGGTGATGTAGGTACATAAGGACCTTCGTTTAAAATCTTCATCATGTTCCTCTCAATACCAGTGACATGCAAAACCATCCTAGCCTTCCACGTACCAAATTCATCATTGTTCCCACTGAATTTAGGAACAGGATTATTCGAGTAGTGCACATGCACGTGTGGAGAAGCAGGAGTAGGAGGAGGAGGTGGAGGATTAGTGTTATTAACGTTTTATGGTTCATTTTGATCATGAATATTTACATTAGGATCGGGACCAAGACTAAAACCTTGTGTATTTTCTTGGTTAGCCATCAAGAACAGATCTAGGCAATGATTAGCCTTCTGCTCTGATACCAACTGTGAGTCCCTTAATTAACGAGATGGTTAACCAATAGAAAGTGTAAAATACAACAAGTCTAATAATCACTAGATTGGACTAGTATTACTTGTAAATAAAGATGCAAGATATATAAACAAAGTAATACAAGACTTAAAGCAATAAACAAATAAAGTGGACCATTATGTATGTTTCATGGGTATTTCATTTATTGATGTTTAAATAAAATACAAGGTTGTTGCGGAATCAAGATAACACAATTAAGTGAGTATCCTAACAACCTATGAGTTACAATATGATCTATATTTGTCAAATAGCTCTTTAGGATCGAGATACTTAAAGTTGTGAAGTATCCCTGTTTAAGATCGAGAGTATTTGGACAATTCACTTAAATGCAAAAGGAATGCTTAAAAGTATTTTTATCAAGGAAATGACTTTGTATTTATAGGCAACAAATTCACCAGTGAATTTGTGCCGTACAAATATGGTTGGCATACATTTAATGATCCGACAAGAACATTAAATGTATTGGATAAGGAATAAGGATAAAGTCACATCAAGTGCAAGTGTATCCTATTATCCAACCACCTTAACACACGTATACTTTGTTAAAGAACAAGTGGATTGTTCTTTGGAAAGTGTGTTAAAGGCAAAAGTCAATCCTCGATATTAGTGTTCAGACTTGCAGGATCTAGAACACTAACAATCCTCCAGTGTGCAGATCTGGTAAGACTTTCCAGTGGACTCCGCCATTTGTTAAGTCTTCTTCCTTCAGACTTCAGTCTTTGACTTCAGTCAGAATGTCTTCAGTAGAGTAGATCTAGACTGGGGTGAAGTCTTCAGTGAGCTAATCTGGAGAATGCTCCAGATTATCTATACAAGTAAATGCTCACTAGTCTTCAATTATTTCTGGACAAATCTTTAGAGGGACTCCAGATTCCAAGTCTAGAGTAGGTCCAGTAGAATATGTTTTCTGGTCAGATCTTCAGAGAGCTCCAGTAGTCGGGTCTGGAGCGAGACCAGCAAAACAAGTTTCTTAACAAACCTAAATAAGGTTCCAGTAGTCCAGTCTGGAGCCAGTCCAGTAAGTCTGGACTAAATCTGGACCTAACAGTCTCAGAGGGGCCTTCAAACTGTGTCATAAGTTCCTCCCACATTAATTTTGAATTTTCAAGTAAAACAAGGGTGGGCATAAGAGTTTCAGGAACTGCATATAAAATCATATTTTGCAGCTTGGTATCAAGGTCTACCAGCCTATGATCTTCTTCAGACCAAAGATCCTTCTCCTTAGGTGTCATCCTAGGAGTCCCATCGGCAGTTCTGCCAACAGTGGAGGCATTCATGGGGACAAAGGGTCCTTCTTTAAGAATATGGGTCAAATATCTTTCAACACCAACAATATATTTGAGCATGCAAGCTTTCCATGTTTGAAAATTTTCACTGTTCCCATCAAACTTGGGAACAGGATTATTTGGAAAGTGTACGTGTACATTATGCGATGGTATATTGTTGTTGATGATAAGGGGTGGAGTAGTAGCATTAGGGTCAGGGCCTTCATTGAATACTTGGTCAACCATCTTTGCAGATCAAAGGTTAAGGAATTAATATAATTCAACCTTGCTACTCTGATACCAATTGTGAATCCCAAATATAGATGGTTAATACCCGACTGGCAAGTAGTTCTAACTGGAAGTAGACCAGTTCAGAATACGATCCAGATATGGATAAAGAATAAGGTAAAGGTACTGAAAGTAAATGCAAGAAACAAAAAGTGCTGAAACTGTATAAATAATATGTATAGATCAAGTATGTAGCAATGAGACACGATGTACTTTTTCAATGTATTTGAGTTATAGATATAAACAAATACAAAGGTTGTTGCGGAACAAAGATAAATACCCAAGTGTAAATATCTAAACAACCTAGAAATACAAGTGATCTAATAACTTGGAAATACTCGTAAGAATTAGTTAGAGTATATCTCATAAGTTGCAATGCTAAAGTTTCAAGTATTTTGCAAGCTGTGAGAAGCCTTTATATTTATAGGCAAGGTTCATGCTGATGTGGACCAGGCCTTACAAATATGGTTGGGAGCATTTAAGGAATTAAAGATAATTCATGTATGCATATATTTTAAGGTAAAGTATGAAAGTCAATTGATGTGACATTTCATACTTTATTCCCAACCTTTTACTTAACCTTGTACTTTATTAA
Source organism: Erigeron breviscapus (assembly GCA_034093135.1). Taxonomy (NCBI): domain Eukaryota; kingdom Viridiplantae; phylum Streptophyta; class Magnoliopsida; order Asterales; family Asteraceae; genus Erigeron; species Erigeron breviscapus. Next base: position 54,867,957 of record CM067175.1, on the reverse strand, counting down.
TAGATAAATCTATTAATGGGTAAAGGCGTGTAAAGTAAAAAAGGCTTCCTCGTAATCATTGTAAAGTGTTGTAAGTACTTTACACTGAGATGCTTCAGTCTTCGATCAGGTAGAATCAACTTCTGAGCTCCACATCTGAGCTGATTCTCTTTCTTCAGTCTTTAGTCTTTGACTTCAGCTTAATGGTATTCTGATACGTTGATCTGAACTGAAGTGAAGCTTCAGTGAACTAATTCTGAACAGCTTCAGAATTCTGTACAAGTATTCTTCACTGAGCTTCAGCTATTTCTGAACAAATTATACTTGGTCGATTTTCGACCCAACAGTTCTATGCTAAAAAATTCGAAGTTTTCTGCTAAACTTTTCACAATATCTAAATAAGCCATTAATTTTTCACCTTTAACCAAATAAGATCCATTAAAATGATTAGCTATTAACAAAGAATCTACATAAACTTGCAAGTATTTAATACCCATATTTTTAGCTAATTCTAATCCTGCTATTAAAGCTTCATAATCCGTTTCATTATTAGTAGCTGTAAATTCACAATTAATGGACTGAGGTAGCATATCCCCTTGTGGCGATTTAAGTATGATTCCTAATCCTATTCCTCTTACGTTAGCCGCACCATCAGTATGTAAGGTCCATTTCTCAGTATTTTCAGTTAACATTTTTACTTCTAAGTCTGCTTCTGGTTGTAAATCACTAGTAAAATCAGCCACAAAATCAGCTAAAGCTTGAGATTTAATAGCAGTTCTAGGTTCATAAGTTATATTAAATGCACTTAACTTTACAGACCATTTAGCCATTCTACCCGATAATTCTGGTTTCCTAAGTACATTTTTTATAGGATAATTAGTCTTTATATGAATAGGATGTGTTTCAAAATAATGCCTAAGTTTAGTAGAGGCCATTATTAAAGCTAATATTAATTTTTCTAAATGTGAATATCTAGTTTCAACATTTAATAAACTTTAACTAACATAATAAACATGATGTTGTTTACCTTCGTGCTCTTTTACAAGCACAACGCTTACTGCTTCTGAAGATACCGATAGGTACAAAAAGAGTACCTCACCCTTTTCTGGCTTCATCAACAAAGGTGGAGTTGATAGATACGTCTTTAGTGCTTTAAAGGCTTCTTCCTGTTTTTGCCCCATTCAAATTTCTTATTTTTCTTCAACATATCATATAATTCATTGCATCTGTCTGAGGATCATGATATGAATCTGTTCAAAGCTGCTAATCTGCCGGTTAATCTTTGAATATCTTTGACATTTGAAGGGGATTTCAATTCCATTATCGCCTTTATCTGTTCAGGACTCGCCTCTATTCCTCTTTTAGTTACTAAGTAACCTAGGAATTTTCCTGCACCTACTCCAAAATTGCATTTCGTTGGGTTCAGCTTCATATTGTAGCGATCTAGTATATCGAAGGCAACTTCAAGATCTCTGAGATGATCTTCCAGCTTTTTTGACTTTACTACCATATCATCAATGTAAACTTCCATCGTATCCCCCAGTTGATCCTTGAACATCATGTTGACCAATCTCTGGTATGTTGCACCTGCATTTTTCAATCCAAATGGCATAGCAGTATAACAATATATACATGTGGGAGTCATGAAAGCTGTTGCTTCTTGATCTTCAGGTTCCATTTGGATTTGTTGAAATCCTGAAGATGCATCCATGAATGTCAACATTTCGTGTCCTGCTGTAGCATCTACCATTGCATCTATATGTGGTAGTGGGAAAGGATCCTTAGGACAGGCTTTATTAAGATCTGTAAAATCTACACAGACCCTCCATTTCCCATTCTTTTTCTGCACGACTACAACATTTGCAAGCCATTCTGGAAATTTCACCTCCCTGATCATCTTGGCCTTCAAGAGTCTTTCAACATCCTCTTGGATAATCGCGTTTCTCTCCGGGGCAAATTTTCTCCTTTTTTGTTGAATGGGCCTGAAACTTTTATCAATCCCTAATTTATGAGTTATAATATTTTTAGAGATACCTGTCATGTCCTCTTGTTTCCAAGCAAATGTAGATTTCCTTCTGCTTAGGAATCCAATAAGATCTTTTTCAAGATCCTCTGGTATCTTTTTTCCAATGAACACCTTGATGTCAGGATCTTCATTTGATAGCGGTATTTCTTTTACGTCTTGATCTCCAAATTACTCGACATCAAAGATGTTCTTCTTTGATTGCTATGCTTCTATAGGTTTAGTTGTAGACTTCATTGATGCCATATAGCAATCCTTAGCATCTTTCTGATCTCCTTTTATCTTCACGACCCCCCATGGAGTTGGGATCTTTACACATTGATGGTATGTTGAAGGGACAGCTTTCATTTCGTGTATCCATGGCCTACCTAAAATAATATTGCAACCAGGTAAAGAATCAATTACACAAAATTTTTGCATCGAATTTACCCCTTTGACGTAAACTGGCAACTTGATCTCGCCATAGGTGTTTTTCGTTTCACCACTGAAACCAACGAGGACGGTAGATTTTCCACCAATTTCTTCTTTAAAGATCCCCATCCTTTTCAGCGTTTCTAATCTTATGATATTGACTGAACTACCATTATCAATTAAGATCCTGCGTACAAAATGGTTAGCAACATATAAAGTAACAACCAAACCATCATGATGAGGATCCTGAATGTTATCCATATCATCTTCTTCAAATGTTACTTTATCCATGCGTAGCACACTGGATCTCTGAATTTGCTTATCTCCTCTCTCAGATTTTGCTTCTTTTGCTTTCCTTTTTGCTGCTGAAAAAGATGTTCCGCACACCTCTGATCCTCCTGCAATATAATTAATGATTCGAGCATTAACTGGTGGTGATTTGGGCCTTGGTGGTTGTTGCTGAGTTTGCTTGCCCAAATCTTTGACATCGACATCCTGAGCTTTCTTTTTTCCAAAGAGTTCTGTTAGATATCCTTTACTAAGGAGTATCCCAATTTCACGTCGAAAGGCATAGCATTCTTCCATGGTATGTCCAAAATCTTCATGATAAGCACACCATCTTGATTTATCTTTACTGGCATCAGGTTTTGAATTTCTTGGAGGCCACCTAGCTTTGTCCCCAAGATTTTTCATGGCTGCTACTATACCTGCAGTATCAACAGAAAAACAATATTTCGATAATTCAGGATATTGGGGTTCTCCCTGTCTCTCTGCTTCTACTGCTCTCTGTTGTACAGCTCTTGTGTAGGGTTTAATTTTGCTGGGTCGGAACACTGGAGTTTCTGCCCTTCGATTTGGACGTTCATATGTTGAGGGAGCTTCCATCCTCTTCCTCATCAATTCGTCTTCTTCAAGTCTGATAAATCTCAAGGCACGATTTCTAGCTTCATCTAAAGATCTGCAAGGCGTCATCACAAGATCCTGATAAAATAGGGAGTCTTTACTTAACCCCATCTTCAAAGCCTGAACTGTAGTGGTCATATCCAACTTTGGAATTTCCAATGATTCTTTTGTAAACCTGTTAAGATATTCTTTTAAATATTCATTAATTCCTTGGGTGACTTGATAATGATCACCCGTTATTTTCTCAAAAACCCTACTGCACGAAATGTAACACCCGTCGTTTAAAAATATGGGTTTTCAAAAAACTTTTCACCTAACGGTGTTAACTTGCGGAAGTAAAGACTGTAAAAGTCAAAACCGATAAAAACATTTCGGTCTCTGCATTTATTTGGTGTTACATGCCATATCAAACAATAGTTCAAATGAAAACCCAACGGTTGCCAACATAAAACAACCGTTCACACATCACTACATAAATTCGACATTAAATACGAAATGTAACGAATGTCTAAAGTAAGCATCGTCTAAGGGTAGCTAAGGCTCCTGCATTGCATCTACCCAAGCTCACACGTCCTGCATCTAGTTTCCATCAAGCTAAACCTGAGGGAACAACCACATTAAGAAGCAAGTGTTAGCTATAAGAATAGCTAAGTAAGATAACACTTAATTTAAAAACATTTGTCCAATTAAAACAATCTTCATTATTAGACAAGTTTTATTAGGCACAACACACATCACACGTTCACACATATACTGCATTTCAACTTTGTTTCAATTAGGATAATCATCCTAAATGTGCCTATCCTGCATTAGTTCACACATTGTCACACGTATCTTCATTAACTGCATATAAGTGTGCCCTGCATCACACCCGACTGGATGATTAGTCAAAAGACTACTCATCTTACGTCGTTAAGGAATGGCAAGCCAATCCTTGAGTAATCCGTATATGAAGGTTGGTCAAACCCCTCGTATTACTCGCCCTGCGTTATAGATACCACGTTGCGAGGAGCCACCCAAGCAACAACTGCATCTACGCACTCGCCCGGCTAAGGCTAGTACGGGTTAGCTTAACACTTTTCACTGCATCTGTTTTATGAGCTCAATTTCACACATATAGATTGGGTCCCTGCATTCCCAAACATTCACACACATATAGTCTAGGTAACACACATTCCTAGACATTCACATACTTTAACTTCATTACGTTTGGATCCTTAAACGTGCAAGTGACATAGCAACCTAGCAAGTCTAGTGAACTAGGCGTACAGGTCTGGCATGCATATTGCACATCAACTTCATTTCTATATATCATACATATCAAGATACTTCATTAAACTACATCAACTGCATAACTACATATTACATTAAGCAATACTGCATTACACTACAATAGGGACTGCATCTCAGGTCTCATGGTCAACTGCATAACCCATAATACCTCCCAAGTAACCCATATGCCCACATGCAATAATAAGGTACCGAATGAAAGTGTTTACGATTTGAAACCAGCTTTTAGTTGATCCCCCAGCGTGTCAGAGTAGTGTATCTTACCTCAAAGGAGCGCACGACAAAAGGCAACTACGTTACTGTGCAAAGCAAGTATTCCTGACCTCCTATAATCATTAAGCGATCATTAGACAAGCTAAAACCCACATCATTAAAGTCCTAACTCAGACCTAAACACCTATCTATATGACCCATGACAAATCTAAATGCATTGGAGGTTTGATTAATACTTTAGGACTCATAGAATCCGACGAAACTCGACCTTCACTCACTAATTCAACCTTTCAGGAAACTTGACTTCAAAATCCTCCTTTAAAATCATTACCATTAGAAAATAGACTCTCACACGATTCTAGGGATAGCTTACTTGTCAAAAACGGAGTCACGGTTCAAAAGATATGGCCATTTGAAAATTATGTCGCTTTCAAAGGGAATCAAACGAATTTAGCTTCCAGAAAACGAATTTAACTTCCAGAAAACGAATTTAGCTTCCAGAAAACGAATTTAGCTTCCAGAAAACGAATTTAACTTCCAGAAAACGAATTTAGCTTCCAGAAAACGAATTTAGCTTCCAGAAAACGAATTTAACTTCCAGAAAACGAATTTAGCTTCCAGAAAACGAATTTAGACATCAGGAAACGAATTTAGACATCAGGAAACGAATTTAGCTTCCAGAAAACGAATTTAGCTTCCAGAAACGAATTTAGCTTCCAGAAAACGAATTTAACTTCCAGAAAACGAATTTAGCTTCCAGAAAACGAATTTAGATCCCACAAAACGAACTTAAATTTCGTTGGACAACACTTGAACCCAGAAAACGAATTTAAGATCCAATTTCGACCAGAATTCACAAAACGGCTTCGTCCTTCAATTTTCCAGAAATCCTTCGATTTAGGCTTCACCCAAAACATGTTTTCGACATAATTAAACATATTTTGATCATAATGATCGATTACAAACTCGTTTGATGTCGTTTAGATCATTAATTTGCTTAAACATATTATGAACCCTAATTTATTAAAACTCCTTTATAAAATCAGATTTGCTCCTTTAAAATATAACTTTGAATCTGAAAATCTAATCAATGAATTGATTATTATCTGTAATGCCAAATAGGATGCAATACCCTTGACAAAACACACTCGAATCACACGTTGAAAAGCTTTTCGGCTTGAAATTGATGAAGGATTGCTAAGGGAAGGCTTAGGGTCTGTTTAGAGATTGTTTTGGCTGCATAATATCATCTAATGGCAGCTCCTAAACCCTTAATCCCGTTTTTAGATTTCAACCTATGTCAAAATCAGTCCCTGGACTTCTAAACCCTTCATTATTGGTCACAAACTGCATTATTGACCATATACAACATTAGTCCTTCATTAAAAGGCACTACATAGCCTTTAAGCGACATTAATCACACTTTTATTCGTCATTAACATTTAGGCTTTTAAACCTAACTACTTTATCTACGTTAACCACACATAACTACATTCAAATATTAAGTAAAGACTTAACGACACCCCAAATTGACTTAACGGCATTAGTCAAACATTAAATAAAAGTTCGGGATGTTACAAATACCTCCCCTTAAGAGGATTCCGTCCCCGGAATCTCATCAGATAGGAACAACTCGGGATATTTCTCCTTCATTACTGCTTCAGTTTCCCAAGTCAAGCTTTCTCCATGATTATGCTTCCACTTTATCAAGACAAGTTCAATCACTTTTCGACGTAACTTCTTTTGCTTTCTTCCAAGTATCGCTACCGGTTCGTCTACTATTCTCTTCATTGGGTCAATACTCACGTCTTTAATAGGAATCACACTCGACTCCTCAGCTAAACATTTCCTCAAGTAGGATACATGGAAGGTGTTGTGAATTCCATCCAATTCTGGAGGTAATTCCAACTGATATGCCACATCTTTAATGCGCTTCACCACTTTAAAAGGTCCAATGAAACGTGGACTCAACTTTCCCTTCTTTCCAAATCAGATAACTCCTTTCCAAGGTGATACTTTCAGCATCACTAAATCACCAACATTAAACTCAATCGGTCTCCTTTTCTTATCTGCATATGTTTTCTGCCTTTCCTTGCCACACGTAAGGCTTCTTTAGCTACATTAACCTTTTCAGAGGTAATTTCAATAATTTCGGGACCGGTCAACTGCTTTTTTCACCGGGCTCCATCCAACAACTTGGAGTCCTACATCTCCTTCCATATAACATTTCAAACGGTGGCATCCCAATACTTGCATGGTGACTATTATTATAAGCAAATTCAATCAACTTCAAGTGTTCATCCCATGCTCCACCGTATTCAAGTACACACGTTCTCAACATATCCTCCAAGGTTTGAATGGTTCTCTCACTTTGCCCATCGGTTTGGGGATGATAGGCAGTACTCAAATTTATTCTACTACCCAACTCCCGTTGAAGACCCTTCCAAAAGTTTGACACAAACCTCGAGTCTCGATCCGAAACAATAGATAAAGGAACTCCATGTTTCGCAACTACTTCATCAATGTACATCTTTGCCATCTTCGTTAAAGGCACATCTTGTCGGGTAGCTAGAAAATGAGCACTCTTCGTCAATCTATCTACAATCACCCATATCATAGCATTCCCTTTCGGCGTTTTAGGTAGCTTCGTTACAAAGTCCATGGTAATATGATCCCATTTCCACTCGGGAATTTCTAATTGATGCAACAAGCCATACGGCTTTTGATGGTCCGTCTTCACTCTTGCACACGTCAAACACTTTGCTACAAAATGAGCTACTTCACCTTTAATATCCGGCCACCAATAAATCGGCTTCAAATCTGCATACATTTTGGTGACACCGAGATGCATCGAATACCTACTTCTATGGACCTCTTCAAGGATCAACTCTCGGTTACCACCAAGCAGTGGCACCCAAATGCGACCCTTGTATGTTTTACCCACGGCTATTAGTCTCCATCACAAGTCGTTTCTTCTTCCCAATACTCTCGTTATCAATATTATCCTTCATTAATGCCATCTCTTGTGCTTCTTTAATTCGATCTAATAGACCCGACTTGGCCTGAACATGCATGCTCATCAACTTACAAGAAGAGCTTTGCACTTTCCTACTTAGTGCATCCGCCACTACATTGGCTTTACCCGGATGGTATTTGATTTCACAATCATAGTCTTTAAGTAACTCCATCCACCTTCTTTGTCTCACATTCATCTCCTTTTGAGTAAACATATATTGTAAACTCTTATGGTCGGTGTAAAGTGTGCATTTAGTGCCATATAAGTAATGTCTCCATAATTTTAATGCAAACACAACCGCCGCTAACTCAAGATCATGGGTAGGGTAATTCTTCTCATGAGGCTTCAACTGACGTGAAGCATAGGCAATCACTTTGTCTCTCTGCATTAAGACACAACCCAAACCCGTAATAGAAGCATCGCTATATACCACTAAATCATCAGTACCTTCAGGCAAGGCAAGGATAGGAGCTTCACACAACTTCTTTTTCAACGTTTGGAATGCATTTTCCTGCTTTTCAGTCCACTCGTACTTCACACCCTTCTTTGTTAATTCCGTCATAGGCTTGGCTATTCGGAAAAAATCCTGAATAAACCTTCTATAATACCCAGCCAAACCAAGAAAACTCTTAATCTCGGAAGGAGTCTTTGGCTGCTCCCACTTTGAAACAGCTTCAATCTTTGAAGGATCTACTTTAATACCTTCCGATGTAATAACATGACCAAGAAACTGCACTTCTCGGAGCCAAAACTCACATTTAGAAACCTTTGCGTACAACTTCTTCTCCCTCAACACCTCCAAAACTGCTTTCAAATGCTCACGGTGTTCATCCTCTGACTTAGAATAGATCAAAATATCGTCAATAAACACAATAACAAAATGATCTAGAAAGGGGCGGCATACCCGATTCATTAAGCCCATAAACGCGGCTGGAGCATTGGTCAACCCAAATGGCATGACCAAGAACTCATAATGACCATATCTAGTCCGGAAAGCCGTCTTTGCTACATCTTCCTTCTTTACCTTTAACTGATGGTAACCGGACCGCAAATCAATCTTTGAAAAATACGAAGCACCATGTAGTTGATCAAAAAGATCATCAATTCTCGGGAGAGGATCCTTATTCTTGACCGTTCGTTTGTTCAACTCACGGTAGTCAATACACATGCGCATTGATCCATCCTTCTTCTTAACAAAGAGAACCGGAGCTCCCCAAGGCGAGGAACTAGGTTGTATAAACCCCTTGTCAAGTAACTCCTGTAGTTGCGTCATTAATTCCTTCATTTCTGTAGGAGCTAATCGGTAAGGTGTTTTAGCAACGGGTGTAGCACCGGGAATAAGATCTATCTGAAAAGTAACTTCACGATCGGGAGGAATACCGGGTAGATCATCGGGAAACACATCGGGGAAATTGGAAACTACATCAACACTAGCGATTGAAGACTTCTCTTTTCTTGCATCAATGACATAAGCCAAGAAATGGCTCTTGTTTTTCCTTATACATTTAATAGCTTTCATCATACTAATAACCTTTATTCCTCCTCTTTTCTTGTCTCCATACACCGTTATCACTTACCCTCGGATATAGGCAATCGAATTATCTTTTGGGAACATAAAATACTAGCTTCATTTCTAGCCAACCAATCCATACCAATCACTACATCAAAACCACCTAAGGTAGTAGGTAATAGTTGGACTGGAAAAGAACGACCTTCAATCTCAATGTCACAATCGTCATATCCCACACGTATATTATTAACCGTACCATTAGTAATTTCTACCTCTAATGAACAATCTAAGGGAGTAGTGACTCTTTCTAGCTTAGGAGCAAATAATGTGGACACAACGACCTATTTGCACCTGAATCAAATAAAACAGAGGCAGGCTTTGAGTTAACAAGGAAGTACCACTTACCACTTCATCGTTGTTCCTTGCGTCATCAACCGTCATTTGAAGAGCTCTCACTTTTGTTGCTGTCGTGGCGGTCTTCTTTCCAGCATTCTTCATCTGTGGACAATCGGCAATGAGATGACCCGTTTCTTGGCACTTGTAACAACGAGTCTTGTCCCTACATTCAGTGGCAAGATGTCCCGACTTCCCACACTTATGGCACCTTCTCGTCTTGTCGGTACAATGCCCTTCATGAATTGTCTTGCAAAATGTACACCATGAACCATTCTTCTTTTTATCCTTGTCACCACTCGAACTACCACTTCCACGGAACTTCTTATTATTATTGTTATTGGAAGACCAATTTGACCTTCTTTTAAATCCCACTTTCTTGTCGTCGACCTTTCTCAACTACTTTCTTGTCCGAAGCAAAATCATCATCAAGCTTTTTAGACTCCTTGATTGCTTCAGTCAGAGTCTTGTGCTGCCTGCAGATCCCTCGATAACTCGGAGGCAAACCATCAACATAGCAAGCAACCTGATCCGCATCAGTACGGAACAGATGGCCTACGAACTTCATCTTCTCCATAAAGGAACGAGCATAATCATTAATTTTGCCAACTTCAGCTGTCAAAGCACGGAACTCTTTTTCCATTTTACGCTGCTCATGTACCCAATATATTCCTCAATGAATTTCTGCTTAAAGTCAGCCCACGTAATAGCGGTTACCATAGCCGGAGTCATCGAAATAGTAATGCTCTTCCACCAGTCCCGAGCACCTTCTTTCAACATCCTGCTAGCACACAACACTTTCTTATCCTCGGGACAATCACAAGCTTCAAAACCATCTCAGTATCATCAAGCCATTCCATGCAACCTACTGCATTAAGTGTTCCATAGAATTTCTAAGCTCCACACTTCTGGAAACTTTCAAACTTGAATCGAGGGGCGTGAACATCATTAGGAGGAACCACATTAACATTAGCATGGAATAACAACATCATCGACCGGTGGCTCAGTGTGGTGAGAAGGCACAGAGGGACTGTTACCAGTTCCTTCTGCGTTAGCTGCCAACGCCTGATTCAACTGTTCTTGCGTTTGGGCCAACTGGGCCTGAAGAGTTAGCACAAGATTATACATCTCCGTCTGATTGGGGATCTGATCCACCGCTACATCGTTAACTCTCGGAGGATTGCCAGGTGGTGGAGGCATCGGACCCAATGAGCCTGGTTGATTAACACGGCGGGGGTTCACACGATTCACATTAGCATTAGCAGCAGCATTAGCAGCATTAGGAGCGTCTGCACCCGGATGGACAGGTGGAGTAACGCTAGCAGTAGCTCCGTCGCGTTGGATGTTGCGGTTGCGAGTGTTTACCATTTTCCTTCAATAAAATGGTGGAGTCGATAAGCGTAAAATAAAACAAAAAGCTCGTCGAAATAAGGCTAAAACATATCATCGTAACGTAAACATCTCGTAAGCCCTACTACACTCGCACTCATCCCAACCCATCCTACATCACATGTCATCTCTAGCTAAGGCATCCTACGAGTACCTAGCATGCACACCTTAAGTTTAAGTCCAAATCCTATGGTCAATAGGCCTTGGTTCACTTAAACTACTTCTCTGATACCAACTTGTAACACCCGTCGTTTAAAAATATGGGTTTTCAAAAAACTTTTCACCTAACGGTGTTAACTTGCGGAAGTAAAGACTGTAAAAGTCAAAACCGATAAAACATTTCGGTTTCTGCATTTATTTGGTGTTACATGCCATATCAAACAATAGTTCAAATGAAAACCCAACGGTTGCCACATAAAACAACCGTTCACACATCACTACATAAATTCGACATTAAATACGAAATGTAACGAATGTCTAAAGTAAGCATCGTCTAAGGGTAGCTAAGGCTCCTGCATTGCATCTACCCAAGCTCACACGTCCTGCATCTAGTTTCCATCAAGCTAAACCTGAGGGAACAACCACATTAAGAAGCAAGTGTTAGCTATAAGAATAGCTAAGTAAGATAACACTTAATTTAAAAACATTTGTCCAATTAAAACAATCTTCATTATTAGACAAGTTTTATTAGGCACAACACACATCACACGTTCACACATATACTGCATTTCAACTTTGTTTCAATTAGGATAATCATCCTAAATGTGCCTATCCTGCATTAGTTCACACATTGTCACACGTATCTTCATTAACTGCATATAAGTGTGCCCTGCATCACACCCGACTGGATGATTAGTCAAAAGACTACTCATCTTACGTCGTTAAGGAATGGCAAGCCAATCCTTGAGTAATCCGTATATGAAGGTTGGTCAAACCCCTCGTATTACTCGCCCTGCGTTATAGATACCACGTTGCGAGGAGCCACCCAAGCAACAACTGCATCTACGCACTCGCCCAGGCTAGTACGGGTTAAGCTTAACACTTTTCACTGCATCTGTTTTATGAGCTCAATTTCACACATATAGATTGGGTCCCTGCATTCCCAAACATTCACACACATATAGTCTAGGTAACACACATTCCTAGACATTCACATACTTTAACTTCATTACGTTTGGATCCTTAAACGTGCAAGTGACATAGCAACCTAGCAAGTCTAGTGAACTAGGCGTACAGGTCTGGCATGCATATTGCACATCAACTTCATTTCTATATATCATACATATCAAGATACTTCATTAAACTACATCAACTGCATAACTACATATTACATTAAGCAATACTGCATTACACTACAATAGGGACTGCATCTCAGGTCTCATGGTCAACTGCATAACCCATAATACCTCCCAAGTAACCCATATGCCCACATGCAATAATAAGGTACCAAATGGAAGTGTTTACGATTTGAAACCAGCTTTTAGTTGATCCCCCAGCGTGTCAGAGTAGTGTATCTTACCTCAAAGGAGCGCACGACAAAAGGCAACTACGTTACTGTGCAAAGCAAGTATTCCTGACCTCCTATAATCATTAAGCGATCATTAGACAAGCTAAAACCCACATCATTAAGGTCCTAACTCAGACCTAAACACCTATCTATATGACCCATGACAAATCTAAATGCATTGGAGGTTTGATTAATACTTTAGGACTCATAGAATCCGACGAAACTCGACCTTCACTCACTAATTCAACCTTTCAGGAAACTTGACTTCAAAATCCTCCTTTAAGAAAGCATTACCATTAGAAAATAGACTCTCACACGATTCTAGGGATAGCTTACTTGTCAAAAACGGAGTCACGGTTCAAAAGATATGGCCATTTGAAAATTATGTCGCTTTCAAAGGGAATCAAACGAATTTAGCTTCCAGAAAACGAATTTAGCTTCCAGAAACGAATTTAGCTTCCAGAAAACGAATTTAACTTCCAGAAAACGAATTTAGCTTCCAGAAAACGAATTTAACTTCCAGAAAACGAATTTAACTTCCAGAAAACGAATTTAGCTTCCAGAAAACGAATTTAACTTCCAGAAAACGAATTTAGACATCAGGAAACGAATTTAGACATCAGGAAACGAATTTAGCTTCCAGAAAACGAATTTAGACATCAGGAAACGAATTTAGACTCAGAAACGAATTTAGCTTCCAGAAAACGAATTTAGCTTCCAGAAAACGAATTTAACTTCCAGAAAACGAATTTAGATCCCACAAAACGAACTTAAAGTTCGTTGGACAACACTTGAACCCAGAAAACGAATTTAAGATCCAATTTCGACCAGAATTCACAAAACGGCTTCGTCCTTCAATTTTCCAGAAATCCTTCGATTTAGGCTTCACCCAAAACATGTTTTCGACATAATTAAACATATTTTGATCATAATGATCGATTACAAACTCGTTTGATGTCGTTTAGATCATTAATTTGCTTAAACATATTATGAACCCTAATTTATTAAAACTCCTTTATAAAATCAGATTTGCTCCTTTAAAATATAACTTTGAATCTGAAAATCTAATCAATGAATTGATTATTATCTGTAATGCCAAATAGGATGCAATACCCTTGACAAAACACACTCGAATCACACGTAGAAAAGCTTTTCGGCTTGAAATTGATGAAGGATTGCTAAGGGAAGGCTTAGGGTCTGTTTAGAGATTGTTTTGGCTGCATAATATCATCTAATGGCAGCTCCTAAACCCTTAATCCCGTTTTTAGATTTCAACCTATGTCAAAATCAGTCCCTGGACTTCTAAACCCTTCATTATTGGTCACAAACTGCATTATTGACCATATACAACATTAGTCCTTCATTAAAAGGCACTACATAGCCTTTAAGCGACATTAATCATCACTTTTATTCGTCATTAACATTTAGGCTTTTAAACCTAACTACTTTATCTACGTTAACCACACATAACTACATTCAAATATTAAGTAAAGACTTAACGACACCCCAAATTGACTTAACGGCATTAGTCAAACATTAAATAAAAGTTCGGGATGTTACACGAAAACTGTAAATTAAATTGATTAATAAGTTGTGCGAAAGAAAATATAGATCCAGTGGGTAAATTGAGTAACCACTTTAGGGCTGCCCCTGATAATGTGGCGCCAAATCCTTTGCACAGCATGCTTCCCTTAAATCTGTTGGGATTGGAACTGTCTCCATCTTTTCCAAGTATTGAGCCACATGTTCCTGAGGATCTGTCGTTCCATCATATGTTTTCATATGAGGTGCTGAAAATTTCTTTGGAATTTCCACATTGGCTATGGCGGGTGCAAATCTGGAAATTCTGTATGAAGATGGATCTGCTTCTGGAATTGGTTGACAAAATCCCGGAACTGTCGAAATTAGTTCCTTGATTTTCTGCAACTCTCTCGCCACGTATGCATTCGCCATATTATCCTGCATTTGGTTAACATTATTTTCATAATTAAAGGAGGGGGAGTGACACCTGGAACCCCAGAAGATGATGGCGGGGTTTGCTCGTTATTCTTTGAGTTATTTCCTGCATGAAATAAGGAACCAGATCCAGATTTCGGAGGAGTAGAGAACATGTGACCCATTGACTGAGTCTCCGAAACTCCTGTTCCTCCAAAATTAATACTCCTATTATTTAAAGGAGAGCTTTCTGGTCTGTCAGGATCTTGAATTCTGATCTCTTGAGTTCTGGGTTCTTGGCTCCTGCTTCCCGACATCTTCGACTCCAAGCTATTGAATCTAGATATGTTGTCTTTCTGTGCTTGCTTCATTTGTTCCTGAAGAACCCTAAACATAGAAAAAATATCTGTGTCAGCACTGGATTCATGATGTGTAGTTTTTACCTGTGAATCCAGAGATGGTTCTGGATATGGTCGACGCGCTTGAGGCATCGGGCGATTTGGATCATATCCTAACGACATATCTTCAATAGCCTTTCCAGTATTTTTATTATTATTATTTTTTGGAGGCTTATTAATCAGATTCTTCAAAGTTACAGATCCAGAAGCGGCGGAGAAGCATTTTGAGAAGTATACATTTTTTGTAGATCGGTTTGAGAAAGTTTTTGAAACTGAATATTTAGAATCGTGATAAAATTGTAAAAACACCTTTTTTCCCCACGGTGGGCGCCAAATTGTTTCGGACAAAAATTACCTAAGATAATTTTGTAAAGGATTTAAGATAATTTTATAACCGAAGATTTGTAAGTGAGGTTTGGTGTTTTAAGATCTTCAAATAAAAGAAAAGTTTTCTTAAAGATAACGATGTAAACTAAGAGTTTTGGCAAAAAAGAGTTTAATGAAAATCTTTGAGATAGAAATACGTTGAGAAAGTAAGAAAACTGTTGAAGATAAAGATAAAATGCTGAAATGCAGTGTTATGATCTTGAAGATAAATGTAAAATACGACGACACCAGAATTTTGTTGACGGGGAAAAACCCTTGATTCAATTAAGAAATCTTAGGTAAAAAACCGCGGGAGGATTCAATCGATCCTACCTATGTTCTTTTCTTATTATTTGTGGGTGATTACAATACAATGATTTTAAGAGTGATTTG
Source organism: Erigeron breviscapus (assembly GCA_034093135.1). Classification (NCBI taxonomy): domain Eukaryota; kingdom Viridiplantae; phylum Streptophyta; class Magnoliopsida; order Asterales; family Asteraceae; genus Erigeron; species Erigeron breviscapus. The sequence goes on along the minus strand of CM067175.1, from coordinate 54,852,231 downwards.
ATCGAGCTAATTAGTATAAAGAAAATAAGAATGCAGTGAATATGTGTGTGCAAGTACAAGTGAGTGAGCAGTTATCCTAATTTCGATCAATCACCTCATATTTATAATAGAAATCCCTAACTAATCTTCGAAATATCTGGGATCTTCCGTGTTGCATTGTTCAACGTGCAAAGAATGAGCAAGTGAACGTTGAGTCTCTTTTGACACGTTTATTCTTCAATTCTGTTCTGATATCCAAGGGAGTCCGCTTTCCTTTTTCCTTGATAAGTTGAATATCTATCCTGAAGTTGTTGATATTATATTCTTGACCGTTAGAATATTCTCTAATATCCTGGATGACGATCTTAAGTTCAGGATCCTGCAAAATACAAAAAGCATTATCGTGTACAACAATGATATTCGTTAGTAATATCTTTAATCAGGATCATAGTAATAAAAATCTGACCCCAAACAACAATGATCGAAAGAAAAAAGTGAATGATTAACAAGCTATAAGTGTAGTAAGTAAAGTTGCCGTGTGTTGATCGTTGTGTCTTGATTGATCCTTTCTGTTGAAGATGCCTTGGTATTTATAGAGCTGATCGTTAAACTGAATTATGCGAAATATCTGGGATCTTCCTGAACTTGCTCGCTACGCTGAAGAATTGGTGAAGATGACCGTTTGAGAGATTTTCCACACATGGTAAAACTGTTATCAATCCCGATTCTTATGCATGAAGTGGTAAACTATCCGTTGAGACTTGTTTCTTCACGTTATAAATGTTCTTTAATCATCACAATTGTTCCTGCATACAATATCTTTTCGTACTAGATATACGTTCTGTTAGTGCATGTTTCTCGGTCACAAAAGCATTCTAGATGTGATGTGTGTTTTATATTCAAGTCTTGTAATTTATCTTGTAAATTACTGTTTGTCAATGAAATTACCTTGGCATATATTGTTGATCATATTGGGATCCTTTTATATATGTTTATATGTTTGTTTATTATTTATGTTTTGCAGGTACTTGACATGAATGTAGACATTACATGTAAAGGGTAATTAAGTTAATGTTGGTTCTGCGTTTAACAGCAGTAGAAACATTAACTTAATATACTTCCAATGGTAATATAGTCGATGTTGGTCATGCTTCTACAGCAGTAGGAACATCGACTGAGTCAATGTTGGTTCTGCTTTTACAGCAATAGGAACATTGGCTGAGTTAATGTTGTTTCTGCGTTTTACAGAGTAGGAACATTAACTCAAATATTCCTAAGTGTCATTTGAGAGTTCTTGGGAACAAGCAAAAGTTTGCTTGTTCAGAAGAACACTCAAATGGTTTGAGAGTTTCTTGGGAACAAGCAAAAGTTTGCTTGTTCAGAAGAACTCTCAATCAGTTTGAGAGTTTCTTGGGAACAAGCAAAAGTTTGCTTGTTCAGAAGAACTCTCAAACAATTTGTGTGTTCAGGGAAACACACAAACAGGCCAAACCCTAATGGGCATTATGGGCCTGACATGGAAACACGCAAACCCATAGGGTTTTGAGTGTTCCTGTTTGCGTGTTCTTGTACAGTACTTTGCGTGTTCTTAGTACTGTACTTTGCGTGTTCTAGTACAGTACTTTGCGTGTTCTTAGTACTGTACTTTGCGTGTTCTTCAAGTACGTCTTTGCGTGTTCTTAGTACTGTACTTTGCGTGTTCTTAGTACTGTCTTTGCGTGTTCTAGTACTGTACTTTGCGTGTTCTTAGTACTGTACTTTGCGTGTTCTTCAAGTACGTACTTTGCGTGTTCTTAGTACTGTACTTTGCGTGTTCTTCAAGTACGTCTTTGCGTGTTCTTAGTACTGTACTTTGCGTGTTCTTAGTACTGTCTTTGCGTGTTCTAGTACTGTACTTTGCGTGTTCTTAGTACTGTACTTTGCGTGTTCTTCAAGTACGTCTTTGCGTGTTCTTAGTACTGTACTTTGCGTGTTCTTAGTATGTCTTTGCGTGTTCTAGTACTGTACTTTGCGTGTTCTTAGTACTGTACTTTGCGTGTTCTTCAAGTACTGTACTTTGCGTGTTCTTAGTACTGTACTTTGCGTGTTCTTAGTACTGTACTTTGCGTGTTCTTAGTACTGTACTTTGCGTGTTCTTAGTACTGTTTGCGTGTTCACGTTTTTGCGTGTTCTTAGGTAAAGATTGTTTTCGGGTGCGTTTGAAAGAAAGGTTCAAACTTGACGCCAAAATAAGACACATCTTAATCCTAAAAACTGTTATTTCAAACTTTCCGGGGTCAAGGGACAATATCGGGTTCGGGATCTAAGAAAGATCGGAAAAACATCCGTTTTGCGTGTTATTGTATAGTACTTTGCGTGTTCTTAGTACTGTACTTTGCGTGTTTTTGATACGTACTTTGCGTGTTCTTCAAGTACGTTTTGCGTGTTCTAGTACTGTACTTTGCGTGTTCTTAGTACTGTACTTTGCGTGTTCTAGTACTGTACTTTGCGTGTTCTTAGTACTGTACTTTGCGTGTTCTATACGATTTGCGTGTTCTATACGTCTTTGCGTGTTCTTGAGTGATTTGCGTGTTCTTGTGTACCTGCGTGTTTATAAGTTGAACCACATACACAATGGCAGCAAATTATCTTAACCAATTGATACTAATGGACCATGAGACCGGTAAGGGTAATTCACCGCCCAAGCTAATGATCATAGACCAATACTTTTCTTGGAAAGGTCGATTCGAATCCTTTATGCAATTCACGGACATTAGAATGTGGACTTGTATGACAGAAGGATATAGTGCCCCAACATATGAGGATAGTGGTGTTAACAAAGTATATGCTTACCAAGACATGACTGAATCTAATAAAAAATTGTATGAGGCAGAGAAAAAAGCACTATCATGTTTAAAAATATCATTGCCACAAGAAATATTACTTTTATTTAATGGATTCAATACATCTAAAGAACTTTGGTTAGCATTAAAGAATCATTGTGAAGGGGATGAAACACTTAAAAAGAATCGTAGAGACCTTTTAAAGCATTAGTATAATGTATTTAATGGGTTAAGAAGTGAAAACTTAGATCAACTAATTACAAGGTATTATCATTTGCTAGCAGAATTGCAAGCATTTGAGGTTACCTACTCTGAAGAGGAAAAAGTCGAGAAATTTTTGAGCTCCTTGCCGGAAAAGTGGAGTAATTATATTACTACTTTGCAGGAGAAAGCAGATTTCTCTGATATGTCTTTGACTCAGATAGTTGCTAAGTTTAGGGGACAAGAAATGAAACTAAAGAGGAGGGAAGCAGGATATAATAATGCTCAGATTCCCGAGCTTTATTACGGTAGGCCTTCGATCAATGTGGGTCCAGTTTCCTTAGATGGAAGCACAAGTGCCTTCCCGAGTGAAGATGTTGACTTACAGAAAATCTCGTTTGACTCTGAGGGGAACATATGTCTTGTTTCAAGTCAGAGCAACAATCTAGGCAACCATCAGTGTCCTACCTCTAGTGCTAGTTCCACCGTGCCTATAAGTATCAAATGTACGGAAAGTCACTTATCCGTTCTTGTGTCATTCGTGACATCGTATGAACAGTTTATCCAAGGAAAGGTACAAGATCCTAGTCTTATAGATGATGACTACGAACAGATTGATCCTTTGGACTTAGAAGAGATTGACTTACAATGGCAAATGGCCATGTTGACTCTTCGGACTAAACGGTTCTTATCAAGAACAGGGCGAAAGGTTGTGGGTTCCAAGCTTGGCTTTGATAAGTCAAAGGTAAAGTGTTACAATTGAGAGGGCTTTGGATACTTTGCTAGGGATAGCCAGAGACCCAAGAAGGATGATAGGTCTATAGTGACTCGTCAAAACTTCAATCAAGGTGAAACAACATCTCCTCCAGGTGCTCCACAACGAAGATATTTTCAAGGGTCAAGTTCGAATGCAAGCAACTCTTCTCAACAAAACAGTTATCAAGGTTCCAAGGTTGAAACTCAAAACTCTAATAACCAAAGTGGGTCAAGAGCTTTGGTGGTTCAACAACAAGAAGGTTCATATGACTGGGGTTCTATTTTGGAAGAAGCCGACAATGCCTATCTTGCTGAGAATAGTTCAGATGTGTCATCAGATTCAAGATCAGATATTCCTGAAGGTGATGACACTGGATCATTCAAAAACCCTGAAAAATCAATAGTTGTGAGCAGTTCAAACAAAGTCGAAGATCAAAAGACAATATCGGGTCAGGTGAACTTCATGACGAACTTAACTATCACAAAGTATCCAGTTTCAGTAGAAAGGACTGACAACATGTGGAATATTGATACTGGATGTTCTATTCATGCCATTGGAGATAGTAGTGTTCTGACAGACTTTGTTAAGATTTCTAATGTTCTAGTGAACTTTGCCGTACCTACACAGGGAATCGCAACTGGTCATGGTAAAGTGAGCGTCACTAATCTTTATCTTGACAAAGTGTATCATATTGAACATCTTAGTCAAAATCCTTTGAGTGTCAGTCAAATGCATGATGTATGTCATGAGTGGGACAAGGATCATAAAAATGTTCCTCGTTTGGTTCCTGAAGCCTCCAGGGTTGATGAGCCATCAACAAGCAGAGAAGTAATTCTGGAAGAAAACGAGACATTACATTTGAGACACTCAAAGTCAACTCCATTAAGACCTGTGAAAACAATGAAAGAAGTTTTGGAAAGACTTTCGTGCATTGAAGAGATGACTGAGTATGGAATTCCTATTACGGAAGAAAATCTCAGAAGATTCAATAGGAAGAAAAATGTCAAAAGAATTTCCTGCTTCATATGTCGTACGAAGGGTCATGTAGCTAGCATGTGTCCAAGTAAAGGAATAAATAGAGAAATGACTCATTCAAGGTCAGAACATACAGATACTAGGATATGCTCAAGCAGTGATGATCATTCTTTAGACAATCTATCCAGGCTTAATGAGAGAAACCTGAGAAATAGTTCTCAGAAGTGAAGGGAAAAGATATGATGAAAGAACAATACAGGGAATCAGTTGGAAACCTTGTTGGTTCTTCTCAAAGACTTCCCATGCATGCCTTATCTACTCAAAGATCAAGAGATTCAGAGAAGAAATCAGTTGGAGAATGTCATTTCAGACAAGTGTCTAATCATGCGACTTCTTCAAATTACCCTTCTTCAAGAAAGAGATCAGAGAACTCTGGCAGTAGGTATCCTTCATACTCATATGAAGTGAGATCATCTGCCAAGCCTACAGAGTATCACAGTACTTATTATGATCGATTTGCTGGAAAAAGTGGAAGTGATTTCAGATCAACATCTCAGAGCTACAATGTTGGTGAATCATCTAATGCCTTTCGTAAGAAGCAGCATCAAAGATGATTCAAATCAATTGAACAAGATTTTGGGAAAAGGAGGCTGGGGAGAATTTGCATATCGGGATGATTCGGGAATAATCCGGACAAAAAGGGTCTGGGTTCTTGACGAAGAAAACTAACTCCCTTCATTAGTGCGGGGGACACAGTCAAGGAGGACCATGTATTTTTGGTGATCGGTGACTGAGTCCTAGGCACATTTTAATTAGATAACATAGTGGGTTATCGAACTTTTGCTGTATTTTCTTCATTGTAAATCATGGTGCAAGTCCCATGTATGTTATTTATAATTTGTTTATAAAGGAACGTATTTGGGAAAAACGAGTATATATAAGGTGTTTATGTTGATCACTTCTGATCACATGTCAGGTGAAATCTTTTCTTATGAAGTCAAGATGTAATCTGAATCACGTTATTATCTTATGTCTTTTGTTTTTGTTGTATTTGAATTTATTAAACAGCATTGATTGTGTCCAATGTCTATTATTGTCAAATACTTAACAATGGTGCTTTGTAATTCATTAAACAGTGACATATCGGGTCTTGATTTAACGATTTTACGTTGTAAGATTGTCTAAGTGTTGACAATTATCAAGAATTACTTTATCGAGAAAACACTGATAATAGTGATATAGAATAAAATTCGGTATCTGTCTTATCGTGTTCTCTAAAGGATTCTTATGCGTTAATCATACCGGGTTCGAGAAAATTCTTTGTGAATTTTCAAAGTGTTAATCAAGTTCGTGAAGGTTAACTTTTTGGAAAAGTCAAAATTCACTTGAATCGATATATTAGGCTAAGTGTAATATGCGTGTTTAGCCAAGTGGACATCATATGCGTGTTTTGCAAAGTGGGCTCAATATGCGTGTTTGTCAAAAGGGCTTACTTTGTGTGTTTCACTGATAGGCCACATATGCGTGTTGTGCAAAATGGGCCTCATATGCGTGTTTCAATGTCCGAATAGGGTTTGCGTGTTGTATTGGGTATATATAGAATAAAATACGCAGTTAATGATTAATTTCAAATCATTTGCATGTTCTTTATAAAACCCTATCCATTTGGGCATTCCCTGTCCGAGCACTGTTCACACTTCGATTCATAAGACTTGATTTTTAGTGTTTAATCACACAAGAAACACTTACATTAACACATTTCGAACAAAGGTACTTGATTAACAACGTTTCTGGATCCAAATCTCATGTTTTATGATTAAGTTTTTAGGGTTTTAATTTTCAAACTAAAATCTCTAAATAGGAACATAAACATGATATGGATTAAGAAATGGAACCTAAAAATTGATAAATCGGACATATACGATGCTAATCGTACCCATTTAGGAGTTTTTAGTGTTCAAATCAACTGGTTTAAGTTTTGATGGGACGGTTCTGCATTTGCGTGTTCATACACCATTTGCGTGTTCTTATGAACCCAGTCAATTATTAAAACTTTCCCAGTTTTGCGTGTTTATGATGACGTCATCATGAAGAACACACATATGACTAGTTTGCGTGTTCTTATGTCAAATACACTTTTGCGTGTTGTGCAAAATGGGCCTCATATGCGTGTTTCAATGTCCGAATAGGGTTTGCGTGTTGTATTGGGTATATATAGAATAAAATACGCAGTTAATGATTAATTTCAAATCATTTGCATGTTCTTTATAAAACCCTATCCATTTGGGCATTCCCTGTCCGAGCACTGTTCACACTTCGATTCATAAGACTTGATTTTTAGTGTTTAATCACACAAGAAACACTTACATTAACACATTTCGAACAAAGGTACTTGATTAACAACGTTTCTGGATCCAAATCTCATGTTTTATGATTAAGTTTTTAGGGTTTTAATTTTCAAACTAAAATCTCTAAATAGGAACATAAACATGATATGGATTAAGAAATGGAACCTAAAAATTGATAAATCGGACATATACGATGCTAATCGTACCCATTTAGGAGTTTTTAGTGTTCAAATCAACTGGTTTAAGTTTTGATGGGACGGTTCTGCATTTGCGTGTTCATACACCATTTGCGTGTTCTTATGAACCCAGTCAATTATTAAAACTTTCCCAGTTTTGCGTGTTTATGATGACGTCATCATGAAGAACACACATATGACTAGTTTGCGTGTTCTTATGTCAAATACACTTTTGCGTGTTGTGACATATGTGTGTTTCATGACTTAAAAATTTTTTAAATTGAAAAATTTTAGAAAGTAAAATATGAAACATAACTCGCATTGACTAGTCAAACCCGACACCATATGTGTGTAGTGTCACCGTATGTGTGTGTATAAGGAAATTGCTGGTTCTAGGACTTATGAAAATTTTCAAAACGGGAAAATTTTCAAATGAGTCAAATTAGAAAGTGCAATGACCTTATAAAATTGGACTTTAGAAAATTTAAGAAAAACCAGTGGTTTTGGTTAAATTTAGTAAAGTTCAATTTGTCGTTTATTAAAACTAAAAATGTTTGGGAAGATTATGAAACAAACAGTTTCACTATCTTGGAAAACATTAAGAGTTTTAATTTCGATGTGTTGTTTCGATAAAATTGGTGATGTTTTGGAAGATTATGAAACAAATGGTTTCACTATCTTGAAAAATATTAAGAATTTTATCGTTCAACTTATTTGTCGATGGTTAAAGTTGATAACATCTTCAGAGCTAGTGAAACTAAGAGTTTCAGGGGCTTAGAAAATGTTAGGAGCTTTAAAGTTCGACTTTATTTGTTGTTACTAACCTTTTATTTGTTGTTGTTTGTATCCTTTTTGCAGATGGCCGAGAGACACTTCTACAAGAATCATAACTACTTGATTGACCTGGACGTGAATCAAGGCAATGATGGGAGATTTGTCAGGATTCTTGAGTTTCTGCAGCAATCAAGAATCAGACATGTTCTCACTGCTGACCCAGTTATCTATCTGACTTATTTAAGTCAATTCTGGGAATCTGCAAGATTGTTACCTGGTGCTGTCCCAAGCATTGAAGCAAGGGTGAACAATCAGACCTTCCAGTTCACTGCCTCAGACTTGATTGGTATTCTTGACTTGGGAACTGAAGATCAAGAGGAAGGCATGAATGGTCCAACCACATATCCCCAAGAGCTTAGATTGGGAGCATTCAGAAGAATGGGGTATGTCGGTCCTGCAAATCGGAACACATTCCAAAAGAATTGTTTACTGGGCAGGTGGAAATTCTTTTCACATGTGATTCTTGTTGCTTTGAGCAATAAGAAGTCGGGTTACGACTCATTGAATGTTGAAACCCAATCACAAGTGATTTCTTTGGTGTTGAACAAGCCTTATAGCTTCTCTCGTTATATCTTTAATGAGATGTGCAGGCAGATAAGGGCGAGGGATGATGAGAGGTTTTTGATGTATCCGAGGTTCGTGATGCTGATCATTAATGCTCGACTACCCAATCTTGTTCCGGAGAGTCCCACTAAATCGGTGACGATGATGCCTAATCGTATCTTTAACGATAGTTATAGATATCATGGAAATCTTCCACCACAGGCTAGACCGAGGGACAGAAACCTCTTTGGGGCGCTTGTTAATCCCGCTTATGTTGCTCCAGAACATAATGGATTCGCGCATGAGGATTCTGACGTTGAAGGTGATGTTGCTGCTGCTCCACAGCCAGTCCCTCCACAACCTCCAGTTGCACCAGTGATACAACCACAACAACAACAACAACAACAACAACAACAACAACAACAACAACAACCAGAACAACCACCTCCAGCTGCAGCAGAGGCTCCTCAAGTGTGGTTGATCTAGGAAGAGGTTGTTCAAGCAAATCCTGAGATCGTTGCTGAATAAGAAAATGCACAGAACCAAGAAGTCAACATGGATGTTGACGATAGGGGTTTAGGTCAGAGCACGTCGACGATATGGTTATTGATAACCAAGAAGACGTTGCTGATGACATTGGAGGAGATGTCAACCTAGGAGAAGGAGGAAACGGGGAAGATGATGAGATGATGACGGGGATGATGGTCCAGATAATGCTGCTTGCAGAGTACCCATAAGTCAAGGTGTTGGTAGTACTTCTGCAGCAGTGGATCTCCGCATGGCCGAAGCTGATTCCTGGCCAGTTGTATAAGAAGAAGATCCCTCTGGGTCGGGGCTCAGTCTCAAAAGAAAGAGACAGAGTCAGGACGAAGGGGTGTCTAATGCAAATGAGTCGTTGGGACTCATTGCGGAGACATATTCTTCTGAGGTGGAAGAGACGAGACAAGATTTGGACGAGCCAGAACCAAGCGTTCAAGAGCCTGCGCAGAACTTAAACGAAGAAATGACTGAAGGGCCTCTCCATTCTGAGGATAGAGGTAAAGGATTGATGGTTGCACCTTCTTCAAGTTCAGCAGCACCATCAACTCCTCAAGTTCATGTCAATCCGCCTGTCATCAAACCAGCCGTTGTATCACTGGTTCGCGCTGAAGATGACCAGTCACCTCCAAAGGTAATCAGACTTTTGGAAATCAAGATTGGAGATAGACCAGTCTTGATGACTGCAAAGCCTCGCAGCTCTACAATCACACCAATCATGTCTACGTCAACAACTCCACCGTCTACAACAAGACCATCAGTGACTTCTTCACAGCAAGGAGCTGCTCAGATTAACACGGAGAGAGTATCCAAGTTAGCTGAGGACATCCAGTGGATGAGAGCTCTAGTTTCCGGCTTGTCTAACAAGCTTAAAGAAAAAGAAGAGTCACACCAAAGAGATGCTGACCTCGTAAGACAAAGTCACCTAGAGCTAGAGAATAGCCAGTATGACCTGCAGGAAGCAACAATCAGCTCAGTTAATGGGATAGTTGACTCCATTTGGCTGCACCACAAACTGCTGAAAGGCCAAGCTAAGCATCTTGAAAGCTTAGGTAAAAGGTCTGCTGAGCTGCACAACAAGATCAAAAATCTTGAATCTCAGGGGGAGAAGTCTAGCTGCAAGGATGACGCTCTCAAACATCGTCAAAGGTACGATGGGGATGAGGATCCGAGTGGTTCTAGATAGCAGGAGGAGATTCAGAGATTTCTGATCTCAAATGTTAATGCAGCTCAGGGGGAGCAGTGTCAGCAAGGTCAATCTAGCCAAGCTAATGCTTCTTCATCTAATCCACCAGCCGTAGATGAAGTGGCTGGTATTAAGGAACAGCCGACTGGAGGAGTAGGAGTCGGCATTCAGGTCAGACCAACTATTGAGGAAGAAGTTGGGAGTGAACTCCTGGATGACGACGTTGCTGTGTACTTCAATTTTGATGAGTATGGAAGCATGTTTGATAATCCGTCAGACTCTTCAGCTCAAGACAAGTGTTCATATCTTAATACAATACTTGATATACTTGATCTAAAAGAAAAGGGATCAAATGAGCTTTCTCTACAAGCAACCGGTGTTGAGGGCAAGGTTGGGGTAGACAATCAATCAGAGTTAGGCTCTAATCGAGAGCTAGGTACTGCTGAGGTGATTGAAAAGAAGAGCAGGAGTCCAGTGGATGCAACACCTGAAGTTCCTGAAGAGGGTTTTGGCCAACACTTAGGAAGACAAACGAAGACTTGTAGGCCACATCTAGATGCTGGTGTCAAGGGCGAGACTGTTGGTGCATGTTTCTCGGTGACAATAGCATTCTAGATGTGATATGTGTTTTACATTCAAGTCTTGTAATTTATCTTGTAAATTACTGTTTGTCAATGAAATTACCTTGGCATATATTGTTGATCATATTGGGATCCTTTTATATATGTTTATATGTTTGTTTATTATTTATGTTTTGCAGGTACTTGACATGAATCTAGACATTACATGTAAAGGATAATTAAGTTAATGTTGGTTCTGCGTTTTACAGCAGTAGGAACATTAACTCAAATATTCCTAAGTGTCATTTGAGAGTTCTTGGGAACAAGCAAAAGTTTGCTTGTTCAGAAGAACTCTCAAACAGTTTGTGTGTTCAGGGAAACACACAAACAGGCCAAACCCTAATGGGCTTTATGGGCCTGACATGGAAACACTCAAACCCATAGGGTTTTGAGTGTTCCTGGCCCTTGCCTATAAATAGGGATGTGTGTTTATGCGTGTTCTAACAAGAGTGTAGAGAGAGAAACGAGCAAATCTTGAGAGAGAAACTACTAGAGTTAAGAACACACAAATCTAGTAGATCTTGAGGGTGCTACTCGTCTCACGCACGAACCGCAAAACACACACCCGGTTTGGTTGGTTTGTAGACTTAGATTACCACGTTGGTTGGTAAGGTTTGTCCGGAAAGCCGCCTCACTATAATAACCAAATACGGGTGTTTATGTTCACGCAAAGATATATATATATATATATATATAATATATATATATATAAATATATATATAAAGCTAGATATAAAAAAATCATTGGTTATCTATATATATATATATATATATATATATATATATATATATATCACTATATTAACCAAATACGGGTGTATTATATTATATATATATATATATATATATATATCATATATAAAAGGTAGATATAAAAACCGTGGGTTATCTCGAGGGATTCCGCACCTCGACATATCCTTAGTCAATCTCGGTTCGATAGAAGAAGTAGACCCGTGGGACTTACACGTTCATTAGTGATTATATTGATCTTGACGATCTCAATATCCTGTTATAAGATAATACAGTTAAGATCCTTAACTAAAATAGCAATAGGGATCCTTTAAACAGTTACGGATTATTATACGAAACTTCGACAAGTCCAAAGTATAAATAGTATTAAGATCCTAGTTGTGAAAATTCTACCCCAAAAAATTGTCCCCAAAACTTATATTTCATTGAAAATAAATATAAGGTAGCCATAACAACGATTTTTCTTAGGTATTTGTTCTTATGCTTCCTTTTATCTACTTTTCTTGCCCAGATTTATCTCAGAAAATAAAAGGTCAGTTTTCTTTTCTACGGTACTATAATTTTAGGGTTAGCATTTCAGTTTTAATTTTCTACCCGATAGACGTTATTTTGAAATCAGGTTAGATCTGAGATCTATTTTCTAAGAGTTTCTATTAATACTCTTAGTTCAATCTTTAATTTAGGAAACAATATTTGCTTTGTCTGAATCGATTGATTATTGTATTATTGTAGTCTAAGCTATTTCATAGGTATATTAATTTTGTATTCGTACTTTATTATATTATTAATGGGAAAAAGAAAGTTAATGGGAAAAAGAAAAGGCGGACAACTAATGTCAGAAGACTTATTAAGTTATTAGAAATTCCGGCCAAAGCTCCGTTTAATGGGAAAAAGAAAGTTAATGGGAAAAAGAAAGTTAATGGGAAAAAGAAAGTTAATGGGAAAAAGAAAGTTAATGGGAAAAAGAAAGTTAATGGGAAAAAGAAAGTTAATGGGAAAAAGAAAGTTAATGGGAAAAAGAAAGTTAATGGGAAAAAGAAAGTTAATGGGAAAAAGAAAGTTAATGGGAAAAAGAAAGTTAATGGGAAAAAGAAAGTTAATGGGAAAAAGAAAGTTAATGGGAAAAAGAAAGTTAATGGGAAAAAGAAAGTTAATGGGAAAAAGAAAGTTAATGGGAAAAAGAAAGTTAATGGGAAAAAGAAAGTTAATGGGAAAAAGAAAGTTAATGGGAAAAAGAAAGTTAATGGGAAAAAGAAAGTTAATGGGAAAAAGAAAGTTAATGGGAAAAAGAAAGTTAATGGGAAAAAGAAAGTTAATGGGAAAAAGAAAGTTAATGGGAAAAAGAAAGTTAATGGAAAAAATTGTCCCCAAAACTTATATTTCATTGAAAATAAATATAAGTTTTATTAGTTACGGTCGGCCACTAAAGTTATGGGATAAATATAAGGTAGCCATAACAACGATTTTTCTTAGGTATTTGTTCTTATGCTTCCTTTTATCTACTTTTCTTGCCCAGATTTATCTCAGAAAATAAAAGGTCAGTTTTCTTTTCTACGGTACTATAATTTTAGGGTTAGCATTTCAGTTTTAATTTTCTACCCGATAGACGTTATTTTGAAATCAGGTTAGATCTGAGATCTATTTTCTAAGAGTTTCTATTAATACTCTTAGTTCAATCTTTAATTTAGGAAACAATATTTGCTTTGTCTGAATCGATTGATTATTGTATTATTGTAGTCTAAGCTATTTCATAGGTATATTAATTTTGTATTCGTACTTTATTATATTATTAATGGGAAAAAGAAAGTTAATGGGAAAAAGAAAAGGCGGACAACTAATGTCAGAAGACTTATTAAGTTATTAGAAATTCCGGCCAAAGCTCCGTTTACCGAGTTGGTCTCCCGGTTGCCTGAACATGTTACTTTTGGTAGTTCAGTTAAAGATATCTCTAAGGTACCAATTATTTTGTCTATTTCAAAAAGTAAATTACTTCGTTTATAGTCTGACAATATGATTTATCATATAGGGTATCGAACATCTGATTTTGAGCTTCGGAAGAGAGTTGAATGAATTGGAATTAGAGATTGAAGTACAAAAGGAGTTAGTTGTTATTGAAGAAGGTAAGAAGGATGACTTGTTGCTAAAATGAGTTAGGAACTCAGAGAATTCAAAAAGGAAGAAGAAAAGAAACTCAAACTTCAGAAGGAGGAGTCTATTCTAAGTGCTTCCGTAACAATTCTTCAAAACAGAATCGAAATGGCTAAGGTTGCAAAGGAAATGGGTTGTGAACCGTCAGGTTGGGATATCAAAGCGTGGGAAACTACTTTGGCTGGACTGATTGTTAAAGAAGTGAGTGATGATATTCTTTTGACTCAAACTGAGAAATCTGTGAGCAAAAGGCGCAAAAGAAAGTCAGGGGAAGGAAGCGGATCCTTGAAGAATGATGAAAACAGGATTTTAGTTGAATAGTAGTGAGGACACTACGTGTTGATGATCTTTAATGCTTATTTGGTTTTGTAATTTTTATAAACGGTTCAGTGTGTTATGTGACAATAATGATGCCTGTTTGGGGTCAGGTTTTCTATAACTATGATCCTGATTAAAGATATTACTAACACATGGTTTTGTGGTACACGATAATGCTTTTATGTTTTGCAGGATCCTGAACTAAGGATCATCATTCAGGATCTTCAGGAATTAGCTAACGGTCGAAAATAAGTGTCTACATTCATTCAGCCTATTAAGCAAGAAAATAAACGTGCAATCCCAAGGATATCGCAACAAACTTGAAGAATAAACGTGATAAGGAAGACTCAACGTCCACTTTTCAACTTCAGCACGGTGAACAATATCACACGGAGGATCCCAGATTTTTTGGATAGTTAGTTAGGAATTTACATTATAAATAAGAGGTGATTGATCGAGATTAGGATAACTGCTCTCACACTTGTATTCTCACACACAAACTCACTGCATACTTACTTTCTTTTTCGTTTATTAGCTCGATCAAATCACTCTCACCCTCATTGTATTGTAATCAACCAAAATAATAAAAGAACTAAGGAAGGATCGATTGAATCCTCCCGGGGTTTTTTACCTAAGATCACTTAACTGGATCAAGGGTTTTTCCTCGTCAACAAAATTCTGGTGTCGTTGTGTTTTTCTGTTTTTCTTTAAGATCCTAGCTTTAATTCGCAGTGCTTTACTTTTATCTTCAACAGTTTTCTTAATTACTCAAAGTATTTCTCTCTCAAAGGCTTTCTTAAAACTCTTTTTAGTTAAAACTCTTAGTTTTAATCGTTATTGTTAAGAAAACTTTACTTTTAATTGAAGATCCTTGAACACCAAACCCCACTTACAAATCTTCGGTTCTTGAGTTGTCTAAAATCCTTTATAAAATTATCTTAGGTAATTTTTGACCGAAACAATTTGGCGCCCACCGTGGGGCAAAAAGGTGTTTTTGCAATTCAATCACACTCCTAGATTTTCAGTTTCAAAAACTTTCTCAAATCAATCTGCAAAAATGTCGACTTCTCAAAATGCTTCCTCTGCTGCTTCTGGATCTGTAACTCTGAAGAATTTAATTAATAAGCCTCCAAAAAATAATAATAATAAAAATGCTGGGAAGGCTATTGATAATTCGTCTGCAGGATACGATCCAAATCGCCCAATGCCTAAAGCACCAGAACCTTATACAAATCCATTTCCGGATTCGCAGGTAAGAACTAGTCGTAATGAATCCAATACTGACACAGATGTTCTTTCTATGTTCAAGGTTCTGCAGGATCAAATGGCCAAAGCGCAATCAGAGAACCTCTCTAGATTCGATAGCTTGGAATCAAGGATGATGGGAAGCATGAATCAAGAGCCTAGAAATCGAGAAATCAGGATTCACGATCTCGAGGCGCCAGAAGAATCTTCCATGAACAACAGGAGCATTAATTTTGGAGGAACAAGGACCCAAGGGACTCCAGGGACTCAGTCAATGGGTCATATATTCTCTACTCCCCCTCCAAAACCTGGATCAGCTTCCTTCTTTCACGCAGGAAATAACTCAAATAATAATAATAACGAGCAAACCCCTCCATCATCTTCGGGGGTTCCAGGTTTTACTCTTCCCTCCTTTAATTGCGAAAATAATGCTAACCAAATGCAGGATAATGTGGCGAATGTGTATTTGGCGAGAGAGTTGCAGAAAATCAAGGAACTAATTTTGATAATTTTGATAGTTTTTAGCGAATGTGTATTTGGCGCCCACCATCCATTGCTAATGTGGAAATTCCCAAGAAGTTTTTAGCGCCTCATATGAAAACATCTGATGGAACCACAGATCCTCAGGAACATGTGGCTCAATACTTGGAGAAAATGGAGACAGTTCCAATCCCGACAGACTTAAGAGAAGCATGCTTGTGCAAAGGTTTTGGGGCTACATTATCAGGAGCAGCCCTAAAGTGGTTACTTAATTTACCCACTGGATCTATATTTTCTTTTGCGCAATTAGTTAATCAATTTAATTTACAGTTTTCATGTAGTAGGGTTTTTGAGAAAATAACAGGTGATCTTTATCAAGTCACTCAAAGAACTAATGAGTCTTTAAAAGAATATCTTAACAGGTTTACGAAAGAGTCCTTAGAAATCCCGAAATTAGATATGACCACTGCAGTCCAAGCTTTGAAGATGGGACTAAGCAAGGATTCTCTATTCTATCAAGATCTCGTTATGACGCCTTGCAGATCTTTAGATGAAGCGAGGAATCGTGCTTTAAGGTTTATTAGACTCGAAGAGGACGAATTGCTAAGAAAGAGGATGGAAGCACCCTCAACATATGATCGTCCAAATAGAAGGGCAGAAACTCCAGTGTTCCGACCAAGCAAAAATAAACCCTATACAAGAGCTGTGCAGCAGAGAGCAGTTGTAGTAGAAAGACAGGAAGAGATCCTCAATATCCTGAATTATCAAAATATTGTTTTCCTGTTGATGTTGCAGGAATAGTAGCGGTAATGAAAAATCTTGGGGACAAAGCCAGATGGCCTCCCAGAAATCCAAAACCAGATGCCAACAAAGACAAATCAAGATGGTGTGCCTACCATGAAGATTTTGGGCATACCACAGAAGAATGCTATGCCTTCAGGCGAGAGATTGGGATACTCCTTAGTAAAGGCTATCTGACAGAGCTCTTTGGCAAAAAGAAAGCTCAGGATGTTGATATAAAGGATTTGGGCAAGCAAAGCCAACCACCAAGTCCCAAATCACCTCCAGCTAATGCTCGAATAATCAATTATATTGCAGAAGGATCAGAGGTGTGTGGAACATCTTTTTCAGCAGCAAAGAGAAACGCCAAGGAAGCAAAATCTGAAAGAGGAGATAAGCCAAACCAAAGATCCAGTGTGCTACGCATGGATAAAGTGACATTTGAGGAAGATGATATGGACAACATTCAAGATCCTCATCATGATGGTTTAGTTGTTACTTTATATGTGGCTAACCATTTTGTGCGCAGGATCTTGATCGATAATGGCAGTTCAGTCAATATCATAAGATTGGAGACAATGAAAAGGATGGGGATCTCTGAAGAAGAAATCGGCGGGAAATCCACAGTTCTCGTTGGTTTCAGTGGTGAAACGAAAAATACTTATGGCGAAATTAAATTGCCAGTTTATGTCGAAGGGGTAAATTCGATGCAAAAATTTTGTGTAATTGATTCTTTACCTGGCTGTAATATTATTTTAGGTAGGCCGTGGATACATGAAATGAGAGTTGTTCCCTCAACTTACCATCAATGTGTGAAGATCCCAACTCCTTGGGGGGTGGTGAAGATAAAAGGAGATCAGCAGGATGCTAAAGAATGCTATATGGCATCAATGAAGCCTACAACCAAGCCTACTGAAGCATAGCAATTAAAGGGGAACATCCTTGATGTCAAAGAATTTGAAGATCAAGACGTGAAAGAAATGCCAATATCAAATGAATATCCTGACATCAAGGTGTTCATTGGAAAAAAGATACCAGAGGATCTTGAAAAGGGTCTTATTGAGTTTCTGAGTAGAAGGAAATCTACATTTGCTTGGAAACAAGAAGACATGACAGGTATTTCTAAAGATATTATTACTCATAAATTAGGACTTGATAAAAGTTTCAGGCCTATTCAACAAAAAAGAAGAAAATTCGCACCGGAAAGAAATGCGATTATTCAAGAGGATGTTGAAAGACTCTTGAAAGCGAAGATGATCAGAGAAGTGAAGTTTCCAGAATGGCTTGCAAATGTTGTAGTCGTGCAGAAGAAGAATGGAAAGTGGAGGGTCTGTGTAGATTTTACAGATCTCAACAAGGTCTGTCCTAAGGATCCTTTCCCACTGCCACACATAGACGCAATGGTAGACGCTACAGCTGGGCATGAAATGTTGACATTCATGGATGCGTCTTCAGGATTTCAACATATTCAAATGGAACCTGAAGATCAAGAAGCAACAGCTTTCATGACTCCCACAGGTATATATTGTTATACTGCTATGCCCTTTGGATTGAAAAATGCAGGTGTGACGTATCAAAGGTTAGTCAATATGATGTTCAAAGACCAACTGGGGGATACGATGGAAGTCTACATCGACGATATGGTAGTAAAATCAAAGAAGGCAGAAGATCATCTCAAGGATCTTGAAGTTGATTTTGACATACTGGATCGCTACAATATGAAGTTAAATCCAGCAAAATGCAATTTTGGAGTAGGAGCAGGAAAATTCCTAGGTTACTTGGTAACCAAAAGAGGGATAGAGGCGAGTCCAGAACAGATAAAGGCAATCATGGAGCTGAAATCCCTTACAAATGTAAAAGATATTCAAAGATTGACCGGCAGATTAGCAGCTCTGAACAGATTTATATCAAGATCCTCAGACAGATGCAAGGAGTTCTATGATATGTTAAAGAAGAATAAGAAGTTTGAATGGGGAGAAAAACAGGAAGAAGCGTTCCAAGCATTGAAGACGTACCTCTCAACTCCACCTTTGTTGATGAAGCCAGAGAAAGGTGAGATACTCTTTCTGTATCTCTCAGTATCTCCAGAGGCAGTAAGCGTTGTGCTTGTAAAAGAGCAAAAAGGTAAACAACATCCTGTCTATTATGTTAGTAAACGCCTGCTAAATGCTGAAACTAGGTATTCACACTTAGAGAAATTAATTTTAGCTTTAATAATGGCCTCTACTAAACTTAGGCATTATTTTGAAACACACCCTATCCATATAAAAACTAATTATCCAATAAAAAATGTGCTTAGGAAACCAAAATTATCAGGTAGAATGGCTAAATGGTCTGTGAAGTTAAGTGCATTTAACATAACTTATGAACCTAGAA
Organism: Erigeron breviscapus; assembly: GCA_034093135.1. Taxonomy (NCBI): domain Eukaryota; kingdom Viridiplantae; phylum Streptophyta; class Magnoliopsida; order Asterales; family Asteraceae; genus Erigeron; species Erigeron breviscapus. Next base: position 54,833,156 of record CM067175.1, on the reverse strand, counting down.
CTGCTATTAAATCTCAAGCCTTAGCTGATTTTGTGGCTGATTTTACTAGTGATTTACAACCAGAAGCGGACTTAGAAGTTAAAATGTTAACTGAAAATAATGAAAAATGGACTTTACATACTGATGGTGCAGCCAATGTAAGAGGAATAGGGTTAGGAATCATACTAAAATCGCCACAGGGGGATATGCTACCTCAGTCTATTAATTGTGAATTTACTGCTACTAATAATGAAACAGAATATGAAGCTTTAATAGCAGGATTAGAGTTAGCTAAAAATATGGGTATTAAATGCTTGCAAGTTTATGTAGATTCTTTGTTATTAGCAAATCACTTTAATGGGTCTTATGCAGTAAAAGGTGAAAAATTAATGGCTTATCTAGAAATAGTAAAGAGTTTAGCCAAGAACTTCGATTTCTTTAGCATAGAACAGGTCCCAAGACAGGAAAATATTGAAGCAGATGCCTTAGCTTACTTAGGATCCTCACTTAATATTCCACCTGACACTAAAATACCAATAATAAAGATAATAAAACCGGCCATAGAAACTTTGCAAGTTAAAGCAGTTGATGACCAAACGTCAGAAGAGTCTAGTTCTGGGGACAGTTCAAAATCTTGGATTGATCCGATTATGAAATATTTACAAGAAGGAATTATCCCAGAACAAGAAAATCACAGGGCTTTCAAAACAAAGGTATCATATTTCTCTATTATACAAAATAGATTGTACAGGAGATCACTTGCAGGTCCATATTTAAGGTGTTTAGAAAAAGAAGAAGCTCAAGAAGTAATGAGAGAAATACATGATGGAGAATGCGGTAATCATTCTGGAGCCAGAGCATTACGCACCAAGATAGTCAGAACAGGATATTACTGGCCCACTATGGATAGAGATACAAAGGATTATGTGAAGAAGTGTGATGGTTGTCAAAGGCATGGTAACATATATCATCAGCCAGCTGAACCAATGTATCCCATTGTTTCTTCTTGGCCCTTCATGAAGTGGGGGATGGATATAGTTGGACCAATGCCAAAAGCGCCTTGTGGAAAGAGATTTATGTTAGCATTAACAGATTATTTCTCGAAATGGATAGAAGCAGAAGCTTCTGTTCATATTAAGGAAACAGAAGTAATCTCTTTCGTTAAACGCAATATACTCACCAGATTTGGAGTACCAGCTGAGATAATTTGTGATAATGGGTCACAATTTATTGGGAGAAGAACGACTGGATTTTGTGAAAGTTATGGCATAAAAATGATCACATCTACTCCTGTCCACCCTCAAGCCAATGGTCAAGCAGAATCGAGCAATAAGATTATTGTTAATAATCTTAAGAAAAGGCTAAGAGGCAAGAAAGGATTGTGGGCAGAAGAGTTGCCATTTGCACTTTGGGCTGATAGGACCACTGTCAAACATGCTACTGGGCACACACCATTTTCTTTGGTATTTGGGACAGAAGCAGTACTTCCAGCAGAAATGATGGTGCCAAGAGCGAGATCCAGTTTGGAGACAGTTCAAGATAATGATCAAGCATTATTTGAAGATCTTGACTTAGTTGATGAGTTAAGGGAAGCTGCAAAAATTCGTATAGCTGCTTATCAACATCAAGTACAATAAGAATATAAGAATTAGAAGATTCAAAGTTGGAGATTTAGTATTAAGAAAAGCTTTTAAGAATACAACGAAAAAGTATGATGGAAAGCTTGCTCCAAAATGGGAAGGTCCTTACTTTATACATTCAGAAGCAGGTAAAGGATCCTATTGGCTTCAAGAGCCAGAAGGTAGAATGATTCCAAGAGCTTGGAATGCGATTCATCTTAAAGCATATTATCAATAAATAGTTGTTGTTTTATTTAAATTATTATGACAATAATACTGACTTGAGCGTCGGAGTGGCATTAGCCAAAAGGGCTAATGTCTACCCTTGGTATGTGTTTTATTGGTCTTATGCAGGATTGTCAGCATTTAGGATCTTGATGGATGAAGATCACAAGCTATTATCCAAGGTACAGATCCTGAATCAGAACAGTTTCTCCTAAGTCTAAATCCTACAAATGGATTACAGTGGATTGAACTAAAACTTCATTCCTAGGTTGAAGGGATCACCTTCTCGAACGTCGAGGTTAACATTAACACCTCATTTCGCCCGGGACGCACGTCATAAAAAATTCTTGATTGTGGGTAGACCCTCATGGTTAGGAATTTTCAAAGGGTTGTTGATTTTGCAATCAACTCATTTGGTTATGACCACAAGTGATAAAAACGGTCATCAAAAAAAATAGGGATAATTTCTCTATTAAATACAAACGATTGACAAACGAATTGGCCAATAAACTAACAAATGGATTAATAAATGAATTTCTTTTTAGTGTCTTTTTTCTTGAAACAGGAAAATAAGATTCAATAAATGTTGGTTGTCGCAAAGGTATGTGTTTTAAAAACTCTAAGTCTTTGTAAAATGTGCAGGATATGCTTAAGGAATGGAAGTAAAGGTACGCATATACAAACAAAAGATTAATTTCATTTAGTACTAAATAAGTAGCAGTTTACAAAATATTTATATGTACAAACTACTACTAAACTAAGACTAGTGGACTCAAGCCTTTTCGTCACATCTATCATTGTCCACACCAAAACCTAGAAGCCCTAAAAATACGACCCGCCTCGGAGGATGTCATCTGCAATGCTGTCGTTGACGTCAGGGTACTTCTTCTTCAAGATCAACACTACCGACTTCAAGTAGGCCATGTCATTCTTGGCATCCCTCAGTTCCTCACGAGCACGGTTGATCTCGTCATAGGTTTGAAGGATCTCTCCTCTTAGGGCCTGGAGATCATCACCCCATTTGCTGATAATCACGGTGGTGAGTTCTTGATGGGATGAACAGATGGATTTGGACGACATGAAGCAGAAGAGGATGTCCGTAAGAAGTTTGTTATTTAGCTTTCATTGTTCTTCACATCGCTGGATAATCTCTTCAAGATGCTGCAAAATAAGAACGGTTAAAGGGAAAAGAAAAAATAACTTTTATAAAAGGCAGTAAATAAAAAATAAAGTTTTACTTTGTTTTTCCAAACGGGAGTAGAAGATGAAGATGCCATTGTTAAAGATAAAAGTTTTTTGAAGTAGAGAGGAAAAAGTTTTGAAGATATTTTGAAAAGATGAAATATGAGATTTATGTGGAGACGGTTGAGGGTAAAAGGATTTAAATAGGCGGAGAGATAAGGAGTCATGGGGGACAAAGTGATAGGTTATATGTCTCATTGTAAGTCCCAACTTGTTAGATGGTACTACTGAAGACACCTCTATGTCGATGGTGGAGTTACTTTGCAATATACTTACTAAACTGGAGACGACCAGTTAGATAAGTATATACCAAGTTCTAGATAGATTACTTATATAAAAGACAATAAGTAAAGAACAATGCAATAATACAATAACTTGTAAACAATCTTGATGAGACAATATGTAGTTTTCAAAGTGTAATTTATTTATTGATATTAAACAAATTACAAGGTTGATGCGGAACCAAGATAATACACAAATGTAAATATCCTAACAACCTATGAAATACAATTGATCTATACTCGGAATTTCTCTTCTACAATCGAAACACTTAAAGTAGTGAAATGTTCCTTTTAGCGATTGAGAGAATATTGCACAAGTTCACCAAGAATATTGCAGGTTTGCAAAGTAAGAAGTTATTCGTTTGTGTGTGAAATAACTTGTTAAATAACTTGTGTTTCTTGGTTGTGCAATGACTTGTATTTATAGGCAAAGTTAACATATGGATGTTAACTTTAGCCGTACAAAAGTGGTTGGAAGCATTTAAGGAATAGCATTTAATTCCTTAAAAAGTGTTGTAAAGTCGCATGTTACAGTGACTTTACACAACCACCTTTATGTACCTTTTAATACTTAAATAATAAGATAAGGCTTATTATCCGGGTAAAGGTACATAAAGTATACAAGTCAATTCCTCGTAATCAGTGTAAAGCTTTGTAAGGGCTTTCCACTGAAGGTCTCCAGTTTGTAACTGACTAGAATGTCAACTGGGCTTCGCTGCCATTGTCATTCTCTTTCTTCCATTTGTTGTCTTCGACTTCAAATGGAATGTTTCTTCAACTTGGTCAGTTCTCAACTGGAGGAAGTCTTCAGTTGCGTTAACTGTACGATGCAACTGGACTTCAATATATTTCTCGACAAATCTTCTTGGTCACCAGTTTACTGGTCACCAGATGCAACTGGTGAACTGGTCAGTGAAAACTGGTGACTGGCCAGTTCCAGGTGAACTGGACCTAACAAATTCCCCCTATTTGTCTAGAAATATAGTCCAAGTCTTTTCTAGTTTTTGTATCTATACAAGTGTGAACTATAGAGACTTGTTTGATTTAAATCTATCTAAGGTATCTAAGGCATTTTTATAGATCAACAAATGCCTTAGGTTTTTCTTTTTGTGTTTGTTAGATTTTAATCTTTTATCTACCTTGTGGTTACAAACTGGTAACTTCTTTTATACAAGGAGCAAAATTTACACAAGTTACAACAGAATGTACAACAAATTACAAGAAGATAAAAATGAAGAAAGAACTTAAACTGATGGCCCTTCGCCAGTTCTTCTTCTTTTGGTCACAAGAGAAATAGGTTGAGTGTCTTCAGGGTCAATATTCAGCCTTTGCTCCAGATTCTCTTTATGTTGAATCTTGCCCTTTAGGAAATTTACCCATGCCTTCTCAAACCTATTCTTTTGTGCCTTCGCATCCAGCACCTTCACCATCTCGACCCATTCACTGAACCCAAACTGCAACACACCAGGATCATCAGTTCTCACTAGTGGCCCACCAGCATACTTTACTTCAACTCTAAAGACCTTGGTGCCTGGCTTAATTGTGATGTTGACATTTGTTATAGTACCACCATGTCTCCTGGTTGACATGATCTGGGAGTAGTAGTTTCTTGCTTCAGTTTCATTAGTGATTTTAATACTCCCAGCACCAGCAGCCAGTACGGCGGACTTAATGTCTTCATTTGTTACCTCGCCAGTTGGTTCAATGAATGTGCTAAGATCAGCATCCCTGGCAGCTTTGGTCAGTAGTCTTCTAGGTTGTTGAACCCTTCTTGGTGGATTCATCACTTCTTTCACAACCTTCTTTACATTGGCAATTCTTTTCAGAATCCCACTGGCCCTTAGCTCCTTAGCCCTCTCCACAGAAATGTTCAAGCTTCTGGCATCAAATTCAGCCTCATCCTCATGATAGTGTCTTTCCAGTTCAACATCTAGCATTTCATTTAACTGGTCAACTATCCTAGGATTGTTCTTAATACTGAGATACTCCTCCTTAGTGATACCTAGAAGATTGGCATCACTCATATCTAGCAAGTTCAGTTGTGTGAGATGTGCCCTGGCTTCAGCTTGGTTCCTTTGTTTCATTTTCTTTCGTTCTTTAACACTATCACCAAGTCTGGCCAGTCTTCTACTATCACTGTCTGAAACTGGAGGCAGTACATCAACATTACCAGTCTCAAGCATTTCCATTTCAGTGGCCGGCTGGGCTTCTTCAGTTGCTTTGCCCTTTCCTTTATCCAACACATTCCCCCTTACACTAGCATCACCAGTTTGCTCACCAGCATCAGTACTGGCAGCTAAGCTTAATTCCCTTCTTGGTAGAACTGGTGGTGCAAGGACTGTACCTCTTTCCCCCTTGGCAGCATCGAGACCTGCCCTAATAGCTTCCCATTCAGAAGGATGTGATGGCAACCGGTCAAGAGGCTGCCACGACTGCATGTCCTTGCACTCTTTAAAAATCCCACACATCATTCGGAAGGACCTCCAAAGGTGGCTGGTTTCTTTAGACTGGGCCAAGACATTTGCAACAACTTTGTCTTGACCAGTTTTTAATTCATTGAAAACCTTTGATTCTTCATCAACACCAGCACCCACCTTTTCCTTCAAAGTATCATCCCTCTTCTTCAAATCCTCCACTTCATTGGCCAGTTTATTCAAAGTTTCAGTGTGAAGAGATACTTGGGTGCTCAAACCTTCAATGCTGCCCCTCAACTGGTTGATCTCACTGGTAAGTGGGGCCAGATCAACCTGAGGAGTGGCCAGCTTGGTGATCTCAGACATCACCCTTTCAATCAAACGATCTTCCCTAGCACCCAACATATCTTCCATTTTCTGACCAACTGAAGATACCATCTGCTCACCAAGACCAGTTAAATCTAGGCCAGGTCTCTCAATAAGTTCCTTGACCTGCCTTTCAATTTCCTTCAAGTCTACTTCAGAAGTTCTGACAGTATTGGTAAGTAGACTTGAGATAGAACTGGTGACCTTGGAGTGAGTTAGGTCAAAGGCTTCCTTCAATGTACCTGCCAAATTATTGCTGCCAGTGACCAACTCATTCAATTTATTAAACACCAAGTCCTCATTTAATGAGAACTTGTTTATCCCCAGATCAACCACCTTGATATTTGTCAATGAGTCTTTGTGGTATCTGGAGAAGGACTTGGTGTTCTTCTCAAGTGTCTTCTGAATCTCCTCCACCCTGGTTAGAAGGTTTTGGAGATCGGATTGTATAGAGACAACTTGAGTGTCCAGTGACAAGGAAGAAGGTGTCACTGGACCACGAGCAGTTACTACTGGAGCAACTGGAGGAGGCAAACTAATGGAAGTCTCCCCAGTTGTCAGGCCAGCAGTTGAATATATTGGAGGAGTGGTAGAAGAAGAAAGGATAGGAAATTCAATGTGTTGTTCATGCTGAGAAAGCTCAGGTGTGAACAACGGCGACGGTGGTGGGGGCATTTCTCGAGCAAAGGAGAATTGCCCAGTTGGTAGAGGAGCGGTATTTATTGGTAAGGAAATATAAGTAGGCACATTATGCTCAGATAGGGAAAGTGAAATTGATGCTTCTGGAGGGCAGACTGGAGATGAAGGGTCTTGTGCTTGTACAGAAGCACCAAGAATCTCCAAGTCTGTTTCTGTACCTTCTGAATCCGAAGATTCAATAAGGATTTCCTCGTCGTTAACACCCATGTCCAGATCCATGAATGTGACAGAGGGCTGACCAGTTACCTGGTCAGGCTCCAGATGACCTTCCCCAGTTTCCTGGATGGGTACATCTGTTGATGGATCAGATACCGAAGTATCGTCACCAGGGATAGACGTGATAGGAACGGCTTGAGTTATGGTTGTTCTATCACAACCACAACTGGAGACGAACTGGAGGGTCCCTCATTATTTTGAGGCCCGCCCAGTTGTCTTTCTGGTTCACTTTCCAAAGGTGCACCAGTTTTAGCAAACGCCAGTAGCATCTGCTCAGGAATTTCAACCTCACCAGCTTCAGACACTAGTGAGTCTAGATTCCTCAAAACATCTGGCCTTGTGAACGAAGAGTCTGTATTTCTATACTCTTCTTCACCCAGAATCTGCCTGAAACACAAAGAAAGAAATCTGGAAAAGGGGATACAAACACCCCTTGAGCCTTTCAGCTTTTGCACAAGACTCCTAAACAATATGTCAGCAAAATCCACCCTCAACCCCTTCCACAAACAATAAGCCATTTCAGCTTGTGAAGAGTTGATCTGGTCAAGACCACCTGAACTACCACCCAGACTTTCAACCAGATGTACAAAGAAATACCTCCATGAAGGTGTAAGGCCCTTCATGGTCATTGCCCCCTTGGTCTTTAAAACACCATCACTGTCCAAGCACTCCTTATGACCCATCTCAAGGAGTACTTGACGAAAATTGATATTTGAGGCTAGGACAACTGGAGACTCACCCTCTCTCCAGTAATTGAGGCGAAGAGCATCCCTCAACACTTCTACATCCAGAGTACACTTGATTGTTCCATCCTTTAAAGTGAAACTGATGGATGAACAATCAGAAGAAAGTGTGGCAGTGAACCAGAACTCACACAAGTAATCATGATACATCTTGCGTGGGTTCCTGGTGAATAAGGGTCCTATTGGAGAATCCTTCAAAAATTTTCTGATTCTACCAATAAGGGTTTTAGACCCTTGAGAGCCTTGTAGGCTAGCCAACGGATTGTTTGGGTTTAATTTTAAGGCTGCGCTATAAGGAGAACCAGGTGCCTGGGCGACATCTGGTGAGGGATTGTAAGGAGCAGTCAAGAGATTTACATCTCTTGATCGGGATGATTTAGGTGCCATTGAATGAAATTGAAATTTGAGGAATATTTAGGGTTTTGATATTGGAAGCAAAGAGAAGAATGAAATTGAAATTTATGATTGGAAGTAAATGAAGAGAGTAAATGAAGAGAATGAAAAAGAAAGTAAATGTGTTATGAAGTAAATAAGGGTATTTATAAGGGGATTCAAGATCCCAATGTAAACCCACAAATCATATTTTATTAAACCAAAATATTTTCGAAGATATTTTGAAAATAAAATATAATTTTCCATGTAAGCATTAAATGTTACCATGTCAGCATTTAATGCTACGACGGCTTACTTTACCCATAACCCCACACACTTTTTGTTTTCCCAACACAAACAGTTGTCAAGTACTTAAAATGGTTTCATACACGTCAGATCACGATATCAAGTGGTTTAAAACACTCGAGTATCATCACGTGTCACACAAATTGACCAAGTATTTGTAACGTTATGAAAATTTGACAAAGACCGAACCTGGTAACTGGAGGATCAATCCAGTTCCAGTTCCAACTGAAGAGTTCTCCAGTTGCATTTTCAAACAAAAACGAATTTTAGTCAGAAAATTATTTTGAGTCTTTCCCCCTAAAATGATGATCCAGATATCAATTAGTGCCAAGATAGTATCACAAAGGCGTTCGATAGCCTGGCGAGCAAAGATAATCTGGACCTCCTCAACTGGAGAACTTCATCAGTGTCACTGACGCGTTCAATAACAAAGAAAGCTCCAGTTAAGGGTTTAGCATTCCCAGTTCGCTGATGAGATGTTTAAAAGTTTTCTCATCGAGAGGTTTAGTAAAAACATCAGCTAACTGTTTGTCAGTGGGGATGAAATGAATTTCAATATCACCTTTCATAACATGATCACGAATAAAATGATACCTGATGTCAATATGCTTTGTTTTTGAGTGCATCACTGGATTGTGAGAGATAGCAATTGCACTGGTGTTGTCACAAAAGATTGGGGTCTTGGTGTACTTCTGACCATAATCTAGTAACTGGTTTTTGATCCAGAGAATCTGGGCACAACAACTGGCCGCAGAAATGTACTCTGCCTCTGCAGTGGACATAGAGACTGAAGTCTGCTTCTTGCTGGTCCAACTCACCAGTTTTCCTCCAAGGAAATGACAACCACCAGTTGTGGATTTTCTATCAATCTTACAACCTGCATGATCAGAATCTGAATAACCCATTAGATCTAATCCTGAGCCTTTGGGGTACCAAAGACCAAGATTAGGACACCCTTTCAGGTATCTAAAGATACGCTTTACAGCGTGCAAATGTGATTCTTTTGGGTTAGCCTGAAACCTGGCACATAAACATGTTGCAAACATTATATCTGGTCGACTGGCAGTTAAGTACATCAGTGAACCAACCATACCTCTATAGTCAGTTATGTTAACTGGTTTGCCAGTTGGGTCAGAGTCCAAATTCAATGGTGCTGCAATAGGTGTGTTTTTCGATGGGATTGAATCATATTTGTATTTTCTTAACAAATCTCTGACATATTTTCCTTGGTTTATGAAAATTCCATTTTCAGTTTGCTTAATCTGAAGACCTAAGAAAAATGTTAATTCACCCATTAAACTCATCTCATATTCAGATGACATGATTTTAGAAAACTTTTTACACATTGCATCATCAGTTGAACCAAAAATAATGTCATCAACATAAATTTGTACCAATAAGATATTACCTCTTTCTTTCAAGATAAACAAGGTATTATCTATTGCACCTCTTTGAAAGCCATTTTTGAGAAGATGTTTAGTTAAAGTATCATACCAGGCTCTTGGGGCTTGTCTTAGACCATACAATGCTTTGTTCAGTCTATAAACCCAATGAGGATGCTTCTCATCGATGAAACCTGGAGTCTGCTTAACATAAACTTCTTCTTCCAATGTTCCATTAAGGAACGCACTTTTGACATCCATCTGGAAGACCTTGAACTGCAGATGGGCTGCATAAGCCAAGAATATTCTAATGGCTTCAAGTCTTGCAACTGGAGCAAAAGTCTCATCAAAGTCAACGCCCTCTGCTTGACAATAACCCTGGGCAACTAATCTGGCCTTGTTTCTTACAACATGGCCATCTTCATCCATTTTGTTTCGGTAGACCCATCTGGTACCAATAGGTTCTTTCTTTAACCCTGGTGGACAAGGAACAAGCTCCCAAACATTGTTCCTTTCAAACTGGAGGAGCTCTTCTTGCATAGCTTCCACCCAGCTTGGGTCTGCCATAGCCTCGTCGATCTTCTTTGGTTCAATTAAAGATAAGAAGGTGACGTTTAAGCATTGCTCACTGGTGGCTCTTCTAGTCTGAACCCCACTAGTTGGATTACCCACAATTTGTTCAATTGGGTGGGCTTTAGTCCATCTAGTGTACTGACTAGGCTGGTGAACTACAATATCAGTGCAAGGTACCTGGCGATCTTCTTCAGTTGCAGCAGCATCTGGAGAAGGATCAGTCCAAACAGCTTCTACATCCTCATCAGAGTCAATGAGGTCTCGATTGGCATCATGAAATTCCTCAGTTGAAGGTATTTCATGAGTAACTGGAGAAGTAGGGGCTTGAACTGGTGCTGATATTGGAGTGGCACGTACATCTGATCCAATCACCAATTCTTGTGGTAAGTTAAAATTGATGGAGGGATAAAATGATGTGTCACTAGTGCTTTTCTTCTTCTTGACTGGTTCCAGTTTGTTGTAACTGGAAGCATCTTCTGGTGAAACAACTGACCGATGAACTTGGTCAGTTTCACCAAAGTTGATTGGAATGACTGGAGAAATATCAAGGCTTGGTCTCTTGTTGATTGCTTCAGTTGATTCATCGAATGTGACATGAATTGTCTCATGCACCTTTTGGAGTCTATAATTATAAACTCTAAAGGCCTTTCGAATATCTGAATAGCCTAAAAATACCCCTTCATCAGCTTTTGCATCAAACTTTCCAAGCTGACTGGAATCGTTCAGTATATAAACTGGACAACCAAATACATGAAAGTATCCAATATTTGGTTTACGATTCCTGAGTACTTCGTAGGCAGTCTTCTTGTGTCTCTTGATGTAGACTGACCGGTTTTGGGTGTGACAAGCAGTTGCAACTGCCTCAGCCCAAAAACTGGTGGGAAGACCAGATTCAGATAGCATGCTTCTGGCCGCTTCTATCAGTGTACGATTCTTTCTTTCCACAACTCCATTTTGCTCTGGAGAGTGAACTGATGAGAAGTTTTGAGAAATGCCAGTGTCAGTGCAAAATGTTTCAAGTACCTTATTTTGGAATTCAGTACCATTATCACTTCGCAACTGACAAACTTTTCGAGTGTACTTGAGCTCAATTCTTTTGATAAGGGAGATGATTTCAGCAGGTGCATCACTTTTGGATCTGATGAATACCACCCAGCAATATCTGGTGAATTCATCAACCACAACTAGAGTGTATTTCTTTCCAGCTCTAGTTTGAACATTCACTGGACCAAAGAGATCCATATGAAGCATGTGAAGAGGTTCAGTGATGCTAAAATTTTGCCTAGTTTTGAAACTGGCTCTCTTCTGCTTGCCCATCTCACACCCTGGACATGGCTTTTCCTTATTGAAGGAAATCTGGGGTATCCCATCAACCAGTTGTTTGCGAGACAACTTGTTAATGTTCTTGAAATTAAGGTGGGATAACCTTTTATGCCATAGCCAGTTGGTGTCCTCATCAGCTTTGGTATAGAAACATTGCTCTTTTGGAGCTGGTTCCATATCCATGATGTACACATTCCCTTTTCTTGGTGCAATCATCACCACTTTCCAATCCTTGTTAAATATGGTGCCTTGTGCAATATCGAACAATACCCTGAAGCCATCATCGCAAAGTTGGCTTACACTGATCAAGTTATATTTCAAACCATTCACAAATGCAACTCTTTTGAATTCGACTTGTCCATTATTGAGCACACCATATCCTTCAGTCTTTCCAGATTGATCGTTACCAAACGTCACTGTCGGTCCATCTTGGACAGTGAACTCTTCCAGTAGGGGCTTACATCCGGTCATAGTCCGGCCAGCAGCGCTGTCCAGATACCAGATATTCTTCTTTCGATCGCCCTACACACACACAAAAATCATTAGTTATTTTTGTGAACCATCTTTTCTTGATGGGTCCACTGGACTTCTCTACAGAAGCCACAGTTGATTGTTGAGGTGTTGAACTGGAGGCTACATCTGGAGCATTATCACCAGCTCCAGGTGCAGAAGTAAAAACGATTGGTATTTGATACTTACTCACCTTGTGTTTACCAGATTTTGTTCCAGATGGAACATTCTTTTGTTTAGGTACAGAAGGGAGTGATTTAATGTTTTGTTTTAAAACTGGAGGTGGTGAACCTCCTTCCAGATTGTTAATTCGGGCAGTGCAACTCTGAACCTGCCGAGACAAAAGTTGGAGTTGCCTTTCCAAATTAACCAAAACATTGTTTTGTTCAGGCAGTTGAACCTTGGACATTGGTTCAACTGGGGATTTAGTCTTTCGGGTCTTGGGCTCCTTAGACTTATGAGGTAAAGGCTTGTTAACAGTGGCCTTTTTGACTGGAGCTTTAGCCTGTTTGGCTCCAATTTTTAAAACTGACTCCTTGAGAGCCAACTGGACACTTTGCAAATCATTCAGTTGTGGTTTGACATTGTTTAGTTCAATTAAGATAGTGTCTAAATATCTTTCACTATCTGCTCTAACAGTTTCTACAAATGCCAAATCACCACTTAATGATTCAGCCAGGTCCAGTTTTAATTCAGGGTCAACCTGGTGATCATAATCACATACCTTTTTCAGTATGATGTCCACCCATCTTCCAGTGACGACATCATCTTTCACCACATGCTGCTGTTGTTGTTGATCTTCCAAGGCCATGAAACACATGTCCCTTTCCTCTTCTTCATCTTCAGATGAGTCATCAGAGTACTCCCATTTTCCCTCAGTTTGTGCAATTAAGCACTGATCCTTTTTCTTATCCATGGACAGAAGGGCAATCTGGGCCTTAAGCTGCTTGTATTTAGCTTTGTAGCTATCATCAGGCCGATTGTAATTAGGGACAGAGGGGCCAGTTTGGTTATTCAACTGACTAGATCGGCATTCCTTCATAAAATGACCTTTCTTGCCACACTTATAGCATGTAAGATTGGTCTTATCCAGAGAGCTGGAGCTGGAAGCATTATTGGGGCCATTAAATCTTTTAGATTTATGCTTAAACCTATTAAAGGTTTTAGCAATCATGGCGACCAGATCATCATCGTCAGTTTCATCATAACCTTCACTGTTTTCAGTGGTCAGCCCAGAGTTTAAGAAACTGTTCAACATCTCCTTCATCGAGTGTGCCTGGACACTCTCAGCAGACATTAAGGCAGCACAAGGTCGCTCAATTACATTAGCAACCTTGGGACTCTGAGCATGGTTCATGGCATCTTGCTCAGCCACAAGTCTTGCAGCATTATTATCTTCAGTGAATCTGAAGGCTCCATAGAGCGATGCAAGAGTGTGAGAGTGCAAGGTTTTACCTTGTCTCAAGACAAGAACCATGTTTTCCCATTTAGATGGAAGAATATCACAAAACTTTTCAAGAAGAATATCCTTATCCTTCTCTACACCCAAACCTCTCAACTGATTGATGAGGCTAGAAAATCTGGTATAAGTACCAGTTAAACTTTCATTGGGCAAGGCAAAGAAGGATTCATACTTCTTGTTCAAAGCAACTTTTCTGGTGACAATAGTGTCATCACCTCCTTCGAATTGAATCACTAATTCATCCCACATAGACTTGGCACTGGGAAACAACACAAGTGTTGGAATTAGGTCTTCAGGGACAGCCCCAAGGATCATGTTTTTCAGTCTGGTGTCCAAGTCCACCAGTCTGCGATCCTCATCAGACCAATGGTCTTCTGGCTTTTTCCCTTGAGCCTCTTCTTCCAGTTGGATCAAGAAGAGGACTCACCCCAATAGACATAGGTATATATGGTCCATCTTTAATGATTTTCAACATATACCTCTCAATACCACCAAAATGCAACAGCATTCTAGCTTTCCATGTACCAAAGGTCTCACTGTTTCCATCAAATTTTGGAACAGGAGTGTTAGAGTAATGTACATGGACGTGGCTTGGGGTAGAAGGAGGAGGAGGGTTGGTGTTAACGTTTTGAAAAGGTGGTGAATTATTGTTCAATGGGTTTTCACCTAAACCAGAACCATCTCCACCTTCAGTAGTGTTCATCTTTGCAGATCTAGGCAAGTATATTAGCCTTCTGCTCTGATACCACTTGTAAGTCCCAACTTGTTAGATGGTACTACTGAAGACACCTCTATGTCGATGGTGGAGTTACTTTGCAATATACTTACTAAACTGGAGACGACCAGTTAGATAAGTATATACCAAGTTCTAGATAGATTACTTATATAAAAGACAATAAGTAAAGAACAATGCAATAATACAATAACTTGTAAACAATCTTGATGAGACAATATGTAGTTTTCAAAGTGTAATTTTATTTATTGATATTAAACAAATTACAAGGTTGATGCGGAACCAAGATAATACACGAATGTAAATATCCTAACAACCTATGAAATACAATTGATCTATACTCGGAATTTCTCTTCTACAATCGAAACACTTAAAGTAGTGAAATGTTCCTTTTAGCGATTGAGAGAATATTGCACAAGTTCACCAAGAATATTGCAGGTTTGCAAAGTAAGAAGTTATTCGTTTGTGTGTGAAATAACTTTGAATAACTTGTTTTTCTTGGTTGTGCAATGACTTGTATTTATAGGCAAAGTTAACATATGGATGTTAACTTTAGCCGTACAAATGTGGTTGGAAGCATTTAAGGAATAGCATTTAATTCCTTAAAAAAGTGTTGTAAAGTCGCATGTTACAGTGACTTTACACAACCACCTTTATGTACCTTTTAATACTTAAATAATAAGATAAGGCTTATTATCCGGGTAAAGGTACATAAAGTATACAAGTCAATTCCTCGTAATCAGTGTAAAGCTTTGTAAGGGCTTTCCACTGAAGGTCTCCAGTTTGTAACTGACTAGAATGTCAACTGGGCTTCGCTGCCATTGTCATTCTCTTTCTTCCATTTGTTGTCTTCGACTTCAACTGGAATGTTTCTTCAACTTGGTCAGTTCTCAACTGGAGGAAGTCTTCAGTTGCGTTAACTGTACGATGCAACTGGACTTCAATATATTTCTCGACAAATCTTCTTGGTCACCAGTTTACTGGTCACCAGATGCAACTGGTTAACTGGTCAGTGGAAACTGGTGACTGGCCAGTTCCAGGTGAACTGGACCTAACATCTTCATAGCCGAGTAAATTAATTTCACATCATGATCTGACTGTTGCTCTGCGACGCGCCCTTGGATAATTAAAAATGATGGGATACGCAATAAAAGTCTAGATACAAGACTAGTTAGGATGCTTATAGTATACGATTAAGAAATTTATATTTAATTCATGAGAAGTTAAATATAAATTTGGGGACAATTATTTGGGGTCAGATTTTCTATAACTATGATCCTGATTAAAGATATTACTAACACATGGTTTTGTTGTACACGATAATGCTTTTATGTTTTGCAGGATCCTGAACTAAGGATCATCATTCAGGATATTCAGGAATTAGCTAACGGTCGAAAATAAGTGTCTACATTCATTCAGCCTCTTGAGCAAGAAAATAAACGTGCAATCCCGAGGATATCGCAACAAACTTGAAGAATAAACGTGTCAAGGAAGACTCAACGTCCACTTTTCAACTTCGGCACGTTGAACAATATCACACGGAGGATCCCAGATTTTTCGGATAGTTAGTTAGGAATTTACATTATAAATAAGAGGTGATTGATCGAGATTAGAATAACTGCTCTCACACTTGTATTCTCACACACAAACTCACTGCATACTTACTTTCTTTTTCGTTCATTAGCTCGATCAAATCACTCTCACCCTCATTGTATTGTAATCAACCAAAATAATAAAAGAACTAAGGAAGGATCGATTGAATCCTCCCGGGGTTTTTTACCTAAGATCACTTAACTGGATCAAGGGTTTTTCCTCGTCAACAAAATTCTGGTGTCGTTGTTTTTTCTGTTTTTCTTTAAGATCCTAGCTTTAATTCGCAGTGCTTTACTTTTATCTTCAACAGTTTTCTTAATTACTCAAAGTATTTCTGTTTCAAAGGCTTTCTTAAAACTCTTTTTAGTTAAAACTCTTAGTTTTAATCGTTATTGTTAAGAAAACTTTACTTTTAATTGAAGATCCTTGAACACCAAACCCCACTTACAAATCTTCGGTTCTTGAGTTGTCTAAAATCCTTTATAAAATTATCTTAGGTAATTTTTGACCGAAACAATGCCCCCAATGGATTATGTTTTTGGTGTTATTGGCTGTTATTATTTTCTTTAGTTCATTGTATTCTATTTTCTTTGAAATGTCAGGAGACTATTTCTGTGATATATTTGTTATGGTGTTATATTTATAGTTATTGTAGAATTTTATAAGGTTAACCTCTCGGATTCCCGAATCATTTTTCACAAAATATTATCTTTTCAATTCAATGTTGAAGAGTTATAATTACCCTGATTTGACTCTCAACCACTTCGCAATTAATTCGCTCAACTCCCCCTATTTATTCTCCAACAACATCCCGAATCAAGTTTTCCTTTCAAAACTTATTAAGAAATCAATTTTCTCATCAACGAAACATGTCAAAGGTTCCGATCAAGGTAAGTATCCTCTGATTTTTCAAAATACTTTTTATTATTTCTTTTTAATTACAAACTTCTTTTTTCTATCTGTACAGTTTTCTAAAGAAGTCAGCCGTTTATATGAAAATCAAATCAAAAAACAAGAAGAGCTTTTCGATAACCTTGGAAAATGTTTAACACTTTCTGTTAGAAATCCAAAAATAGTGATAAATTGTAATTAAGATTAGAGGACTTTCTTGTTGTTAAGTCATAGGTAAATGATCACTAAGGTTGAGGGGCTAATTGTGATAATTAGCATAATTGTATAGTTAGCCTATAAATACCCCTCTCATACCTTAGAGATCATAACTTTTGAAGAACCTTGATTAATCCCTGCATAATTTTTAATACAAAATCACCAACTTTTACATACACACACACTTTCTCTCTCAAAACACACACAAACACCAAGAACACACACTCACCAAAACCGCCATTAATGACTTGAATTCGATGATAGAAATCGTGTTATAACAAGTGGTATCAGAGAGAAACATCGATCAGATGACGATCCATAACTGAATTCAGTCACAAATTCATCAAAAATCAAAATTATCTACAATTTTTGTTCGTCTTTTTCACCTACTGGTTCATCAAATTCACATTCCAAATCACATAAAATCACAGTTATTTGTTCACCAATAGATTCGTGGTTGTTGAAAACATAATCCTGTCAAGTTTCAAGTTCCAATTCAATCTATAATCTCGAGATTGAATTTTGAGTTTTTGGCGCGAATTTGAGGGATTTGAATCTGTTGTGTTTTGTGTTGAATTTTGTTCATAAATTTGTTGCGGACGTGAATACAATCAGTTTGCAAGTGATTTCGTGATCTAACTCCCAGTAATTCAAAAGATATTGAAGCTTTTTGAAGTTGTTAATGGAGTTTTTATGGAAAACTGATGAGATGAAGAAGATGACTCTAAGACGATCTTCACTAGGACGATCTTCCCAAGATCGTCTTAGTCGTTGAAAGTTCATTTTTCAAACTTAGTACTTTGTGGCTTGTAGGACGATCTCCTCAAGATCGTCTTGACAAGTGGTTGTGTGTTGGGAAGTGTTTGATTGTGGCTAACTAATCCGGAAGGATTGGTTGGGTCAATTCAAATACTTGGAAAGTTTATACTTGAAAACTTTTGAGAAAGAAGACCAAGACGATCTTCACCAAGATCGTCTCAGCATACAAAAACCTAAGACGATCTTCTCCAAGATCGTCCCATTTCTTCTGAACTTAAGACGATCTTCAACCAAGATCGTCCCAGTTCTTTGAATCGTTTCATTCCAAAATCATTTAATTCAAGATCGTTTTATCCAAAATCATTTAGTTCAAGATCATTTCACTTCAAGATCATTTCATTTCAAGACCGTTTCATTTCAAGATCGTTTCATTTTCATACTTAACCAAATTTCACCAAAAATCCCAGGACGATCTTACTTAGGACGATCTCACCCAGGACGATCTTCTCAAGATCGTTTCATTTTCTGTTTTTCTTCAACTCTTAATTCAATTCAATTTTCAAATCAAATCAAATTCAAATGGCTTCTCGTGAAGCATTGGCATTAGTTCAGATACAAGACCTCCAGTTCTCTAACCGTGGTTCCTATGGACTATGGAAGAAAAGATTTATGGACTATGTGGAAAGTCAAACAAATGGTCATATGATGAAAGATTCCATCCTTAATGGACTTGCCGTTCATCGCCATCCCACTACTGATGAAATTCTAACTCATGATCTTTTGAATGCTGAACAAAAAGATCGAACAGCTGCAGATAACAGAGCTAGGTTATGCTTATACAAAGCTCTACCAGATGAAATCTATGGCTCTGTTGATTCTTATGATACAGCCAAGGAGATATGGGATGAGGTAGCTAGACAGATGGAAGGAGCTGACGTGACTTCGACGATAAGATTGACCAATGTTTTGACTGAGTTTGACAACTTCACAAAAATGCCAAATGAATCTCTTGAAGCTGTCTACTACAGATTCTGCAATGTCATAAATGAACCGAGGAAGAACAATGTCAAGAAAACAGAGATTGAGTTAAACATCAAATTCATCAAAGCTCTTGGTCCAGAATGGGAAGATTTTGGAACACAGATCAAGCAACATCAAAATCTAACCAAGTTCACCATTCATACTCTTTATGAATCTTTCAAACTCAATGAAAACCAAGTCCTAAACAAAGCTTCATCAAGCAAAATGCCAGAAGTTGTATCTACTGATCCTTTGGCATTGATAGTTGAGAAGAAGATTTCTGAAGCTCTTAAGAGGCAAATGGTAGTTGTTTCTTCATCTGATGAGGAGGGAGATGATCTGATGGCTACAATAGATGGTGTTTCAGATGAACTATATCAAGCTCTTGCCGCGGTAACAAAGCATTTCAAGAGAAAATTTTACAAAGCAAGGCCAACAAACAACAATCTCCGCACTTCTTCTACAAGTGCATTTCCCAAGAAGGAACATTATCATCCTAAGAGTAATGAGCAAGGTGAAGCTAATGGATCAAAGTATGGTGAAAAGTGTGACAACTCGTAATTAATTAACATCGGGTTAGTCCTAATCTCAATTAGACAGTCATTTGACGTGGAACTTATTAGACTTTTGGACTTTTAACTTAGTCAAAGTAGACGTATCTTGTTGACGTAGACTATTAGCTATCTAGACGAATGCCGAGTCTTTAAAAATAACTTTAAATTTATATTTAAAGGTTATGTCCTGTACGAAATAAAAAGACTATCTAGACTAAATTTTGTAAAGTTCACTTTGACGAAACTTTATTGACTTGTCTTAATTAAAATGACACGAAGGAAAATACCCTTACTTTACATTTTAACCTTTGGTCAAACGGTATTTAATCGTAAGCATTTTACCCAATTAAGGGTATTAAAAATATCTATTTTTAGGCCACATGGGCCGGTTCCACAGTGTGTGGAGGGAAATGAAACAACAAACAGCTTTTCCCCCCTTTTTCTCTTTGTTCTGTCGACACCCACAAGAAACACACAACACACAACACACACAAAGATCTTTATGCTCTAAATCAATTTACAAGGTGAAATCAAAGAGAAAATCAAAGCAATTAATCATATTTCATAATAATTTAGGGTTTTGGGCATCATTATCATCACCATCTTCATTCTTTACCTCAAGAACATCAATTTTGGTAAGTAAACCATTTCTCAAACTTTTGATTTGATTTAATTTCCATTTCAAGTTTAATTTCAGTATTTCTAAATGAATTAGATAGCCATGGAAATGAAATGAGTTTTGGTTTGGTTAACTTAATTAGGTTTTGACTTAGAATTAGGTTTTTGAGGTCAAAATGGTTGAAAGTGCAAATGGTTAGCGAAATGGTATGTTATACACAACGACCAACAATTCTTTTTCAGTCACGGTATAGTTTTGTTGAGCCGGGTTGAGGGTCTTGCTAGCATAGGAAATGGGACGGAAATGTTTGTCATCCCTTTGGCCTAAAACGGCCCCTAAGGCAAAATCGCTAGCGTCACACATTAACTCAAAAGGTAATGACCAATCGAGTGAAGACATAATAGGTGCATTAGTCAATTTGTCCTTAAGAAGGTTAAATGCATGAAAACACTCACTATCAAAGTTAAAGGGACATATTTTTCCAACAACTTGG
>CM067175.1:54742997-54806252 GCA_034093135.1 Erigeron breviscapus | reverse complement strand
CCAGCTTGGGTCTGCCATAGCCTCGTCAATCTTCTTCAGTTCAATCAGTGATAAGAAGGTGACGTTTAAGCATTGCTCACTGGTGGCTCTTCTAGTCTGAACCCCACTACTTGGATCTCCCACAATCTGTTCAATTGGATGTGCTCGAGTCCATCTAGTGTATTGACTAGGCTGGTGCAAAACAATATCAGTGCAAGTCACCTGGCGATCTTCTTCAGTTGCAGCAGCTTCTGGAGGAGAATCAGTCCAAACTACTTCTATATCCTCATCAGAGTCAATAAGGTCACGATTTGCATCATGAAATTCTTCATTAAAAGGCATTTCTTGAAGAACTGGAGAAGTTGGAGTTTAACTGGTGCTGATATTGGAGTGGCACGTACATCAGATCCAATCATCAATTTCTTTGGTAAGTTGAAATTGATGGAGAGATAGAAGGAAGTGTCACTGGTGGTGCTTTTCTTCTTAACTGGTTCCAGTTGATTGTAACTGGAAACATCTTTTGGTGAAACAACTGACTGATGAACTTGGTCAGTTTCACCAAAATTTATAGGAACGACTAGAGAGATATCAAGGCTTGGTCTCTTGTTGATTGCATCATTTGATTCGTCAAATGTGACATGAATTGTCTCGTGAACCTTTTGGAGTCTATAATTATAAACTCTAAAGGCTTTTCGAATATCTGAATAGCCTAAAAATACACCTTCATCAGCTTTTGCATCAAACTTTCCAAGCTGACTGGAATCGTTTAAAATATAAACTGGACAACCAAATACATGAAAATATCCAATATTTGGTTTCGATTCCTGAGTACTTCATAGGCAGTCTTCTTATGTCTCTTGATGTAGACTGACCGATTTTGGGTATGACAAGCAGTTGCAACTGCTTCAGCCCAGAAACTGGTGGGAAGACCTGATTCAGATAGCATACTTCTGGCCGCTTCTATCAGTGTGCGATTCTTTCTTTCCACAATTCCATTCTGCTCCGGAGAGTGTGATGATGCGTAGTTTTGAGAGATGCCAGTGTCATTGCAAAATGTTTCAAGTACCTTATTTTAAAATTCAGTACCATTATCACTTCGCAACTGACAGACTTTTCGAGTATACTTGAATTCAATTCTTTTGATGAGAGAGATGATTTCAGCAGCTGCATCACTTTTAGATCTGAGGAATACCACCCAACAATATCTGGTGAATTCATTGTAAGTCCCAACTTAGATGGTACTACTGAAGACACCTCTATGTCGATGGTGGAGTTACTTTGCAATATATGCATTGAACTGGAGACGACCAGTTGCAGTGTGTATATACCAAGTTCTAGATAGATTACTTATATAAATGACAATAAGTAAAGAACAATGCAATAATACATATAACTTGTAAAGTGACTTGATGAGACAATATGTAATTTTCAATGTGTAATTTATTTATTGATGTTAAACAAATTACAAGGTTGTTGCGGAACCAAGATAATACAAAGAATGTAAATATCCTAACAACCTATGAAATTACAATTGATCTACACTCGGAATTTCTCAAGACAATCGAAACACTTAAAGTTGTGAAATGTTCCTTTTAGCGATTGAGAGAATATTGCACAAGTTCACAGAATATTGCAGGTTTGCAAAGTGTGAAGTGTTTTATGTTTTCACTTATTATTCTTGTTGTGCAATGACTTGTATTTATAGGCAAAGTTAACATTTGGGATGTTAACTTTAGCCGTACAAATGTGGTTGAGATCATTTAAGGAATAACATTTAATTCCTTAAAAAGCAGTGTAAAGTCGCATGATAAAGTAACTTTACTCAACCACCTTTATGTACCTTTTATTACTTAAATAATAAGATAAGGCTTATTATCCGGGTAAAGGTACATAAAGCATATAAGTCAATTCCTTGTAATCAGTGTAAAGCTTTGTAAGAGCTTTCCACTGATGGTCTCCAGTTTGTAACTGACTAGAATGTCAACTGGGCTTCGCTGCCATTGACATTCTCTATCTTCCATTTGTTGTCTTCGACTTCAACTGGAATGATTCTTCAACTGGTCAGTTCTCAATTGGAGGAAGTCTTCAGTTGCGTTGACTGTACGGTGCAACTGGACTTCAATATATTTCTCGATAAATCATCTAGGTCTCCAGTTCACTCTGGTCAGTTTCACTGGGTCTCCAGATGCAACTGGAGACTGGCCAGTTTACCAGGTGAACTGGTCCTAACAAATTCCCCCTATTTGTCTAGAAATATAGGCAAGTCTTTTTCAGTCCTTGTATCTGTACAAGTGTGAACTGGTAGGACTTGTTCGATTTAAATCTATCTAAGTTTCCAAGGCATTTTTATAGATCAATAAATGCCTTAGGTTTTTCTTTTAGGTTTGTTAGATTTTAATCTATTATCTACCTTGTGGTTACAAACTTATACAAGTTACAGAATGTAAAACAAAATACAAGTAGATAACTGGAAAAAAAACTTAATGAGATGGTCCTTCGCCAGTTCTTCTTCTCTTGGTCACCAAAGAAATAGGTTGTGAGTCTTCAGGGTCAATATTCAGCTTTTGCTCCAGATTTTCTTTATGTTGAATTTTGCCCCTTAAGAAGTTCACCCAAGCTTTCTCAAACCTATTCTTTTGTGCCTTCGCATCCAAAACATTCACCATCTCTACCCATTCGCTGAACCCATATTGCATAGCACCAGGATTGTCAGTTTTAACCAATGGCCCCCTGGTATAACTAACTTCGACTTGAAAAACTTTGGTGCCTGGCTTGATTGTTACATTTACACCATTGATAGTACCACTATGTCTTCTGGTTGACATGATCTGGGAGTAGTAGCTTCTAGCTTCAGATTCATTTGTAATTTTTATACTCCCGGCACCAGCAGCCAGTACAGCGGACTTGATGTCTTCATTGGATACCTCGCCAGTTGGTTCAACGAATGTGCTAAGGTCAGCATCTCTTGACAGTGGTCTTCTTGGTTGTGGAATCCTTCTTGGTGGATTCAAAACCTTCTTCACAACCTTCTTAACATTTGCAATACGTTTAAGAATCCCACTGGCCCTAATTTCCTTGGCCTTCTCCACTGAAATGTTCAAGCTTCTGGCATCAAGCATTTCATTCAACTGGTCAACTATCCTAGGATCATTCTTAATCCTAACATACTCCTCCTTAGTGATACCCAACAGATTGGCATCACTCATATCAAGCAACTTGATTTGTTCAAGATGTGCCCTGGCTTCAACTTGGTTTCTTTGTTTCATTTTCTTTCTTTCTTTAATATCATTACCAAGTCTGGCCAGTCTTCTGCTGTCACTATCTGAAACTGGAGGAAGTATATCAGCATTGCCAGTTTCTAACATTACATCAGTGGCCGGCTGGGCAGATGCATCACCAGCTAAACCTTTTCCCTTATCCAACACAACATTCCCCCTAACACCATCATCACCAGATCCACCAACTCTTTGCTCACCAGCTTCAGTACTGGTAGCCACAATCAATTCTCTTCCAGATGGAGTCCTTCCAGGTGCAACTGGTGTAAGGACTGCACTTCTTTCCCCCTTGGCAGCATCTAGACCTGCCCTAATACCTTCCCATTCAGAGGGGTGAGATGGCAACCGGTCAAGAGGCTGCCATGACTGCATGTTCTTACACTCTTTGAAGATTCCACACATCATCCTGAAGGATCTCCACAAATGGTTTGTCTCCTTTGACTGAGTCAAGATATTTGCACTAACTTGTTCTTGACCAGTTTTTAGTTCATTTAAAATTTTGGAGTCTTCATCCAAACCGGAGACAACCTTATCCTTCACTTCATCATCCTTCTTCTTCAGATTTTCTACTTCAGTTGTCAGTCTATCTAAAGATTGAGCATGTAGAGATACCTGGGTGTTCAAACTTTCAATGCTGCCTCTCAACTGGTTGATCTCACTGGTGAGTGGGGCCAGATTAACCTGAGGAGTGGCCAGCTTGGTGATCTCAGATATCACCCTTTCAACCAATTATGCTTCTCTAGCACCCAGCGTATCCTCTATTTTCTGACCAACTGAAGTCATCAACTGCTCTCCAAGTCCAGTTACATCTAGGCCAGGTTTTTCAATCAATTCCTTAACCTGCCTTTCAATCTCTTTTAAATCAACTTCTGAAGTTCTAACAGTGTTTCCCAGCAAGTTGGAGATTGAACTGGTGACCTTGGACTGAGTTAGGTCAAAGGCTTCCTTTAAAGTACCAGCCAGATTGTTGCAGCCAGTGACCAACTCATTCAGCTTCTTGAACACCAAGTCTTCATTAGATGAAAACTTGTTTATCCCCAGATCAACCACTTTGATGTTTGTCAGGTGATCCTTGTGGTATCTGGAGAATGACTTGGTGTTTTTGTCAAGTGTCTTCTAAATCTCCTCCACCCTGGTTAGAAGGTTTTGGAGATCGGCTTGAAGTGAGACAACTTGACTGTCCAGTGACGAAGTAGAAGGTGTCACTGGACCAGCAGCAGTTACTACTGGAGAAACTGGAGGAGGCAAACTTAAGGAAGTCTCCCCAGTTGTCAAACCAGTAGTTGAAGATATAATAGGAGTGGTGGATGAAGAAAGGACTGGAAAATCAAAGTGTTGTTCATGCCGAGAATGCTCAGGTGTGAACAACGGCGTCGGTGGGGGTGGCATTTCTCGAGCAAATGAGAATTTCCCAGTTGGTGAAGGAGCGGTATATGTTGGGAAAGATATATCAGTAGGCACATTTTCTTAGGAGGGTGAAAGTGAAATTGATGCGTCTGGAAGGGAGACTGGAGATGAAGGGTCTTGAGCTTGTACAAAAGCATCAAGAATCTCCAAGTCTGTTTCAGTACCTTCAGAATCCGAAGATTCTATAAGGATTTCCTCGTCATTAACATTCATGTCCAGATCTATGAATGTAACTGAGGGCTGACCAGTTTCCTGGTCAGTCTCCAGATGACCTTCCCCAGTTTCCTGGATGGGTGCATCTGTTGGTGGATCAGATACCGAAGTATCTTCACCAGGGATAGATGTAATTGGGGTTGCTTCAGTTATGGTTGCTCTATCCTCAACCACAACATTAGACGAACTGGAGGGTCCCTCATTATTTTGAGGCCCGCCTAGTTGCCTTTCTGACTCACCTTCAATAGGTGCATCAGTTGAAGCGAATGCCAGTTGCATTCGTTCAGGAATTTTGACCTCTCCAGCTTCAGATACCAGAGAGTCTAAATTCCTTAACATATCTGGAGCAGTGTACGGTGAATCTGTACTCAAATATGCTTGAGCACAATTCTTTTGATGAGAGAGATTATTTCAGCAGGTGCATCACTTTTGGATCTGATGAATACCACCCAGCAGTATCTAGTGAATTCATCAACCACAACTAGAGTGTACTTCTTTCCAGCTCTAGTTTGAACATTCACTGGACCAAAGAGATCCATATGTAGCATGTGAAGAGTTCAGTGATGCTAAAATTTTGCCTAGTTTTGAAACTGGCCCTTTTCTGCTTGCCCATCTCACACCCTGGACATGGCTTTTCTTTATTGAAAGAAATTTGAGGTATCCCATCAACCAGTTGTTTGCGAGACAACTTGTTGATATTCTTAAAATTAAGATGGGATAATCTTTTATGCCATAGCCAGTTGGTGTTCTCATCAGCTTTGGTATAGAAACATTGCTCTTCTGGAGCTGGTTCCATATCCATGATGTACACATTTTCTTTTCTTGGTGCAATCATCACCACTTTCCAATCCTTGTTAAATATGGTGCCTTGTGCAATATCGAACAAAACTCTGAAGCCATCATCACAAAGTTGGCTTACACTGATCAGGTTATATTTCAAACCATTCACAAATGCAACTCTTTTGAATTCGACTTGTCCATTATTGAGCACACCATATCCTTTAGTCTTTCCAGATTGATCGTTACCAAACGTCACTGTCGGTCCATCTTGGACAGTGAACTCTTCCAGTAGGGGCTTACATCCGGTCATAGTCCGGCCAGCAGCGCTGTCCAGATACCAGATATTCTTCTTTCGATCGCCCTACACACACATAAAAATCATTAGTTCTTTTTGTGAACCCATCTTTTCTTGATGGGTTCACTGGACTTCTCTACAGAAGTCACAGTTGATTGTTGAGGTGTTGAACTGGAGGCTGCATCTGGAGCATTTTCACCAGCTCCAGGTGCAGGAGTAAAAACGATTGGTACTTGATACTTACTCCCTTTATTTTTACCAGATTTTGTTCCAGATGGAACATTCTTTTGATTAGGTTTTGAAGGGAGTGATTTAATATTTTGTTTGAAAACTGGAGGTAATGAACCTCCTTCCAGATTGTTAATCCGGGCAGTACAACTCTGAACCTGTCGAGACAAAAGTTGGAGTTGACTTTCCAGTTTAACCAAAATATTATTTTCTTCAGGCAACTGAACCTTGGACCTTGGTTCAGCTGGAGTTTTAGTCTGTCGGGTCTTGGGCACCTTAGACTTTTGAGGTAAAGGCTTGTTTCCAGTGGCCTTTTTGACTGGAGCTTTAGCCTGCTTGGCTCCAGTTTTAACCTCAATGGGGTGGTCTCAATGGTTTCAGTTTCAACAGCTTCAGGTTGATCATAAGGTGTTTCAACCTTGAGAGCTGGAGGCAATGCATGAAGATCTGGTATGAGAGATGCCATCTCCAGATTTCCATGCATTCTTCTGGGCATCGATAGTTCTTGAAAATGCATCATAGTTTTTACCAGATGCTTTTACCCATGACTTGATAATCTTTTGTTCTTTTTCAAGATCAGAAAATAGTTTTTGATTATCAAGTTCTAAAGCCTCAATCTTTAAAACTGACTCCTTGAGAGCCAACTGGACACTTTGTAAATCATTCAGTTGTGGTTTAACATTGTTCAGTTCAATTAAGATAGTGTCAAGATATCTTTCACTATCAGCTCTAACAGTTTCCACAAAACCTAAATCACCACTTAATGATTCAGCCAGGTCCAGTTTTAGTTCAGGGTCAATCTGGTGATCATAATCACATACCTTTTTCAAGATGATGTCCACCCATCTTCCAGTGATGATATCTTCTTTTGCCACGTGCTGCTGCTGTTGATCTTCCAAGGCCATGAAACACATGTCCCTTTCCTCTTCTTCATCAGCTGATGAGTCATCAGAGTACTCCCAATTTCCCTCAGTTTGTGCCATTAAGCACTGATCCTTTTCCTTTTCCATGGACAGGAGGGCAATCTGGGCCTTAAGCTTCTTGTATTTAGCTTTGTAGCTATCATCAGGCCGATTGAAATTAGGACAGGGGGGCCAGTTTGGTTGTTCAACTGACTAGATCTGCATTCCTTCATAAAGTGACCCTTTTGCCACACTTATAGCATGTAAGATTGGTCTTATCCAGAGAGCTGGAGCTGGAAGCATTGTTGGGGCCATTAAATCTTTTAGATTTATGCTTAAACCTGTTAAAGGTTTTAGCAATCATGGCGACCAGATCATCATCGTCAGTTTCATTACAACCATCACTGTTTTCAGTGGTCAGGCCAGAGTTCAAGAAACTGTTTAACATCTCCTTCATCGAGTGTGTCTGGACACTCTCTGCAGACATTAAGGCAGCACAAGGTCGCTCAGGTACACTAGCAACCTTGGAACTCTGAGCATGGTTCATGGCATCTTGCTCAGCCACCAGTCTTGCAGCATTATTATCTTCAGTGAATCTGAAGGCTCCATAGAGCGATGCAAGAGTATGGCTGTGCAAGGTTTTACCTTGTCTCAAGACATGAACCATGTTTTCCCATTTGGAAGGAAGAATATCACAAAACTTCTCAAGAACAATATCCTTATCCTTCTCTACACCCAAGCCTCTCAGCTGATTAATGAGGCTAGAAAATCTGGTGTATGTACCAGTTAGACTTTCATTGGGCAAGGCAAAGAAGGATTCATACTTCTTGTTCAAGGCAACTTTTCTGGTGACAATAGTGTCATCACCTCCTTCAAACTGAATAACTAATTCATCCCACATTGACTTGGCACTGGGGAACAACACAAGTGTTAGAATTAGATCTTCAGGAACAGCCCCAAGGATCATATTCTTGAGTCTGGTGTCCAGATCAACAAGTCTACGATCCTCATCAGACCAATGGTCTTCAGGCTTTTCTCTTGAACCTCTTCTTCCAGTTGGATCTAGAAGAGGACTGACCCCAAGGGACATGGGTATATATGGTCCATCCTTAAGGATTTTCAACATATACCTTTCAATCCCACCAAAATGCAAAAACATTCTAGCTTTCCATGTACCAAAAGTCTCACTGTTTCCATCGAATTTGGGAACAGGAGTGTTAGAGTAGTGTACATGGACGTGGTTTGGGGTAGTAGGAGGAGGAGGGTTAGTATTCACATTTTGAAAAGGTTGGGCATTATTATTCAAAGGGATTTCACCTTGACCAGAACCATCTCCACCTCCAGTAGTGTTCATCTTAGCAGATCTAGGCAAGTTTATTAGCCTTCTGCTCTGATACCACTTGTAAGTCCCAACTTAATAGATGGCACTACCTGAAGACACCTCTATGTCGATGGTGGAGTTACTTTGCAATATATGCACTGAACTGGAGACGACCAGTTGCAGTGTGTATATACCAAGTTCTAGATAGATTACTTTTATAAATGACAATAAGTAAAGAACAATGCAATAATACAAATAACTTGTAAAGTGACTTGATGAGACAATATGTAATTTTCAATGTGTAATTTATTTATTGATGTTAAACAAATTACAAGGTTGTTGCGGAACCAAGATAATACAAAGAATGTAAATATTCTAACAACCTATGAAATACAATTGATCTACACTCGGAATTTCTCAAGACAATCGAAACACTTAAAGTTGTGAAATGTTCCTTTTAGCGATTGAGAGAATATTGCACAAGTTCACCAAGAATATTGCAGGTTTGCAAAGTGTGAAGTGTTTGTATGTTTTCACTTATTATTCTTGTTGTGCAATGACTTGTATTTATAGGCAAAGTTAACATTTGGGATGTTAACTTTAGCCGTACAAATGTGGTTGAGATCATTTAAGGAATAACATTTAATTCCTTAAAAAGCAGTGTAAAGTCGCATGATAAAGTAACTTTACTCAACCACCTTTATGTACCTTTTATTACTTAAATAATAAGATAAGGCTTATTATCCGGGTAAAGGTACATAAAGCATATAAGTCAATTCCTCGTAATTAGTGTAAAGCTTTGTAAGAGCTTTCCAATGATGGTCTCCAGTTTGTAACTGACTAGAATGTCAACTGGGCTTCGCTGCCATTGCCATTCTCTATCTTCCATTTGTTGTCTTCGACTTCAACTGGTCAGTTCTCAACTGGAGGAAGTCTTCAGTTGCGTTGACTGTACGGTGCAACTGGACTTCAATATATTTCTCGACAAATCATCTAGGTCTCCAGTTCACTCTGGTCAGTTTCACTGGGTCTCCAGATGCAACTGGAGACTGGCCAGTTTACCAGGTGAAGACCAGATTCAGATAGCATACTTCTGGCGGCTTCTATCAGTGTACGATTCTTTCTTTCAACAACTCCATTTTGCTCTGGAGAGAGAACTGATGAGAAGTTTTGAGAGATGCCAGTGTCATTGCAAAATGTTTCAAGTACCTTATTTTGGAATTCAGTACCATTATCACTTCGCGAACTGACAAACTTTTCGAGTATACTTGAGCTCAATTCTTTTAATGAGAGAGATGATTTCAGCAGGTGCATCACTTTTGGATCTGATGAATACCACCAATCAGTATCTGGTGAATACATCAACCACAACTAGAGTGTACTTCTTTCCAGCTCTAGTTTGAACATTCACTGGACCAAAGAGATCCATATCTAGCATGTGAAGAGGTTCAGTGATGCTAAAGTTTTGCCTGGTCTTGAAACTAGCTCTTTTCTGCTTGCCCATCTCACACCCTGGACATGACTTTTCTTTATTGAAAGAAATCTGAGGTATCCTATCAACCAGTTGTTTGCGAGACAACTTGTTAATATTTTTGAAATTAAGATGGGATAATCTTTTATGCCACAGCTAGTTGGTGTCCTCATCAGCCTTGGTATAGAAGCATTGCTCTTTTGGAGCTGGTTCCATATCCATGATGTACACATTTCCTTTTCTTGGTGCAACCATCACCACTTTCCAATCCTTGTTAAATATGGTGCCTTGAGCAATATCGAACAAAACTCTGTAGCCATCATCACAAAGTTGGCTGACACTGATCAGGTTGTATTTCAAACCATTCACAAAAGCAACTCTTTTGAATTCGACCTGTCCGTTATTGAGCACACCATATCCTTCAGTCTTTCCACTTTGATCATTACCAAACGTCATTGCCAGTCCATCTTGGACAGTGAACTCTTCAAGCAGGGGCTTACATCCGGTCATAGTCCGGCCAGCTGCGCTGTCCAGATACCAGGTGTTCTTCTTTTGATCGCCCTGCACACCCACAAAATCATCAGTTATTTTTGTGAACCCATCTTTTCTTGATGGGTTCACTGGACTTCTTTACAGAAGTCTCAGTTGATTGTTGTGGTGGTAAACTGAAGACTACATCTGGATCTTTTTCACCAGATCCAGGTGCAGGAGTAAAAACTATTGGTATTTGATACCTGCTCCCCTTTTTCTTATCAGATTTAGTTCCAGATGGAACATTCTTTTGTTTTGATTTAGAAGGGGGTTTAATATTTTGTTTTTCAACTGGAGGTGATGAACCTCCTTCCAGATTTTTAATCCGAGCAGTACAACTCTGAACCTGTCGAGACAAAAGTTGGAGTTGACTTTCCAGTTTTGACAAAATATTATTTTCATCAGGCTGCTGAACCTTGGACCTAGGTTCAACTGGAGTTTTGGTCTTTTGAGTCTTGGGCTCCTTAGACTTCTGAGGTAAAGGCTTGTTACCAGTGGCCTTTTTAACTGGAGCACTAGCCTGATTGGCTCCAGGTTTGACCTCAATGGGGGTGGTCTCAGTGGGTTCTGTAAGTCCCAACTCGTTAGATGGTACTACTGAAGACACCTCTATGTCGATGGTGGAGTTACTTTGCAATATATGCACTGAACTGGAGACGACCAGTTGCAGTGTGTATATACCAAGTTCTAGATAGATTACTTATATAAAAGACAATAAGTAAAGAACAATGCAATAATACAAATAACTTGTAAGATAACTTGATGAGATAATATGTATTTTTCAATGTGTAATTTATTTATTGATATTAAACAAATTACAAGGTTGATGCGGAACCAAGATAATACACGAATGTAAATATCCTAACAACCTATGAAATACAATTGATCTATACTTGGAATTTATCAAGACAATCGAAACACTTAAAGTTGTGAAATGTTCCTTTTAGCGATTGAGAGAAGATTGCACAAGTTCACCAAGAATATTGCAGGTTTGCAAAGTGTGAAGTGTTTGTATGTTTTTCACTTTGTAAGTTGAACACTTGAATTCTTGGTTGTGCAATGACTTGTATTTATAGGAAAAGTTAACATTGGGATGTTAACTTTAGCCGTACAAATGTGGTTGAGAGCATTTAAGGAATAACATTTAATTCCTTAAAAAGCAGTGTAAAGTCGCATGATAAAGCAACTTTACACAACCACCTTTATGTACCTTTTATTACTTAAATAATAAGACAAGGCTTATTATCCAGGTAAAGGTACATAAAGCATACAAGTCAATTCCTCGTAATCAGTGTAAAGCTTTGTAAGGGCTTTCCACTGATGGTCTCCAGTTTGTAACTGACTAGAATGCCAACTGGGCTTCGCTGCCATTGCCATTCTCTATCTTCCATTTGTTGTCTTCGACTTCAACAGGAATGATTCTTCAACTGGTCAGTTCTCAACTGGAGGAAGTCTTCAGTTGCGTTGACTGTACGGTGCAACTGGACTTCAATATATTTCTGGATAAATCTTCTTGGTCACCAGTTTTACTGGGTCACCAGATGCAACTGGTGACTGGTCAGTGTGAACTGGTGACTGGCCAGTTCCAGGTGAACTGGTCCTAACAAATTCCCCCTATTTGTCTAGAAATATAGTCTAAGTATTTTTCTAGTTCTTGTATCTATACAAGTGTGAACTATAGAGACTTGTTCGATTTAAATCTATCTAAGTTTATTAAGGCATTTTTATAGATCAATAAATGCCTTAGGTTTTTCTTTTAGGTTTGTTAGATTTTAATCTTTTATCTACCTTGTGGTTACAAACTGGTAACTTCATTTATACAAGGAAATGGAATTTATACAAGTTACAGAATGTATATACAAATTACAAGTAGATAACTGAAGAAAGAACTTAATGAGATGGCCCTTCGCCAGTTCTTCTTCTCTTGGCAACTGAAGAGATAGGCTGAGTATCTTCAGGATCAATATTCAACTTTCGCTCAAGATTTTCTTTATGTTGAATTTTCCCCCTTAGAAAGTTTACCCATGCTTTCTCAAACCTATTCTTTTGTGCCTTCGCATCTAGCACATTCACCATCTCAACCCATTCGCTGAACCCATATTGCATAGCACCAGGATTGTCAGTTTTAACCAGTGGCCCCCTGGTATAACTAACTTCGACTTGAAAGACTTTGGTGCCTGGCTTGATTGTTACATTTACACCATTAATAGTACCACTATGTCTTCTGGTTGACATGATCTGGGAGTAGTAGCTTCTAGCTTCAGATTCATTTGTAATTCTTATACTCCAGCACCAGCAGCCAGTACAGCGGACTTGATGTCTTCATTTGAAACCTCGCCAGTTGGTTCAACAAATGTGCTAAGGTCAGCATCTCTAGACAGTGGTCTTCTTGGTTGTGGAATCCTTCTTGGTGGATTCAAAACCTTCTTCACAACCTTCTTAACATTTTCAACTCGTTTAAGAATCCCACTGGCCCTTATCTCCTTAGCCTTCTCCACTGAAATGTTTAAACTCCTGGCATCAAATTCTGCTTCATCCTCAGGATAGTGTCTGTCCAGTTCTACATCCAGCATTTCTTTCAACTGGTCAACTATCTGGGATCATTCTTGATCCTAACATACTCCTCCTTAGTGATACCCAAAAGATTGGCATCACTCATATCAAGTAACTTGATTTGTGCAAGATGTGCCCTGGCTTCAGCTTGGTTTCTTTGTTTCATTTTCTTTCTTTCTTTGATATCATTTCCAAGTCTGGCCAGTCTTCTGCTATCACTATCTGAAACTGGAGGAAGTACATCAGCATTACCAGTTTCAAGCATTACATCAGTGGCCAGCTGGGCAGATGCTTCAACAGCCAAACCTTTACCCTTATCCAAAACAACATTCCCCCTATTACCATCATCACCAGATCCACCAACTCTTTGCTCACCAGCTTCAGTACTGGTAGCCATACTTAATTCTCTTCCAGATGGAGTCCTTCCAGGTGCAACTGGTGTAAGGACTGAACTTCTTTCCCCTTGGCAGCATCTAGACCTGCCCTAATTGCTTCCCATTCAGAGGGGTGAGATGGCAACCGGTCAAGAGGCTGCCATGACTGCATGTCCTTACACTCTTTAAAGATGCCACACATCATCCTGAAGGACCTCCAAAGGTGGTTGGTTTCTTTAGACTGGGTCAAGACATTTGCACTAACTTGTTCTTGACCAGTTTTTAGTTCATTTAAAAGCTTGGAGTCTTCGTCCAAACCAGAAACCACCTTTTCTTTTACCTCTTCATCTTTCCTCTTCAGATGCTCTACTTCAGTTGTCAGATTCTCTATAGATTGAGCATGTAGAGATACCTGGGTGTTCAAACTCTCTATGCTGCCTCTCAACTGGTTGATCTCACTGGTAAGTGGGTCCAGATCAACCTGAGGAGTGGCCAGCTTGGTGATCTCAGACATCACCCTTTTAATCAAATGCTCTTCTCTAGCACCCAGCGTATCCTCTATTTTCTGACCAACCGAAGTCATCAACTGCTCTCCAAGGCCAGTTACATCTAGGCCAGGTTTTTCAATAAGTTCCTTAACCTGCCTTTCAATCTCTTTTAAATCAA
The DNA here is from genome assembly GCA_034093135.1 of Erigeron breviscapus. NCBI lineage: Eukaryota > Viridiplantae > Streptophyta > Magnoliopsida > Asterales > Asteraceae > Erigeron > Erigeron breviscapus. Next base: position 54,792,257 of record CM067175.1, on the reverse strand, counting down.
CTTCTGAAGTTCTGACAGTATTTCCCAGCAAGTTGGAGATTGAACTGGTGACCTTGGAGTGAGTTAGGTCAAAGGCTTCCTTTAGAGTACCAGCCAGATTGTTGCAGCCAGTGATCAACTCATTAAGCTTTCTAAACACCAAGTCTTCATTGGATGAAAACTTGTTTATCCCCAGATCGACCACCTTAATGTTTGTTAAATGATCTTTGTGGTATCTGGAGAATGACTTGGTGTTTTTGTCAAGTGTCTTCTGAATCTCCTCCACCCTGGTAAGAAGGTTTTGGAGATTGGCTTGTAGTGAGACAACTTGACTGTCCAGTGACAAAGGAGAAGGTGTCACTGGACCAGCAGCAGTTACTACTGGAGCAACTGGAGGAGGCAAACTTAAGGAAGTCTCCCCAGTTGTCAAGCCAGCAGTTGAAGATATAATTGGAGTGGTGGTTGAAGAAAGGACTGGAAAAACAAATTGTTGTTCATGCTGAGAATGCTCAGGTGTGAACAACGGCGATGGTGGGGGTGGCATTTCTCGAGCAAGTGAGAATTGCCCAGTTGGTAAAGGAGCGGAATATATTGGTAAAGATATATCAATATTCACATTTTCTTGTGGTGGTGAAAGTGAAATTGATGCATCTGGAAGTGAGACTGGAGATGAAGGGTCTTGAGCTTGTACAGAAGCATCAAGAATCTCCTGGTCTGTTTCAGTACCTTCAGAATCAGAAGATTCTATAAGGATTTCCTCGTCATTAACACTCATGTCCAGATCCATGAATGTAACTGAGGGCTGACCAGTTACCTGGTCAGTCTCCAGATGACCTTCCCCAGTTTCCTGGATGGGTACATCTGTTGGTGGATCAAATACCGAAGTATCTTCACCAGGGATAGATGTGATGGGGGTTGCTTCAGTTATGGTTACTCTATCCTCAACCATAACATTAGACACACTGGAGGGTCCCTCATTATTTTGAGGCCCGCCCAGTTGCCTTTCTGACTCACCTGCAAGAGGTGCATCAGTTGAAGCGAATGCCAGTTGCATTCGTTCAGGAAGTTCGACCTCACCAGCTTCAGATACCAGTGAGTCTAGATTCCTTAGCATATCTAGAGCAGTGTACGGTGAATCTGTACTATTATATGCTTCTCTGCCCAGAATATGTAAAAGAGAGAGAGGAACCTTGAAAAGGGGATACAAACACCCCTAGTGCCCTTCAGCTTTTGGACCAGGCTTCTATACAAGATATCTGCAAAGTCCACTCTCAATCCGTTCCACAAGCAGTAAGCCATTTCTGCTTGTAAGGAGTTAATCTGGTCAAGTCCACCAGAACTCCCACCCATACTCTCCACCAGGTGGATGAAAAAAATACCTCCATGAAGGTGTAAGACCCTTCATGGTCATCGCACCCTTCGTTTTCAACACCCCATTGTCCAAGCACTCCTTGTGTCCCATTTCAAGAAGTACTTGACGAAAATTTATATTTGGGGGTAAGACGACTGGAGATTCACCCTCTCTCCAGTAATTGAGGCGTAAGGCATCCCTCAATACATCAGCTGACAAGGTACACTGGATTTTTCCATCCTTTAAAGTGAAACTGATGGAGGAACAATCGGAAGAAAGACTGGCAGTGTACCAGAACTCACACAAGTAGTTGTGAAACAACTTGCGTGGGTTAAGAGAGAATGAGGGTCCTAGTTGGAGAATCCTTTAAAAACTTTTGGATTCTTCCAATAAGGGTATTGGACCCTTGAGATCCTCGTAAGCTTGCCATCGGATTGTTTGGATTTAATTTGATGACCGAAGCATTACTAGGAGCACCAGATGCCGGTTTAACATCTGGTGAAGGAGCATATGGAACAGTCAAGAGATTTACATCTCTGAACGAGATGATCTAGGAGCCATAGAAAAATGAAAATGAAATTTGGGATTTAGGGTTCTTGATTTGTGAAGCAGAGAGAAGAATGAAGCAATTTTGATGATTGGAAGTAAATGAAGGAATGTAAGAGAAGGAAGTAAATGAGTTCGGAGTAAATAAGGGTATTTATAAAGGGATTCAAGATCCCAATGAAACACCAAAATTATATTTTAATAACCAAAATCCTTTTTGTAGATATTTTCACAAAGTAAATTTGAATTTTGAAATAAAATCATAATTTTCCATGTCAACATTAAATGCTACCATGTCAGCATTAAATGCTACGACGGCTTATCTTACCCACGCGCCCACTCACTTTTTATTTTCCCAATAAATGCTACCATGTCACATTAAATGCTACCATGTCAGCATTAAATGCTACGACGGCTTATCTTACCCACGTAGATATTTTCACAAAGTTAAATTATAAAATAATAATTTGCCATGTCAACATTAAATGCTACCATGTCAGCATTAAATGCTACGACGGCTTATCTTACCTACGCGCCCACTCACTTTTTGTTTTCCCAATACAAACAGTTGTCAAGTACTAAAATGGCTTGAAACACGTCAGATCATGATACCAAGTGGTTTAAAACACTCGAGTATCATCACGTGTCACACATATTGACCAAGTATTTCTAACGTTATAAAAATAAGACAAGACTGAACCTGGTCACTGGAGGATCAGTCCAGTGCCAGTTTCCAACTGAAGAGTCCTCCAGTTGCATTTTCAAACAAAAACGAATTTTAGTCAGAAAATTATTTTGAGTCTTTCCCCCTAAAATGATGATCCAGAAATCAATTAGTGCCAAGATAGTATCACAAAGGCGTTCGATAGCCTGGCGAGCAAAGATTATCTGGACCTCCTCAACTTGAGAACTTCATCAGTGTCACTGACGCGTTCAATAACAAAGAAAGCTCCAGTTAAGGGTTTAACATTCCAGTTCGCTGATGAGATGTTTAAAGGTTTTCTCATCGAGAGGTTTAGTAAAAACATTAGCTAACTGTTTGTCAGTGGGGATGAAATGAATTTCAATATCTCCTTTTATAACATGATCTCGAATGAAATGATACCTGATGTCAATATGCTTTGTTTTTGAGTGCATCACTGGGTTGTGAGATATAGCAATTGCACTGGTGTTGTCACAAAAGATTGGGGTCTTGGTATACTTCTGACCATAATCTAGTAACTGGTTCTTGATCCAGAGAATCTGGGCATAGCAACTGGCCGCAGAAATGTACTCTGCCTCAGCAGTGGACATAGAGACTGAAGTCTGCTTCTTGCTGGTCCAACTTACCAGTTTTCCTCCAAGGAAATGACAACCACCAGTTGTTGATTTTCTATCTATCTTACAACCTGCATGATCAGAATCTGAATAACCCATTAGATCTAATCCTGAGCCTTTGGGGTACCAAAGACCAAGATTAGGACACCCTTTCAGGTATCTAAAGATACGCTTTACAGCGTGCAAATGTGATTCTTTAGGGTTAGACTGAAATCTGGCACATAAACATGTTGCAAACATTATATCTAGTCGACTGGCAGTTAAGTACATCAGTGAACCAACCATACCTCTATAGTTAGTTATGTTAACTGGTTTGCCAGTTGGGTCAGAGTCCAAATTCAATGGTGCTGCAATAGGTGTGTTTTTCGATGGGATTGAATCATATTTGTATTTTCTTAACAAATCTCTGACATATTTTCCTTGGTTTATGAAAATTCCATTTTCAGTTTGCTTAATCTGAAGACCTAAGAAAAATGTTAATTCACCCATTAAACTCATCTCATACTCAGATGACATGATTTTAGAAAATGTTTTACACATTGCATCATCAGTTGAACCAAAAATAATGTCATCAACATAAATTTGAACCAATAAGATATTACCTCTTTCTTTTAAGATAAACAAGGTATTATCTATTGCACCTCTTTGAAAGCCATTTTTAAGAAGATGTTTAGTTAAAGTATCATACCAGGCTCTTGGGGCTTGTCTTAGACCATACAATGCTTTGTTCAGTCTATAAACCCAATGAGGATGCTTCTCATCAATGAAACCTGGAGTCTGCTTAACATAAACTTCTTCTTCCATTGTTCCATTAAGGAACGCACTTTTGACATCCATCTGGAAGACCTTGAACTGCAGATGGGCTGCATAAGCCAAAAATATTCTTATGGCTTCAAGTCTTGCAACTGGAGCAAAAGTTTCATCAAAGTCAACGCCCTCTGCTTGACAATAACCCTGGGCAACTAGTCTGGCCTTGTTTCTTACAACATGGCCATCTTCATCCATTTTGTTTCGGTAGACCCATCTGGTACCAATAGGTTCTTTTCTTTAACCCTGGTGGACAAGGAACAAGCTCCCAAACATTGTTCCTTTCAAACTGGAGGAGCTCTTCTTGCATAGCTTCCACCCAGCTTGGGTCTGCCACAGCCTCGTCAATCTTCTTTGGTTCAATTAGAGATAAGAGGTGACGTTTAAGCATTGCTCACTGGTGGCTCTTCTAGTCTGAACCCCACTAGTTGGATCACCCACAATTTGTTCAATTGGATGGGCTCGAGTCCATCTAGTGTATTGACTAGGCTGGTGAACTACAATATCAGTGCAAGTCACCTGGCGATCTTCTTCAGTTGCAACAGCTTCTGGAGAAGGATCAGTCCAAACAACTTCTACATCCTCATCAGAGTCAATGAGGTCTCGATTAGCATCATGAAATTCCTCATTAGAAGGCATTTAATGAAGAACTGGAGAAGTAGGTATTTGAACTGGTGCTGATATTGGAGTGGCACGTATATCAGATCCAATCACCAATTCTTGTGGTAAGTTGAAATTGATGGAGGGATAGAATGATGTGTCACTGGTGGTGTTCTTCTTCTTAACTGGTTCCAATTTGTTGTAACTGGAAGCATCTTCTGGTGAAACAACTGACCGATGAACTTGGTCAGTTTCACCAAAATTAATTGGAACGACTGGAGAAATATCAAGGCTTGGTTTCTTGTTGATTGCTTCAGTTGATTCGTTGAATGTGACATGAATTGTCTCATGAACCTTTTGGAGTCTATAATTATAAACTCTAAAGGCCTTTCGAATATCTGAATAGCCTAAAAATACCCCTTCATCAGCTTTAGCATCAAACTTTCCAAGCTGACTGGAATCGTTTAGTATATAAACTGGACAACCAAATACATGGAAATATCCAATATTTGGTTTACGATTCCTGAGTACTTCATAGGCAGTCTTCTTATGTCTCTTGATGTAGACTGACCGGTTTTAGGTGTGACAAGCAGTTGCAACTGCCTCAGCCCAAAAACTGGTGGGAAGACCAGATTCAGATAGCATACTTCTGGCGGCTTCTATCAGTGTACGATTCTTTCTTTCAACAACTCCATTTTGCTCTGGAGAAGGATCAGTCCAAACAACTTCTACATCCTCATCAGAGTCAATGAGGTCTCGATTAGCATCATGAAATTCCTCATTAGAAGGCATTTAATGAAGAACTGGAGAAGTAGGTATTTGAACTGGTGCTGATATTGGAGTGGCACGTATATCAGATCCAATCACCAATTCTTGTGGTAAGTTGAAATTGATGGAGGGATAGAATGATGTGTCACTGGTGGTGTTCTTCTTCTTAACTGGTTCCAATTTGTTGTAACTGGAAGCATCTTCTGGTGAAACAACTGACCGATGAACTTGGTCAGTTTCACCAAAATTAATTGGAACGACTGGAGAAATATCAAGGCTTGGTTTCTTGTTGATTGCTTCAGTTGATTCGTTGAATGTGACATGAATTGTCTCATGAACCTTTTGGAGTCTATAATTATAAACTCTAAAGGCCTTTCGAATATCTGAATAGCCTAAAAATACCCCTTCATCAGCTTTAGCATCAAACTTTCCAAGCTGACTGGAATCGTTTAGTATATAAACTGGACAACCAAATACATGGAAATATCCAATATTTGGTTTACGATTCCTGAGTACTTCATAGGCAGTCTTCTTATGTCTCTTGATGTAGACTGACCGGTTTTAGGTGTGACAAGCAGTTGCAACTGCCTCAGCCCAAAAACTGGTGGGAAGACCAGATTCAGATAGCATACTTCTGGCGGCTTCTATCAGTGTACGATTCTTTCTTTCAACAACTCCATTTTGCTCTGGAGAGTGAACTGATGAGAAGTTTTGAGAGATGCCAGTGTCATTGCAAAATGTTTCAAGTACCTTATTTTGTAATTCAGTACCATTATCACTCCGTAACTGACAAACTTTTCGAGTATACTTGAGCTCAATTCTTTTAATGAGAGAGATGATTTCAGCAGGTGCATCACTTTTGGATCTGATGAATACCACCAATCAGTATCTGGTGAATTCATCAACCACAACTAGAGTGTACTTCTTTCCAGCTCTAGTTTGAACATTCACTGGACCAAAGAGATCCATATGTAGCATGTGAAGAGGTTCAGTGATGCTAAAATTTTGCCTAGTTTTGAAACTAGCTCTTTTCTGCTTGCCCATCTCACACCCTGGACATGGTTTTTCTTTATTGAAAGAAATTTGAGGTATCCCATCAACCAGTTGTTTGCGAGACAACTTGTTGATATTCTTAAAATTAAGATGGGATAATCTTTTATGCCATAGCCAGTTGGTGTCCTCATCAGCTTTGGTGTAGAAACATTGCTCTTTAGGAGCTGGTTCCATATCCATGATGTACACATTTCCTTTTCTTGGTGCAATCATCACCACTTTCCAATCCTTGTTAAATATGGTGCCTTGTGCAATATCGAACAATACTCTGAAGCCATCATCGCAAAGTTGGCTGACACTGATCAGGTTGTATTTCAAACCATTCACAAATGCAACTCTTTTGAATTCGACTTGTCCATTATTGAGCACACCATATCCTTCAGTCTTTCCAGATTGATCGTTACCAAACGTCACTGTCGGTCCATCTTGGACAGTGAACTCTTCCAGTAGGGGCTTACATCCGGTCATAGTCCGGCCAGCAGCGCTGTCCAGATACCAGATATTCTTCTTTCGATCGCCCTACACACACACAAAAATCATTAGTTCTTTTGTGAACCCATCTTTTCTTGATGGGTTCGCTGGACTTCTCTACAGAAGTCTCAGTTGATTGTTGAGATGTTGAACTGGAGGCTGCATCTGGAGCTTTATCACCAGCTCCAGGTGCAGGAGTAAAAACGATTGGTACTTGATACTTACTCCTCTTATTTTTACCAGATTTTGTTCCAGATGGAACATTCTTTAGTTTAGGTATTGAGGGGAGTGGTTTAATATTTTGTTTGAAAACTGGAGGTAATAAACCTCCTTCCAGATTGTTAATCCGGGCAGTACAACTCTGAACCTACCGAGACAAAAGTTGGAGTTGACTTTCCAGATTAACCAAAATATTATTTTGATCAGGCAGTTGAACCTTGGACCTAGGTTCAACCGGTGCTTTAGTCTGTCGGGTCTTGGGCACCTTAGACTTTTGAGGTAAAGGCTTGTTACCAGTGGCCTTTTTGACTGGAGATTTAGCCTGTTTGGCTCCAGTTTTAACCTCAATGGGGGTGGTCTCAAAGGTTTTAGTTTCAACAGCTTCAGATTGATCATAAGGTGTTTCAACCTTGAGAGCTGGAGGCAATGCATGAAGGTCTGGTATGAGAGCTGCCATCTCCAGATCTCCAGATTTCCATGCATTTTTCTGGGCATCGATAGTTCTTGAAAATGCATCATAGTTTTTGCCAGATGCTTTTACCCATGACTTGATAATCTTTTGTTCTTTTTCAAGATCAGAAAATAGTTTTTGATTATCAAGTTCTAAAGCCTCAATCTTTAAAACTGACTCCTTGAGAGCCAACTGGACACTTTGCAAATCATTTAGTTGTGGTTTAACATTGTTCAGTTCAATTAGGATAGTGTCAAGATATCTTTCACTATCAGCTCTTACAGTTTCCACAAATGCCAAATCACCACTTAATGATTCAGCTAGGTCCAGTTTTAGTTCAGGGTCAACCTGGTGATCATAATCACATACCTTTTTCAGTATGATGTCCACCCATCTTCCAGAGATGACATCTTCTTTTACCACATGTTGCTGCTGTTGATCTTCCAAGGCCATGAAGCACATGTCCCTTTCCTCTTCTTCATCATCAGATGAGTCATCAGAGTACTCCCATTTTCCCTCAGTTTGTGCCATTAAGCACTGATCCTTTTTCTTTTCCATGGACAGGAGGGCAATCTGGGCCTTAAGCTTCTTGTATTTAGCTTTGTAGCTATCATCAGGCTGACTGAAATTAGGGACAGAGGGGCCAGTTTGGTTGTTCAACTGACTAGATCTGCATTCCTTCATAAAATGACCTTTCTTACCACACTTATAGCATGTAAGATTGGTCTTATCCAGAGAGCTGGAGCTGGAAGCATTGTTGGGGCCATTAAATCTTTTGGATTTATGCTTAAACCTATTAAAGGTTTTAGCAATCATGGCGACCAGATCATCATCGTCAGTTTCATTACAACCATCACTGTTTTCAGTGGTCAGGCCAGAGTTTAAGAAACTGTTCAACATCTCCTTCATCGAGTGTACCTGGACACTCTCAGCAGACATTAAAGCAGCACAAGGTCGCTCAGTTACACTAGCAACCTTGGGACTCTGGGCATGGTTCATGGCATCTTGCTCAGCCACAAGTCTTGCAGCATTATTATCTTCAGTGAATCTGAAGGCTCCATAGAGCGATGCAAGAGTATGAGTGTGCAAGGTTTTACCTTGTCTCAAGACAAGAACCATGTTTTCCCATTTGGAAGGAAGAATATCACAAAACTTCTCAAGAAGAATATCCTTATCATTCTCTACACCCAAACCTCTCAACTGATTGATGAGGCTAGAAAATCTGGTGTATGTACCAGTTAGACTTCATTGGGCAAGGCAAAGAAGGATTCATACTTCTTGTTCAAAGCAACTTTTCTGGTGACAATAGTGTCATCACCTCCTTCAAACTGAATAACTAATTCGTCCCACATAGATTTTGCACTGGGGAACATCACAAGTGTTGGAATTAGATCTTCAGGAACAGCCCCAAGGATCATGTTCTTGAGTCTGGTGTCCAGATCAACAAGTCTACGATCCTCATCAGACCAATGGTCTTCTGGCTTTTCCCTTGAACCTCTTCTTCCAGTTGGATCAAGAAGAGGACTGACCCCAAGGGACATGGGTATATATGGTCCATCCTTAAGGATTTTCAACGTATACCTTTCAATCCCACCAAAATGCAAAAGCATTCTAGCCTTCCATGTACCAAATGTCTCACTGTTTCCATCAAATTTTGGAACAGGAGTGTTAGAGTAGTGTACATGGACATGATTTGGGGCAGTAGGAGGAGGAGGGTTGGTGTTAACATTTTGAAAAGGTTGTGCATTAGTATTCGAGGGGTTTTCACCTGAACCAGAACCATCTCAACCTTCAGTAGTGTTCATCTTAGCAGATCTAGGCAAGTTTATTAGCCTTCTGCTATGATACCACTTGTAAGTCCCAACTCGTTAGATGGTACTACTGAAGACACCTCTATGTCGATGGTGGAGTTACTTTGCAATATATGCACTGAACTGGAGACGACCAGTTGCAGTGTGTATATACCAAGATCTAGATAGATTACTTATATAAAAGACAATAAGTAAAGAACAATGCAATAATACAAATAACTTGTAAGATAACTTGATGAGACAATATGTATTTTTCAATGTGTAATTTATTTATTGATATTAAACAAATTACAAGGTTGATGCGGAACCAAGATAATACACGAATGTACATATCCTAACAACCTATGAAATACAATTGATCTATACTCGGAATTTCTCAAGACAATCGAAACACTTAAAGTTGTGAAATGTTCCTTTTAGCGATTGAGAGAAGATTGCACAAGTTCACCAAGAATATTGCAGGTTTGCAAAGTGTGAAGTGTTTGTATGTTTTTCACTTTGTAAGTTGAACACTTGAATTCTTGGTTGTGCAATGACTTGTATTTATAGGCAAAGTTAACATTGGGATGTTAACTTTAGCCGTACAAATGTGGTTGAGAGCATTTAAGGAATAGCATTTAATTCCTTAAAAAGCAGTGTAAAGTCGCATGATAAAGCAACTTTACACAACCACCTTTATGTACCTTTTATTACTTAAATAATAAGACAAGGCTTATTATCCGGGTAAAGGTACATAAAGCGTATAAGTCAATTCCTCGTAATCAGTGTAAAGCTTTGTAAGGGCTTTCCACTGATGGTCTCCAGTTTGTAACTGACTAGAATGCCAACTGGGCTTCGCTGCCATTATCATTCTCTATCTTTCATTTGTTGTCTTCGACTTCAACTGGAATGATTCTTCAACTGGTCAGTTCTCAACTGGAGGAAGTCTTCAGTTGCGTTGACTGTACGGTGCAACTGGACTTCAATATATTTCTGGACAAATCTTCTTGGTCACCAGTTTTACTGGGTCACCAGATGCAACTGGTGACTGGTCAGTGTGAACTGGTGACTGGCCAGTTCCAGGTGAACTTGTCCTAACAGGTTCAGTTTTGATAATCTCAGGTTGATCATATGGAGTTTCAACCCTGAGAGCTGGAGGCAATGCATGAAGATCTGGTATGAGAGCTGCCATTTCAAGATCTCCAGATTTCCATGCATTTTTCTGGGCATCAATTGTTCTAGAAAATGCATTATAATTCTTTCCAGATGCTTTTACCCATGACTTGATAATCATTTGTTCTTTTTCAAGATCAGAAACTAATTTTCAAAACTGACTCCTTGAGAGCCAACTGGACACTTTGTAAATCATTTAATTGTGGTTTAACATTGTTCAGTTCAATTAAGATAGTATCCAGATATCTTTCACTATCTGCTCTAACAGTTTCCACAAAAGCCAAATCACCACTTAATGATTCAGCAAGGTCTAGTTTCAGTTCTGGGTCAACCTGGTTGTTATAATCACATACCTTTTTCAAAATGATGTCCACCTATCTTCCACTGATGACATTTTCTTTTGCCACATGTTGCTATTGATCTTCCAAGGCCATGAAACACATGTCCCTTTCCTCTTCTTCATCAGCTGATGAGTCATCAGAGTACTCCCATTTTCCCTCAGTTTGTGCCATCAAGCACTGATCCTTTTCTTTTTCCATGGACAGGAGGGCAATCTGGGCCTTAAGCTTCTTATATTTAGCTTTGTAGCTATCATCAGGCCGATTGAAATTTGGGACAGAGGGACTAGTTTGGTTGTTCATCTGACTAGATCTGCATTCCTTCATAAAATGACCTTTCTTACCGCATTTATAGCAGGTAAGATTGGTTTTATCCAGAGAGCTGGAGCTGGAAGCATTATTTGGGCCATTAAATCTTTTGGATTTATGCTTAAACCTATTAAAGGTTTTAGCAATCATGGCTACCATTTCATGATCGTCAGTTTCATCACAACCATCACTAATTTCAGTGGTCAGGCCAGAGTTCAAGAAACTGTTTAACATCTCCTTCATTGAGTGTGACTGGACACTCTCTGCAAACATTAAAGCAGCACAAGGTCGCTCAGTTACGCTAGCAACCTTGGGACTCTGGGCATGGTTCATGGGATCCTGCTCAGCCACCAGTCTTGCTGCATTATTATCTTCAGTAAATCTGAAGGCTCCATAGAGCGATGCAAGAGGGTGACTGTGCAGGGTTTTACCTTGTCTTAAGACAAGAACCATATTTTCCCATTTGGAAGGAAAAATATCACAAAACTTCTCAAGAAGAATATCCTTATCCTTCTTAACACCCAAGCCTCTCAACTGATTAATGAGGCTAGAAAACCTGGTGTAAGTACCAGTTAGACTTTCATTGGAGAGCAAAGAAGGATTCATACTTCTTGTTCAGGGCAACCTTTCTGGTGACAATGGTGTCATCACCTTCTTCAAACTGAATGACTAATTCATCCCACATTGACTTAGCACTGGGGAACAACACAAGTGTTGGAATTAAGTCTTCAGGGACAGCTCCAAGGATCATGTTCTTGAGTCTGGTGTCCAGATCTACAAGTCTACGATCCTCATCAGACCAGTGGTCTTCGAGCTTTTCTTTGGAACCTCTTCTTCCAGTTGGATCTAGAAGAGGACTTACCCCAAGAGACATGGGAATATACGGTCCATCCTTAAGGATTTTCAGCATATATCTCTCTATACCACTAAAATGCAAGAGCATTCTGGCCTTCCATGTACCGAAGGTCTCACTGTTTCCATCAAATTTTGGAACAGAAGTGTTAGAATAATGTACATGGACATGGTTTGGGGCAGTAGGAGGAGGATGGTTTGTATTAACATTTTGAACAGGTGGTGTATTAGTATTCATAGGGTTTTCACCTTGACCAGAACCATCTCCACCTTCAGTAGTAGTCATCTAAGCAGATCTAGGCAAGTATTTTAGCCTTCTGCTCTGATACCACTTGTAAGTCCCAACTCAATAGATGGTACTACCTGAAGACACCTCAATGTCAATGGTGGAGTTACTTTGCAATATAAGCGTTGAACTGGAGACGACCAGTTGCAGTGAATATATACTTATTTAAGTGACAATAAGTAAAAACAATGCAATAATATAAAATACTTGTAAAGTAAATTGATGAGACAATATGTATTTTTCAAGTGTAATTTATTTATTAACTTTAAATAAATTACAAGGTTGTTGCGGAACCAAGATAATACAGTATGTAAATATCCTAACAACCTATGAAATACAATTGATCTACACTTGGAAATTCTATTGACAATCGAAACACTTAAAGTTGTGAAATGTTCCTTTTTGCGATTGAGAGAATGTTGCACAAGTTCACCAAGAATATTGCAGGTTTGCAAAGTCTATGCAAAGTCTGATATGCAAAAAGTAATTTTCTTGTTGTGCAAAGACCTTTATTTATAGGCAAAGTTGACATTGGGATGTCAACTTTGGCCGTACAAATATGGTTGAGAACATTTAAGGAATATCATTTAATTCCTTAAAATGTTGTGTAAAGTTACAGACTAAAGTAACTTTTCTCAACCTGCTTTATGTACCTTTTGTACTTTATACATAGATAAATCCTTTTATCCGTGTAATAGCACATAAAGCATAAAGGTCAATTCCTCATAATCAGTGTAAAGCTTTGTAAGAGCTTTCCACTGATGGTCTCCAGTTTGTAACTGAGTAGAATGTCAACTGGGCTCGCTGCCATTGTCATTCTCTATCTTCCACTTGTTGTCTTCGACTTCAACTGGAATGATTCTTCAACTGGTCAGTTCTCAACTGGAGGAAGTCTTCAGTTGCGTTAACTGTACGCTGCAATTGGACTTCAATATATTTCTGGACAAATCTTCTTAGTCTCCAGATGCAACTGGAGACTGTCCAGTTTCAGCGAAACTGGTCCTAACAATAAACATGTAGAAAAATACTACAAAATATATTATTATATTTTTATAATTATATATTTGGGGGCTGGTTATTGTAAAACATGTATTAAAGTAAAATAAATAAGATAAGATCTTGACCATTAGATCATGATAAAACTGATGCACGAAGATTCATATAGCACAAGTATATACACCGATGCACGAAAATTTTCATGATGCACAAAGATTTTCAGTTAAAATAAAAGAACTGTTTTATTTGTTTTACTTTACTACTTGTTTTATTTGAACCAGTACCTATATATGATTTATATATATTTTTGTTACCTAAGATTTCCAATTGTAAAATGTGTCACCAATAAAAAAAAACACGTTTTTTATACAAGTATGTTAAACAATTCAAAGCCGACGAACGGCTTCGCGTGTACTATTTAAAGTTTGTGAATTTTATTTTAAGTTTAATTTACATCAAAATATAAAAAATTCTAAAAGTCCATCCATCATCGCGCATTTCGCTGGTACATTTCTAGTACTATATAAAAAAATGACCCCCCCCCCCCCAACACACACATTCTGAAAAGATGAACCCTTCTACCTAAATTGCCCTTATACATTCAACACACTCATGAGCGATAATTATATAGATATTTCTCGCACTAGTTTTGGCCATTTTATAGTCATTTTAGTGAGCTTATGATACTAAAAAGGGTAAATGGGTGGGAACCCTCGGGTCTCATGTACCATTTTGGTACCCAAAGCGCACACCGCATAGAACTCATGCCCGGTAAGTGACCATCCTCACACATGGGATCACAAGATATAGTTTCTCCATTTTCCTTTGGCAAGTTTTGAACCTGTGACCCATAGCCTTCATCTGTGGGCCTATGTGGTCACATGATGGCGGTACCCGTGAACTTATGATACTTAATAGCTTGTATATGTGATTTTAGGTTCATTGCACGTGGTATGAAGGAAAACGCCAAGAAATGGTGATAAAAGACTTAAAAGAAGATAAACGGTGGTTCGATGAAGAATTGGCTTGAGATTCAAGACTTAAGACGAAGAAACTTGTGTCAACATGAAGCCTATGATGATGCGTTAGTATTTTGGGCATAACTTCTTCATCCGAACTCTGTTTCTGACAAATAAGTTGGCCACAGAATCGCGAGAAAAAGATCTACAACTTTTCTGTTGGGGCTGAAGACCAGCGCCACTGGTATCAACCTCCAGCCCCGTTGAAGTGCCACTGTAACTCACCAACGCCGCTGCTATCTCCAACCAGCGCCGCTCGTGAGGTCCGTTCAGATCAAAACTTTCTGAAAACCTCTAAATACCCCCCTAAACCCTAAGATACATGAGCCACTTCTTCCAGTCGACATGGGGGCCACTTCTAGGGTATTTTCATTAGATCTAAACCCTCGTAACACCACCATATCACACTGAAGATCAGACAGCGATTCTCTACAACATTATCATCATTCAGATCTCTATTTCATTGTCGGTACATTATGAATTCATATATTATTGACTTTGATCTTTCTTCTATTATGAGTAGCTAAATAATTAATCATCTACTAAGATGATGTGACATGATTATGTGATGGTTGCATGCTAGATACACTTAACGTTTTGTCGTGATCTTAATGAATTAATTCTTGTAGTTTGTTATATTGTTGTTGATGATATATGTATGCTTTGTGGTGGTACCCATTGAGTGCGTATATGATTTTGATAGTTTATGGTATAAACGATTATCGCTAGGTTATGGCATGATAGTGAACAACATAATAATGATAAGAATTAATCTGTTAATTGGCCTGGTAAGTCAACTAGACAAAATGATTATTTAAATAGTTAAACAAACTAATTGATTAGGGAACTATAGGTGGATAGGGTGGTATTCACGCTTGTAGCTAATCAGTTAGGGGATTTGGGTAGGAGATACTGAATTGTTAGCGGAAAGGGTGTACCCACGTGACCGAGTCTAGTGACTTATTTGGATCTCAATTATTCTATTGATTAGTGCAACCTAAACATGTCATGAATGATCTGAGTCGAAGTAGATGATGCTTTTAATTATTGTCTTGCATTCTAGTAATTTCGTGCTTCCTCGCTAGACCAAGCGGTTGGACACACTCCTGCATTGTTTTCTTATTTTAATTCGTAGTTAATTTTAATTGTGACAAAACCCCCAACCAATCTTAGTATTACATAATCTTGCGTAGTTCTTAAACATAGTCTCCGTGAGTGTGTGTTTGGTTTGGTATTTCCTTGACTTTATAAATTTAAATCTTGACCTCTTTTCATTATACACAAATGACACATCAAGTTTTTGGCGCCGTTTCTGGGGACTATTGTAAGTCCCAACTCAATAGATGGAACTAACTGAAGACACCTTTATGTCAATGGTGAGAGTCTTTGCAATATGTTCACTGATCTGGACGTGACCAGTTGCAGTGAACAGTATACCAGGTTAAGGTATGTTGGTTCATGTTTCTCGGTGACAAAAGCATTCTAGATGTGTTACATATATTTATATATATTCAAGTCTTGTAATTTATCTTGTAATTACCGTTTGTCAATAATATTACCTTGGCATAAATTGTTGATCATATTGGGATCCATTTATGTTTATATGTGTGTTTATTATTTGTGTTTTACAGGTTCTAGACATTACATGTAAAGAGTCATTAAGTTAATATTGTTTCTGCGTTTAACAGCAGTTGAAATATTAACTTAATGTACTTCCAGATGGAAGTTAAGTTAATTGTGTTTCTGCGTATTAACTGCAGAAGAAACATTAACTTAATCAATACTTCCAATAGGTAATATAGACAATGTTGTTTCTGCGTATTCAGCAGTAGAAACATTGTCGTAGCTGATGTTGGTTCTGCGTATATTTACAGCAGTATAAACATTGGCTGAGTTAATGTTGGTTCTGCGTCTTGACAGCAGTTGAAACATTAACTCAAATATTCCTAAGTGTTATTTGAGGGTTCTTGGGAACGAGCAAAATAGTTGCTTGTGGAAAGAACACTCAAATGGTCATTTTTGAGGAACAAGCAAAAGTTTGCTTGTTCATAAGAACTCTCAAATGGTTTGAGAGTTTCTGTGGAAACAAGCAAAAGCATGCTTGTCCATAAGAACTCTCAAACAGCTTGTGTGTTCTGGGAAACACACAAACAGGCCAAAACCCTCATGGGCCTGACATGAGAACACTCAAACCCATTGGATTTGAGAGTTCTTGTCACTTGCCTATAAATAGAGGTGTGTGTTTTGTGTGTTCTCAACAAGAGTGTAGAGAGAGAAACGAGCAAAACCTAGAGAGAGAAACCCAAGAACACGCACGGGTAGATCTTGTGGGTGGTACTCGACTCATGCACGAACCGCAAACACACACCCGGTTTGGACGGCTCATAGACTTAGATTACCACGTTGGTTGGTAAAGTTTGTCCGGAGAGCCGTTTCACTATAGTAACCAAACACGAGTGTTTATATTCACGCAAAAGATATATATATATATATATATATATATATCATAAAAGGTAGATATAGAAACCGTGGGTTATCTCGAGGAATTCCGCACCTCGACATATCCTTAAGTCAATCTCGGTTCGGTAAGACCCGGGGGACTTACAACTGGTATCAGAGCCATAGGTTATCAACAACCTTGGTTCGAGATTGATCACGGTTTGGGTATCCCACTTTTTGCGTGTTTTTTAGGTGGAGAAGTGTTTTCGGGTTCGTTTGAAATAAAGGTTCAAACTTGACACCAAAATAAGACATATCTCATTCCTAAAATCATTTTCTCAAGTTTTCTCTGATCAAGGAACAATATTGGGTTCGGGATCTAAGAAATTGTGAGAAAACTGTGTTTGCGTGTTCTTGGTACTGTACCGTTTGCGTGTTTCTGGTACTGTACCATTTGCGTGTTTCTGTACAATCCCCAGATCTGCGTGTTTCTCAAATTTTGCGTGTTTCTTTGAGAGTTCTTGAGGTTTTGAGAGTTCTTGAGGCTTTGAGAGTTCTTGAGGCTTTGAGAGTTCTTGTGGTTTGCTTGTTTAGTACACTTTTGCTCGTTTCATTTTAGTGTTCCTGTTTTTGCGTGTTCTTGTGTATTTGAGTGTTTATAAGTTCAACTTCATACACAATGGCAGCAAACTATCTTAACCAATTAATACTAATGGACCATGAGACCGGTAAGGGTAATTCACCACCTAAACTGATGATCATTAACCAATACTTTTCTTGGAAAGGTCGATTCGAATCCTTTATGCAATTCACGGATATTAGAATGTGGACTTGTAAGACTGAAGGATATAGTGCCCCAACATATGAGGATAGTGGTGTTAACAAAGTTTATGCTTACCAAGATATGACTGAATCTAATAAAAAATTGTATGAGGCAGAGAAAAAGGCACTATCATGTTTAAAAATGTCACTGCCACAAGAAATATTACATTTATTTAATGGATTCAATACATCAAAAGAACTTTGGTTAGCATTAAAAAATCATTGTGAAGGGGATGAAACACTTAAAAAGAATCGTAGAGACCTTCTAAAGCATCAGTATAATGTATTTAATGGGTTAAGAAGTGAAAACTTAGATCAACTAATTACAAGGTATTATCATTTGCTAGCAGAGTTGCAAGCATTTGAAGTTACCTATTCTAAGGAAGAAAAAGTCGAGAAAATTTTGAGTTCCTTGCCAGAAAAGTGGAGTAATTATATTACCACTTTGCAGGAAAAAACAGATTTCTTTGATATGTCTTTGACTCAGATAGTTGCTAAGTTTAGGGGACAAGAAATGAAACTAAAAAGGAGGGAAGTAGGATATAATAATGCTCAGATTCCCGAGCTTTATTACGGTAGGCCTACGATCAATGTAAGTCCAGGTTCCCCTGAAGGAAGCACAAGGGCATTCCTGAGTGAAGATGTTGACTTATAAAAGATCTCGTTTGACTCTGAGGGGAACATATGTCTTGTTTCAAGTCAGAGCGACAATTTAGGCAATCGTGGATATCCTACCTCCAGTGCTAGTTCCACCGTGCCTATAAGTGTCAAATGTGTGGAAAGTCACTTATCCGTTCTTGCGTCATTTGTGACATCATATGAACAATTTATCCAAGTAAAGGTTCAAGATCCGAGTCTTATAGATGAAGACTATGAGCAGATTGATCCTTTGGACTTAGAAGAGATGGATCTGCAATGGCAAATGGCTATGCTAACTCTTCGGGCTAAACGGTTCTTATCAAGAACAGGGCGAAAGGTCGTGGGTTCCAAGCTTGGCTTTGATAAGTCAAAGATAAAGTGTTACAATTGCGAGGGATTTGGACACTTTGCTAGGGAATGCCAGAGACCTAAGAAGGATGATAGGTCTATTGTGACTTGTCAAACTTTAACCAAGGTGGATCAGCAACTCCTTCAGGTGCTTCACAACGAGGATACTTTCAAGGGTCTAGTTCGAATGCGAGTAACTCTTCTCAAAGAAACAGTTATCAAGGTTCCAAGGTTGAAAGTCCAAACTCTAATGACCAAAATGGGTCAAGAGCTTTGGTGGTTCAACAACAGGAAGGTTCATATGACTGGGGCACAATTGTTGAAGAAACAAACAATGCCTACCTGGCTGAGATCAGTTCAATTGTGTCATCAGATTCAGAATCAGAGATTCCAGAAGGTGATGACACTAGATCATTCAAAAACCCTGAAAAATCAATAGTTGTGAGCAGTTCAAACAAAGTCGAAGATCAAAAGACAATATCGGGTCTGGTGAAGTGTCCAGTTTCAGTAGAAAGGACTGACAACATGTGGAATATCGATACTGGATGTTCTATTCTTGCCACTGGAGATAGTAGTGTTCTATCAGACTTTGTTAAGATTTCTGATGTTTAGGTGAACTTTGCCGGACCTGCTCAGGGGATCGCAACTGGTCATGGTAAAGTGAGCGTCACTAATCTTCATCTTGACAAGGTGTATCATATTGAACATTGATGTGACCAATTTATACCCATCGCCCACATCGTTATTGGCCTTTTTATTATATGTTTTTAGTCGATTTTGCTGGCATTTGGCGCGTTTATGGGTTTTGTTTGTGGTTTCAGGTTCTAAACAGGTGACGTGTCCGTTTGGTGCAATTTCGAGTAATTTCGTGGCCATGAAGTTGATTGGAGAGTTCGAGAGGTGAAAAGAGATAGTGAATTTACAATCTTCATAAGTTGTTGTGTGGCTTTGGACCAGTACATTTACACTGCGACGCAGTGGGCAAGTTTGCCTTCACTGCGCCGCAGTCATCTATATGGAAAGAGGCATCTAGACCAGAAAGATATCACTGCGACGCAGTGGTGGTGAACTGGACCACTGCGCCGCAGTCGGCTAGTGGAAAAGGGGAGTGACCAACCAGTAAGATATCACTGCGACGCAGTGGGATGTGCATGTGCTCACTGTGCCGCAGTCAGCCTTGTCAAATGAGCATTTGGACCAGTGTATATGCACTGCGACGCAGTGGGGGCATTACACGCCCACTGCGCCGCAGTGAGGGGACGGTTCTGAAAGGTTTTTGGGCAGTTTTTGCACCAAAATGATGGGAGGTATAAATAGAAAAATAACCTATTTCCCAATGAATCAAAATTTCTTTCTAAGGGCTGCACTTCAAGGAACTCCTTCAAGATCAATTCAAGATTTCAACATCTTCCGATTCATTGAAGATTCACGTGCACCCACTTAGATCGTATCTATTTTATTGTCTTGCAATTTCTATTCCGAAAACAATTGGTACATCATGTTCTTCCTTTACTTTGATAGTTATTTCAATTTGATTATGAGTGGCTAATACTTCAATCATCCACCTTGATGTAACTAGACGAATGATGTGATTGCTAGATGTTTTAATTCAAAGAGTTGATTTCAATTATCGTTGTGTCGAGATCTTGATGATTTAATTCCTTTATATTTATTATTATGATATTGGTGGCATGTGTGTTCTTCGTTAGTGGTACTAGTCGAATACATATGTGATTTTCAAACGGTTGCTTGTCTATGAGCAATTATCACTAGTTCATGGTATGATAGTGAATGTCATTTTAATAAAAGGAATAATATTGTCAACGTGTTGAGAAACGGTTGGTGGTACCACGTTTTAATTCACATAGGCACGATTGGTAATGTGTTAATCCAGTAAACTAATTGTTGGTAAGGTTGTCTAGGCATTGGTGGTACCGACTTGGGTAATTAAACTAGCAACTTAGGTGTTTGGGTGATTTGTGAGCGGTTGGTGGTACCACGCGAGCATTTTATTCTTTCACGATTATCTTGTCAACTCTTACTGAATTTGGTCTTAATTGTATGCAATCACGTTTGAAGTCTAGCGAAGTCAAGGTGGATGATCTTTACAATATTTGTTTACAGTTTTACCTTTACCTTTACGCGTTTGTCTTTTAAGTTATTTTAATTTAATTGTCAAAGAGAGATTCAAAGCATTCCACCCTTTTTCCAAACTACTTTGTTAAACAATTGATTCAAACCATTCCCCGTGAACGAACCTGGACTTACTTTTAACTATACTGCATACGATCGGGTCCACTGCCCGATAGTGCGTAGTAGTGAGTTTCAAGGTATTTCTAGTTTTAAATTATAAACTCGATTTAGCACATCAAGTTTTTGGCGCCGCTGCCGGGGATTGTGCGCTGTTTTAGTTGTTAATTTAGTGGTTTGATCCTTCCTCATGCGTGGGGAAGTTATTTGCTTTAATAGTTTAGTTTTTCTTTTCTTATCTTATCACAGGTGCAGTTGACGTGTTTGGTTAGTTGTGTTTTACAGGTCTACTATTTGGTTGATGAACTTGAGGTCTTCTGGTTTACCTCTAAATAGTCCTTTGAGAACACCAACAAGACGTAGATTTAACTTCGCAACACCTACACCATTCTCACCTATTGCTAGACCCACTCCTGATTCAGACGAGGAGGGATTCTATTTGGAAGAATTTTTCAATCTTGAAGTTAAGTTAGAGGAGACAATGGGAGACGAAGAAAGGGACCCGAATGATATACGGTATGGCGAGAGGGTTCGTACTATTCCTGCCAACCGTGGTAGCCCTATAAGACCTCCAGCCATTGGTCATGATTTCAATCTTAAGGGTAATCATCTTAAAAGCATTGAGGAGCAACAGTTTGACGGAAAAAGGAAATGGGATCCATATCAACACTTAGAAAGATTTGAGAAGTTGGCACGGTTATACCAATATGGGAATAACCAAATGAATGCCGTTAAACTAGAGACATTTCCAATGTCCATTACCGGAGATGCTTTAGATTGGTTTAATGATCTCCCGGAAAATTCCATAGCAACTTGGGACCAACTCAAGCAAGCTTTTATTGGTGAGTTCTACTCACTTAGAACTCAAAGGAAGTTGGAGAATTTGATTAGGTCTTTTGCCCAAGATGAAGATGAAGATGTGGTGATGCATGGATCCGATTCAAGGAGATGTTGAGGAATTGCCCGGGCCATAACATGACTAAGGAGCAATATGTTGAGCTCTTCTTTGATGGCCTAGATAAGAAGTCTAAGCGGGAGTTAGGATATGCTTTTGGGGGTGGTTTCAACAAAATTACACCCAATGAAGGTTTTGAAATTTGGAGTCCATGGCAAAGGACAATGCAAATATGGATGATGATAGATTTTTGAAGAATGAGAGAAGGTTAAAGAAAGGTACTAGCCAAGGTAGAGTTGCGAAGGTTGAGGCTAGTCATGATTCGGGGATGATAGGAGAGATTAGAGCACTATCGGAGCGAATGGAAAAGGGATTTGCTATGCAAGAGAGTCGGTTTGGGGCCATTGAACGGGATGTGAAGGTAGTAGCGGATGGATGTGATCATTGTGGTAACATGCATTATTCTGATGAGTGTCCCAATCGGGGACCCGAAGATGTGAGTTACATCCAGAATCAACAACAAGGGAGCTACCCGCGCAATACCGGTTTCCAAAGCCGTTCTTCAGGTAATCCTACTTATAACCCTTCTTTTCCTACTAATAATTCTCGTTTTTCAGGAAATAGGTGGCAAAGGGATAACTTTCAGAGTCAACCACATCAACAACCTCAACAAGGACAAGGATCAGCTTCTTCTTCCTCTAATACCGATCCAAATGCCGAGTTGAGGGAGATGATGAAACAATTGGTTAGTAATCAGGCTGAAACGAACTCTAGCATTCAGATGATTCGGGATGATACTAAGGCATTGAATGAGAGGTTGGATAGGATAGATGGGAAGGTTGAGATAAATATGAAGAATCAATGTGTCAATTTTAAGGATCTTGAGAGTAGGATGGCTGCACTTTCTAGGCCTCATGGTACTCTGCCGAGTAATACTCAACAGAATCCTAGGCCTCAGTTTAGCATGGGGCCGAATCAGGGACAAAATGCGGGGCAGAAGTACACTCCACCTCAAGCTCGTAATGAGGAAGCCAAGGCCATTACAACCCGTACAGGTAGATCTTATGACCCTCCTACTATGCCTAATGTTTGTGTTTCAGATGTACAGGATTCAGGTAATGATGATGAGATTGATGAGGAGATTGAGCTGGAGGAGAATCAGACCGAGAAGACTCTGGTCACTCCCCCAGAACCGGTTGTGGAACCCGAGGTTAAAGCTTATAAACCAAAAGTTCCATTTCCACAACGGTTCAGGAAGGCTAAACTAAAGGAACAATATAACAAGTTTGTTCAAATGATTTCTAATGTTCATATTAATGTCCTTTAGTTGATTTGATACAGGGGATGCCTCATTATTCCAAGTTCATTAAGGAACTTGTGACGGATAAAGGAAAGATGGAGGAGGCAAAAGCTACTTTTCTAAATGCCGAGTGTTCTGCTATCTTGCAGAACCGCATACCGCCTAAGCTTGAAGACCCAGGGAGTTTTCTGATTACTTGCTCTATTAGAACCATTATTTGTAAGGCTTTAGCCGATTTAGGTGCTAGTATCAATTTGATGCCTTACTCGGTTTAGAGTAAGTTGGCCTTAGGAATCCTTCGCCCGACTCGCATGAGTATTAGGCTTGCCGACCACTCATTTCAGTATCCCATGGGGATTGCTGAAAATATTAGAGTCAAAGTGGGTCATATTGTTTTCTTAGTTGACTTTGTTATTCTTGAGATGGAGGAGGATGCACAAGTACCCCTTATTCTTGGACGACCTTTCCTAAATACCGCGGATGCTATCATCCGTGTGAAGGACAAGGAGATTTCTTTGGGAGTGGGTACTGATAGGATTGTTTTTAATGTTGAGAGGTCTATTAAGCATACTTATTCTAATGATGAGTCATGTTTCAAGATTGATGTGATTGATGATGCTTTGGACCGAGAGTTCCAGGAGTTGATGGGGACCGATATGGGAGATGAGGAGATTGCAAATCTAGGATCGGGGGAAATTTCTGATGATGATTTATTCGCAGAAGTTATGGCACTTAACTTGGATGAGACACCTCCAGTGGAGGAGAGCTTTGAGAGAGTTGTTGCTGATGGAAGCTCAAGGGTGCCTAATTCAGTTGATGTACCACCTACAGATTTGAAGCTTAAGCCATTGCCTGCACATTTGGAGTATGCTTACTTGGCAGGTAAATCATCTTTACCAGTAGTTATCTCGTCCTCACTCTCGGGTGACGAGAAAGGACTCCTTTTGACTGTGCTCCGAGCTCATAAGCGAGCTTTTGCTTGGAAAACTACTGACATTCCAGGTATTAGTCCCAACTTTTGTCAGCACAATATTGATTTTATCGATGATGTTAAGCCCGTTGTCCAGCGACAAAGGAGGCTAAATCCCAATATGAAAGAAGTGGTCAAGAAAGAAGTTATTAAGTTGTTAGATGCAGGGATTATTTTCCCTATTGCTGATAGTCCTTGGGTTAGCCCAGTTCATTGTGTACCCAAAAAGGGGGGCATGACAGTGGTTGAAAATGAAAATAAGGAACTCTTGGCTACTAGAACTGTCACGGGATGGCGGGTTTGTATTGACTACCGAAAGCTTAATGACGCCACCCGAAAGGATCACTTTCCATTGCCTTTTATTGATCAGATGCTAGAGAGACTCGCAGGTAATGAGTATTTCTGTTTTCTTGATGGGTTTTCCGGGTACTTTCAAATACCCATTGATCCAAAGGATCAAGAAAAGACCACTTTCACGTTCCCCTTTGGCACTTTTGCTTATCGGCGAATGCCGTTTGGTCTATGTAATGCCCCGGGCACCTTTCAAAGGTGCATGATAGCCATATTCCAGGACATGCTTGAAACCTCCATGGAGGTTTTCATGGATGATTTCTCGGTGTTTGGGGACTCATTTCGTACTTGTTTGCATAACTTGGATAAGATGTTGGAACGGTGTGAGAGGGCACACCTTGTTTTAAATTGGGAAAAGTGTCACTTCATGGTGACCGAGGGTATTGTGCTAGGTCATAAGGTGTCTAATGTAACACCCGTTTCGTAAAAATATGGATTTCCAAAAATTTTCGCCTAACGGCGTCAATAAAGCGGAAACAGTTTATTAAAAACCTCAACCAATGAAAACAGTTGAGAAACATAAGTGGTGTTACTAATAGCATCAAATCAGTAATAAAAGAAATCCATAAGATTGCCCAACATAAAGCAACCATAACATAGTCATTACAATAGTTCCATAAAGGAAATCATTAACATTAAGTCTATGCGAAGTTATTGGGTAAACTAAAGCCATCCTGATCATCTACCCATCTCTCGCCAAAGCTTCACACGACATCTCACTGCTTAACCTGAGGGGTGTCAACACATAAGAAGAAACAAGTGTTAGCTATAAAGCTAAGTAAGATAACACCAGGTTTAAGCAAAACATTTCATCCATTAAACACGTCACTTTAAAACATTACGTCATTTGATTTAGGCATATATATCACCACATAACGTATCCATATCACATATAAGCATAGAGTCCATGACCCTAAGTGTGCCTAATCAATTTCGTCATTTCATCTCATCTCATTAAGTTGTGACCAGGTCACCGTTAAGTTGTAACCGAAGTTACCGTTAAGGAAAGACAATGTCGATCCATGAGTAGCACGTTATGTTCATGACATTAGGTGGGTCATCAGGCCACCCGAACTACTCGCCACATATGACTTGTTGCAAGGAGCCACCCGAGCAACCATTTTAACGTACCCTCCACATACGGGCACTACGTACTCTCCCACATGCGAGCACGACGTACTCTCCCACATACGAGCACGGTTTATACGTACCTATTACCACCGCCAGGCACGGGTTATGCATAACTCTTAACGTCTAATTAGCTCGAGCATTTACCACGTTTAGTTTAGGTTTCCACATTAATCCTAAACTAATCCACATCTATCATCTTTTCACGTTAGGGCCCTTAAAACGTGCACGTGTCATGGCAACCTAAAAAGGTCTAGTGTTCTAGATGAACAAGCCACATATACATGCACATATCATCTTTACATCATATCATTAACCACCATTCATCATAACATATCATATCGTTAACATATCATCACATATCATATCATAAACGTATTTACGGGGAAGCATTTTAGGCATAGGCATCGTCATCTTTAATCCCCGAATACCTCCCATATCAACCCAACCACAATATAGGTTATACATTACCGTTATGGAGGTTATAGTTTATGAAACCATTTTTGTTGCACCCTCAGTGTGACAAAAGTAGTGTATCTTACCTGGTAGTAGAATGTGCGCGCAACAAAAGCTAACAGTGCTTAATAGTAATCCCCGACACCTATCGTACATTAATATATGAAATATAAGTCATTTGGGACCTTTAAATGGACTTGAAAACGAACTTAGTTTTGTTCTTACGAACTTAATCCCAGAAAACGAACTTAACTGCTTTCTGATAACAAACGAATTTTAAATTCGTTTGCCAAACGAATTTAATCATCCACAAACGAATTTAGACCACATAAAACAAATTTAGACATCTCAAACGAACTTAATCTTTGTTTCCAAAACGAATTTAGCCAACGGATTTAACAAACGAAATTAGTCTTCTTTTAAACGAAAATGGCTTGAACGAAGTTAAACTTCGTTTTTCAAACGAATTTAGCATTCCAGAAACGAATTTAACACTTAAAACGACTTTAACTCTATTTTCGTCCAGAACTCATAAAACGGCTTTAATCTTCATTTTTCCAGAAATCAATCGACTTAGGCTTCACCCAAAACAGGTTTTTGACATTGTTAAACATATTTTGATCATAATGATCGATTACAAACTCGTTTGATGTCGTTTTGATCATTAATTTGCTTAAACATATTATGAACCCTAATTTATTAAAACTCCTTTATAAAATCAGATTTAATCCTTTATAAAACATCATTAGATCTGAAAATATCGACAACAAATCATTGATTACCTGTACGAATGACAGCCAATCCGATTCAATGCAAAACACACGATTTGATTGACCAAAACTTGAAGATTATGCTTAAGAATTCAAGAGAATTGAAGGAACTTTTGTATTTGTTTTAATTATGATTAATGGCTGCAAAATTAACCTAGATTAGGCTAATCCCATGCCAAACCCGTTTTTAACTTTTCAACTTTAGCAAAATTGGTCCCTGCACTTCATATTGACTTTATTTCGCTTAAAAACACTTATTGGGGATACATATAACACACTAAAGCACTTTCGCACACTACATAAGCCTTTTACACATCATTAAGTCTACTTTATTGTCACTCATTAAAGATAATTAAATCTCACATATCGGGCACATAAACATATAAACACACATTTTACCACATAACATATCACGGACTTAGAATTTGACCTAACGACGTTAGTCAACAGAAACGATTAAGTTTTGGGATGTTACAATTACCTCCCCCTTAAGAGGATTCCGTCCCCGGAATCACTTCAGCATCAAAAGGTGGGGATAGGTCTCCCGCATTACGGACTCGGTCTCCCAAGTCATACTTTCGCCGTGATTGTGTTTCCACTTAATAAGAACTAGATCGATAGTCTTTCGTCGTAACTTCTTTTGTTTCCTTCCCATTATAGCAACAGGTTCATCAACAATCTGCTTGTTTGGATCAATACTTACGTCCTCGAGTGGAATAACATCCGCTTCATTTGCATAGCATTTACGTAGATAACACACATGAAATGTGTTGTGAATTCCATGAAGTTCTGGAGGTAATTCCAGTTGAAATGCCTGTTCATTAACCTTTTTAATGATTTTAAAAGGTCCAATGAATCTAGGGCTTAGCTTTCCTCGTTTGCTAAATCGTAATACACCTTTCCAAGGCGACACCTTGAGTAAAACCATTTCACCTTCTTTAAAATCAAACGACCTCCTTTTCTTATCGGCATATGACTTTTGCCTTTCGCGAGCAATACGCAGGGCTTTCTTTGCAACATTAACTTTATCGGCCGTAATTTGTACTACTTCAGGTCCAGCAAATTGCTTTTCCCCGGGCTCCAACCAACAACTAGGAGTCCGACACTTTCTACCATATAACATCTCAAAAGGTGGCATTCCAATGCTCGCGTGATAACTATTGTTATACGCAAACTCAACAAGAGGTAGGTGTTTATCCCATGAACCACCATAATCCATCACACAAGCTCTGAGCATATCTTCAAGCGTTTGAATAGTCCTTTCACTTTGCCCATCAGTCTGCGGGTGATAGGCTGTGCTCAGACGAACTTGAGTACCAAAACTTGGATACAAAGTGAGCATCACGATCAGACACAATCGATATCGGAACACCATGTTTAGTAACCACTTCTTTAATATACAACGTAGCGAAATTCTCCATAGGAGCATTCTCACGAACTGGGAGGAAATGGGCACTCTTCGTTAATTGATCGACAATAACCCATATCATATCGTGACCACGAGGCGTCCTCGGAAGTTTGGTTACAAAATCCATCATAATGCGATCCCATTTCCATTCAGGGATCTCGAGTTGCTGAAACTTCCCGTAAGGCTTTTGATGTTCAGCTTTCACCTTCGCACACGTCAAACATTTCTGTACGTACATCATTACATCGTTCTTAATACTGGGCCACCAATAAATAGGCTTCAAATCTGCATGCATCTTTGTGGCACCAGGGTGTACAGAATACCTAGATTTGTGAGCTTCGTCCATCACTAACTCACGATTGCCTCCATATAGAGGAACCCATATTCTACCTTTGTAAGTTCGAAGACCGCGACTATTTTCTTCCATTTCAAGTCTATTTTTCTTCTTTTTCCCAATAGACTCCTCCTTTCACATTCTCCTCCTTCAACGCTTCAATTTGAGCTAATCGAATAGGTTCCATTAAGTTCGACTCAACCTTCGTAATCATTGCGCATAACCTACTCTTCGCATATCCTTTGCGGCTCAAGGCATCAGCAACCACATTAGCTTTGCCTGGGTGATATTTAATCTCACAATCATAATCCTTTAATAACTCCATCCACCGTCGTTGTCTAACATTCATGTCCTTCTGAGTAAACACGTACTGTAAGCTTTTATGATCCGTATAAAGGGTACACTTCGTACCATACAGATAATGTCGCCACAATTTCAGAGCAAAAACAACAGCAGCCAGCTCAAGGTCATGAGTAGGATAGTTCCGCTCATGAGGCTTCAGCTGTCGAGAGGCGTAAGCGATAACTTTGTCTCGTTGCATCAGTACACACCCTAACCCCGTGATGGATGCGTCACTATAGACAACTAAATCATCGGTTCCTTCGGGTAAAGCTAAGACTGGAGCTTCACACAACTTCTTTTTCAACATCGTGAAGGCTTTCTCTTGAGCATCGGTCCACACAAACTTCACACCTTTCTTCGTTAATTCAGTCATTGGCTTGGCAATGCGTGAGAAATCCTGAATAAAACGTCGATAGTAGCCAGCCAACCCGAGAAAACTCTTAATTTCAGTAGGAGACTTAGGCTGCTCCCACTTCGACACCGCTTCTATCTTCGAAGGATCTACTTTTATACCATCAGAGGAGATGACATGGCCGAGGAAATGAACTTCCTTTAGCCAGAACTCGCACTTGGAGAACTTAGCATATAGCTTTTTCTCTCTGAGGACTTGAAGGACAGCCCTCAAATGCTCTCTATGTTCCTCTTCCGACTTTGAATACACAAGGATGTCGTCGATGAAAACGATAACGAAATGATCCAAAAATGGTCGACAGACACGGTTCATCAAATCCATAAACTTCGCTGGAGCATTTGTCAAACCGAATGGCATGACAAGGAACTCGTAATGACCATAACGAGTTCGGAACGCTGTTTTGGCTACACTTTCTTCTTCAACCTTTAATTGATGATAGCCAGACCGTAAGTCAATCTTTGAAAAACAGGAAGCACCTTGAAGTTGATCGAACAAATCATCAATGCGAGGGAGTGGATACTTATTCTTCACTGTTCTTTTATTCAGCTCGCGATAATCGATACACATACGCATGGATCCGTCTTTCTTCTTTACAAAAAGGATAGGAGCACCCCATGGAGAGGAACTCGGACGAATGAAACCTTTATCTAAAAGTTCCTGAATTTGGTCATCAGCTCCTTCATCTCCGTCGGAGCTAATCGATAGGTTCCATTAAGTTCGACTCAACCTTCGTAATCATTGCACATAACCTACTTTCGCATATCCTTTGCGGCTCAAGGCATCAGCAACCACATTAGCTTTGCCTGGGTGATATTTAATCTCACAATCATAATCCTTTAATAACTCCATCCACCGTCGTTGTCTAACATTCATGTCCTTCTGAGTAAACACGTACTGTAAGCTTTTATGATCCGTATAAAGGGTACACTTCGTACCATACAGATAATGTCGCCACAATTTCAGAGCAAAAACAGACAGCAGCCAGCTCAAGGTCATGAGTAGGATAGTTCCGCTCATGAGGCTTCAGCTGCCGAGAGGCGTAAGCGATAACTTTGTCTCGTTGCATCAGTACACACCCTAACCCCGTGATGGATGCGTCACTATAGACAACTAAATCATCGGTTCCTTCGGGTAAAGCTAAGACTGGAGCTTTCACACAACTTCTTTTTCAACGTCGTGAAGGCTTTCTCTTGAGCATCGGTCCACACAAACTTCACACCTTTCTTCGTTAATTCAGTCATTGGCTTGGCAATGCGTGAGAATCCTGAATAAAACGTCGATAGTAGCCAGCCAAACCGAGAAAACTCTTAATTTCAGTAGGAGACTTAGGCTGCTCCCACTTCGACACCGCTTCTACTTCTATCTTCAGTAAGACTTAGGCTGCTCCCACTTCGACACCACTTCTATCTTCGAAGGATCTACTTTTATACCATCAGAGGAGATGACATGGCCGAGGAAATGAACTTCCTTTAGCCAGAACTCGCACTTGGAGAACTTAGCATATAGCTTTTTCTCTCTGAGGACTTGAAGGACAGCCCTCAAATGCTCTCTATGTTCCTCTTCCGACTTTGAATACACAAGGATGTCGTCGATGAAAACGATAACGAAATGATCCAAAAATGGTCGACAGACACGGTTCATCAAATCCATAAACTTCGCTGGAGCATTTGTCAAACCGAATGGCATGACAAGGAACTCGTAATGACCATAACGAGTTCGGAACGCTGTTTTGGCTACACTTTCTTCTTCAACCTTTAATTGATGATAGCCAGACCGTAAGTCAATCTTTGAAAAACAGGAAGCACCTTGAAGTTGATCGAACAAATCATCAATGCGAGGGAGTGGATACTTATTCTTCACTGTTCTTTTATTCAGCTCGCGATAATCGATACACATACGCATGGATCCGTCTTTCTTCTTTACAAAAAGGATAGGAGCACCCATGGAGAGGAACTCGGACGAATGAAACCTTTATCTAAAAGTTCCTGAATTTTGGGTCATCAGCTCCTTCATCTCCGTCGGAGCTAATCGATAGGGAGCTTTGGCTACAGGAGTAGCACTAGGAATGAGATCAATAGAAAATTCAACCTCACGATCAGGAGGAAGACCTGGAAGATCTTCAGGGAAAACATCAGGAAACTCGGAAACAACCTCGACATCAGAGACTGTAGGCTTCGCGATACGAGAATCGATGACATAAGCTAGAAAATGTGACTTAGTTTGCCATATACAACGAAGTGCTTTCATCATCGAGATCACCTTAACATTTCCCGGCTTCTTGTCACCATAGACACAAACACCTTTTCCGTCAGGGGTAGCGATATGAACTATTTTCTTTGAACATAACACGACAGCATCATTCTTCGACATCCAGTCCATACCGAGAACAACATTGAAACTAGGAATGGTAGCGGGTAACAGGTTAGCAGTAAACAAACGACCCTCTATTTCTAAAGGACAATCAGAGTAACCTTCCCGAATAATAGACGTTGCACATTAGCCACTTCTACTTCTATAGGGCACCGTAAAAGACTAGTAGTCATGTCTAACTTAGGAGCAAACGGAGTAGACACAAAAGATTTGTTCGCACCAGAATCAAATAACACATTAGCGGGTTTTGAGTTAACAATAAGGGTAGCAGTAACTACCTGATCGTCGTCTTTTGCCTCCTCGGCCGTCATCTGGAAAGCACGGGCTTTGGCTTTGGAAGCTTCCGCTTTCTTTCCCTCATCTTTCTTCATTTGGGGACAATCGGCAATACGGTGCTTTGTATCTCCACATTTATAACATCTTGCTTTATCAGTGCATTCATCAAAAGTATGACCCTGTGCTCCACACCTATTGCACCTGCGGGTCTTAGCAGAACACTGACCAGAATGAAAAGCCTTGCAGCTAGAACACCATTTTCCATCCTTGTCTGTCTTTCCCTTATCAGAGGACGAAGATCCCTTGAACTTCTTACCAAAACGATTTGACCCACCAAACCTCCTCTTATTGCCAGACTTCTTCTCATCCTCTTTCTTTTCCACTTTCTTATCCGCAGCAAAATCATCATCAAGCTTCTTAGACTCTTTGATAGCTTCAGTTAGAGTCTTATGCTGCCTGCATATACCTCGATAACTCGGAGGCAAACCATCAACATAGCAAGCAACTTGATCTGCATCAGTTCGGAATAAATGACCCACGAACTTCATCTTCTCCATAAAGGAACGAGCATAATCATTGATTTTACCCACTTCAGCCGTCAAGGCACGAAACTCTTTTTCCATTTTGCGCTGCTCATGCACTCCAATATACTCTTCAATAAATTTCTGTCTGAAGTTAGCCCACGTAATAGCAGATACCATAGCTGGAGTCATCGAAATGGTAATGCTCTTCCACCAGTCCCGAGCACCTTCTTTCAACATCCTACTAGCACACAATACTTTCTTATCCTCGGGACAATCACAAGCTTCAAAAACCATCTCAGTATCATCAAGCCATTCCATGCAACCTACTGCATTAAGTGTTCCATAGAATTTCTGAGCTCCACACTTCTGGAAACTTTCAAACTTGAATCGAGGGGCGTGAACATCATTAGGAGGAACCACATTAACATTAGCATGGGGAATAACTACATCATCGACCGGTGGCTCAGTGTGGTGAGAAGGCATAGAGTGACTGTTACCAGTTCCTTCTGCGTTAGCTGCCAACGCCTGATTCAACTGTTCTTGCGTTTGGGCCAACTGGGCCTAAAGAGTTAGCACAAGATTATACATCTCCGCCTGATTGGGAATCTGATCCACCACTACATCGTTAACTCTCGGAGGATTGCCAAGTGGTGGAGGCATCGGACCCAATGAGCCTGGTTGATTAACACGGCGGGGGTTCACACGATTCACATTAGCATTAGCAGCATTAGAAGCACCTACACCCGGATGGACAGGTGGAGTAACGCTAGCAGTAGCTCCGTCGCGTTGGATGTTGCGGTTGCGAGTGTTAACCATTTTCCTTCAATAAAATGGTGGAGTCGATAAGCGCAAAATAAAACAAAAAGCTCGTTGAGATAAGGCTAAAACATATCATCGTAACGTAAACATCTCGTAAGCCCTATCACACTTGCACTCATCCCAACCCATCCTACATCACATGTCATCACTAGCTAAGGCATCCTACGAGTACCTAGCATGCACATTTTAAGTTTAAGTCCAAACCCTATGGTCAATAGGCCTTGGTTCACTTAAACTACTGCTCTGATACCAAATTGTAACACCCGTTTCGTAAAAATATGGATTTCCAAAAATTTTCGCCTAACGGCGTCAATAAAGCGGAAACAGTTTATTAAAAACCTCAACCAATGAAAACAGTTGAGAAACATAAGTGGTGTTACTAATAGCATCAAATCAGTAATAAAAGAAATCCATAAGATTGCCCAACATAAAGCAACCATAACATAGTCATTACAATAGTTCCATAAAGGAAATCATTAACATTAAGTCTATGCGAAGTTATTGGGTAAACTAAAGCCATCCTGATCATCTACCCATCTCTCGCCAAAGCTTCACACGACATCTCACTGCTTAACCTGAGGGGTGTCAACACATAAGAAGAAACAAGTGTTAGCTATAAAGCTAAGTAAGATAACACCAGGTTTAAGCAAACATTTCATCCATTAAACACGTCACTTTAAAACATTACGTCATTTGATTTAGGCATATATATCACCACATAACGTATCCATATCACATATAAGCATAGAGTCCATGACCCTAAGTGTGCCTAATCAATTTCGTCATTTCATCTCATCTCATTAAGTTGTGACCAGGTCACCGTTAAGTTGTAACCGAAGTTACCGTTAAGGAAAGACAATGTCGATCCATGAGTAGCACGTTATGTTCACGACATTAGGTGGGTCATCAGGCCACCCGAACTACTCGCCACATATGACTTGTTGCAAGGAGCCACCCGAGCAACCATTTTAACGTACTCTCCCACATACGAGCACGGTTTATACGTACCTATTACTACCGCCAGGCACGGGTTATGCATAACTCTTAACGTCTAATTAGCTCGAGCATTTACCACGTTTAGTTTAGGTTTCCACATTAATCCTAAACTAATCCACATCTATCATCTTTTCACGTTAGGGCCCTTAAAACGTGCACGTGTCATGGCAACCTAAAAAGGTCTAGTGTTCTAGATGAACAAGCCACATATACATGCACATATCATCATTACATCATATCATTAACCACCATTCATCATAACATATCATATCGTTAAACATATCATCACATATCATATCATAAACGTTTACGGGGAAGCATTTTAGGCATAGGCATCGTCATCTTTAATCCCCGAATACCTCCCATATCAACCCAACCACAATATAGGTTATACATTACCGTTATGGAGGTTATAGTTTATGAAACCATTTTTGTTGCACCCTCAGCGTGACAAAAGTAGTGTATCTTACCTGGTAGTAGAATGTGCGCGCAAACAAAAGCTAACAGTGCTTAATAGTAATCCCCGACACCTATCGTACATTAATATATGAAATATAAGTCATTTGGGACCTTAAATGGACTTGAAAACGAACTTAGTTTTGTTCTTACGAACTTAATCCCAGAAAACGAACTTAACTGCTTTCTGATAACAAACGAATTTTAAATTCGTTTGCCAAACGAATTTAATCATCCACAAACGAATTTAGACCACATAAAACAAATTTAGACATCTCAAACGAACTTAATCTTTGTTTCCAAAACGAATTTAGCCAACGGATTTAACAAACGAAATTAGTCTTCTTTTAAACGAAAATAGCTTGAACGAAGTTAAACTTCGTTTTTCAAACGAATTTAGCATTCCAGAAACGAATTTAACACTTAAAACGACTTTAACTCTATTTTCGTCCAGAACTCATAAAACGGCTTTAATCTTCATTTTTCCAGAAATCAATCGACTTAGGCTTCACCCAAAACAGGTTTTTGACATTGTTAAACATATTTTGATCATAATGATCGATTACAAACTCGTTTGATGTCGTTTTGATCATTAATTTGCTTAAACATATTATGAACCCTAATTTATTAAAACTCCTTTATAAAATCAGATTTAATCCTTTATAAAAATCATTAGATCTGAAAATATCGACAACAAATCATTGATTACCTGTACGAATGACAGCCAATCCGATTCAATGCAAAACACACGATTTGATTGACCAAAACTTGAAGATTATGCTTAAGAATTCAAGAGAGAATTGAAGGAACTTTTGTATTTGTTTTAATTATGATTAATGGCTGCAAAATTAACCTAGATTAGGCTAATCCCATGCCAAACCCGTTTTTAACTTTTCAACTTTAGCAAAATTGGTCCCTGCACTTCATATTGACTTTATTTCGCTTAAAAACACTTATTGGGGATACATATAACACACTAAAGCACTTTCGCACACTACATAAGCCTTTTACACATCATTAAGTCTACTTTATTGTCACTCATTAAAGATAATTAAATCTCACATATCGGGCACATAAACATATAAACACACATTTTACCACATAACATATCACGGACTTAGAATTTGACCTAACGACGTTAGTCAACAGAAACGATTAAGTTTTGGGATGTTACATCTAAGGCCGGGATAGAGGTTGATAGGGCTAAGATTGATGTTATAGCCAAATTACCCCCGCCTTCCAATGTGAAAGGGGTAAGGAGTTTTCTTGGACATGCCGGCTTTTACCGCCGTTTCATTAAAGATTTTTCTAAGATTACTCGTCCTATGACCCACTTGTTGGAGAAGGACGTCCCTTTTGAGTTTAATGATTCTTGTGTAAGTGCTTTTCAGGTGCTTAAGGAGAAGTTGACCAATTCACCTATCATGGTCGGGCCGGATTGGGAATTGCCCTTTGAATTGATGTGTGATGCTAGTGATTTTGCTGTGGGAGCCATGCTCGGGCAAAGGGTTGATAAACATTTCAAGCCCATATACTTTGCTAGCAAAACATTGAACCCCGCCCAGCAAAATTACACCACAACTGAGAAAGAGCTGCTTGCCGTGGTTTTTGCTTTTGATAAATTTAGATCATATCTTGTTTTAAGTAAGACCATAGTTTTTATGGACCATTCAGCCCTTAAGTACTTGTTTTCCAAACAAGATGCTAAACCCAGGCTTATCCGTTGGATCTTGTTGTTACAAGAATTTGATATTGAGATCAAGGATAAGAAAGGGGCTGAAAATTTGGCTGCCGACCATTTGAGTCGCCTGGAAGATCCTCACCGGGAGGAACTTCGTGATGGGGAGATCAATGATCACTTCCCCGATGAATGTTTAATGTTTATTTCTACTTCTGATGATGTTCCGTGGTTTGCAGATATTGCCAATTATTTAGTTGCAGGTGAGATACCAACTGACTTCACACACCAACAGAAGAAGAAGCTCATCTCGGATGCCAAATACTATTTTTGGGATAGCCCATACTTGTTTCGAGTTTGTGCAGATGGCATGGTGAGGAGATGTGTAGCTGGAGCTGAGACTAGGGAGATTCTGGATGCTTGTCACTATGGTCCTACTGGAGGTCATTACGGTCCTTCAGTCACCGGTAAGAAAGTGTTTGATGCAGGTTTTTATTGGCCGACAATTTTCAAGGAAGCTCAAACTTTGGTGGAGACTTGTGACATCTGTCAGAGACAAGGAAGCATCACTAAGCGGGACGAAATGCCTCAACAGAGCATTCAGGTATGTGAGGTTTTTGATATTTGGGGTATAGACTTCATGGGACCATTCCCATCGTCTAATAAGTGCCTATATATTCTTGTCGCCGTTGACTACGTGTCTAAATGGGCCGAAGCCAAGGCTTTGCCCACGAATGATGCTAGGGTAGTAATTGATTTCCTTAAACAATTGTTTAGTCGATTTGGTTGCCCTAGAGCCTTAATTAGTGACCGAGGAACCCACTTTGCAAATCATCAATTAGCAAAAGTCATGAAAAGATATGGTGTTGTGCATTACTTTTCTACTTCCTATCATCCACAAACTAGTGGACAAGTAGAAAACACCAATAGGGCTTTGAAGAGAATTTTGGAGAAAACTGTGGGAGATAACCCTAAGGTTTGGTCAAAGAAGTTGGATGACGCCTTGTGGGCATTTAGGACAGCT
Organism: Erigeron breviscapus; assembly: GCA_034093135.1. Classification (NCBI taxonomy): domain Eukaryota; kingdom Viridiplantae; phylum Streptophyta; class Magnoliopsida; order Asterales; family Asteraceae; genus Erigeron; species Erigeron breviscapus. The sequence goes on along the minus strand of CM067175.1, from coordinate 54,754,925 downwards.
TATAAGACACCGATTGGCACCACGCCATACCGGTTGCTCTATGGTAAGACTTGTCATCTTCCCATTGAGATTGAGCATAAGGCATACTGGGCTTTGAGAAATTTAAACTTGGATATGATGGAAGCCGGTGACCTTAGGATGTTGCAACTTCATGAGCTCGATGAACTTAGGTTAGGAGCTTATGAAAATTCAAGGCTTTACAAGGAAAAGACCAAAGTTTACCATGACAAAGGATCCGTAGAAAGGAATTTAAGGTTGGAGCTAAGGTTTTGTTGTTTTGTCTAAGTTTAAGATCAAGCAACCTAAGCTAACTTCTAGGTGGATTGGACCTTTTGTTATCAAGCATGTTTATCCGTCGGGTTATGTGGAGTTGTTCAAGAGAGATGGTGAAGGTTCATTCATAGTAAATGGTCATAGATTGAAGTTATACTTTGAAGAAGAACAAGTGGATGGGATGATCGAGGAAATCCCCGTTTTTGAATACGAGGCTTGAAAGGTAGTCGAGTCTAGCTAACGACTCGTAAATAAAGTTAAGCGCTTCTCGGGAGGCAACCCGTGTTATTTTTGTTGCATTTTATTTTCATTTTCTTTGTTAGTTTGATTTTGTTTTGTCAAGAAATGTGCAGGTGCGATTTTGAGGACAAGTGGTTGGAGGTAAGTATATTTTCGAAATTTTTCAAAGGAAAAATGGGGGGGTTGTCGCCAGTGACTTTGCACTGCGACGCAGTGGAAGTGATCAAGTCCACTGCGCCGCAGCCCATTTGTACTGGAATTTGGGAGCAAAAATGCCCCACTGCGACGCAGTGGGGGAGCCTGATGACCACTGCGCCGCAGTGGTCCCTTTGACCGGTCAACAGATGCATATGTATTATTGCCAGTCAAAACTTGGGTTACTTTTCACCACTCATTCTTTTCAGTATAGTTTGCTCTCAAATTTTCTCTCATTTTTATACCGATCTCACTGCTCTCAATTTCTCCCAGTATTCACCATTCTTGCATTCTTCTTTTTCTTTTTCTCCTACATTACTAGCATTCTATCATCATCATGGGAAAAGAGGTAAGATTTCTTGACTTTTCTTTTTATTTTCTTCAATTTTTGATTTTTGATTTTTAGGTCTTAATTTTCAAATTAATTAGTGGGTTGTGTTAGATATGGGCTATTGATACCAATGTAGTGTTTAATTTTTCGTTTCTTACACTTGTTCATCGAAATTTGAGATAAACTTAAACTAGGGTTTTGAAAAAGAATTGGGGCTTTTTGATGGACAAGTGTGGGGGAGGTTAATGTTAGCCTAGTTGTTGTTACATTGCTGAAATCTAGTAGTTTGTTGGTTTGGTTGTAAACTTTTGCTGAAAGTCGTTATGAACACCATGATCTTGCCCAGTAAACCTAGCCACTGCGACGCAGTGGTGGTGTATGTGTGCCACTGCGCCGCAGTGGCAACCTTCTGGCCTGCACGTGACTTTTGTCCCACTGCGACGCAGTGAGGACCAACCAGTCCCACTGCGCCGCAGTGGGAAGTTTCTGTCCATAATTTGTGATATGTCAGTTTTGCATTCCGTTTGTCTCATGTTTGTTTATTTTATTGGTTGTGTTTACAGTCCGCAACTCAGAGAAAGCAGATGGAAGTTGGTCAAGGAAGCGGGACTGGTTCCAAGAGGGCTAGGCAAGAACCAGAGGTGCCCGATTTAAAGTTTGGAGAGAACCAAATGGACGAGTCTCACGCATGGTTGGCGTTCGATGGGGCTAGGCAACCCCATAAGAACAACTTTTTGAATAATCTCTTCGCTCTACATCGTCAGGTAGTTTGCCCTCCTAAATATCTTGATCCGATTTTTGCTAGAAATTATGGCATTCAGGAGGATATCCGTCGGTGGTTTCGCATTGAGGTTCCAATCGGTGACCAGGTGGTTAGTAGTGATATGTGGCATAACATTTTCCATAATCGGGAACCATGTTTTCGTGAACTTTGTCTGGAATTTTATTCTACTTTGAAGTTGACCAAGGAGCTTAATAAGGTCAATGATATTTTTGAAGAGCGGGTAGTAACTTTTGTCTGCGGGGGACAACCTAGGAAGTTATCGATTCCTGAGTTTGGTTTTTATTGTGGTATGTATACAAGGGAACAGTTGGATAGCCAAGATTTTAGGGCTTTGTTGAGGAGAGGGTTGTATGTGAAACAGGATTTGGGGGATGGAGAGTCGATAACTCAGTATTGGACTCGTATTTCGGGACATGATTGGCCCTCTGGTGGCTCGGGTAGTGTATCTAAGATTAGAAGTGTCAAGCTGAGGATGTTGCATAGGATGATTGTCACGTTTCTGGTACAAAGGTCCACCCATTGGGACAAGGCGTACCAGCTAGATTTATGGCTGATTAAGTTGTTTACTGAGGGGGCACCGAGGAGGTTTGCTTTGGCCCCGATGGTTGTTCTGGATAGGATGGTGAATCACTCGGATTCGAAGTTGGTGCTCGGGCATTTTATCACCCGTATTTACAAGAGGATGGGAGTTTTTGATACTGATATATGTCATGAGGGATTGTCTCTGCAGGTTAGACAAGAGCATTTAACTGAGAAAGAGTTGATAATAGCCAAGATAGTGAAGAAGCCGAAGAAGAATGAGCAAGCAAGGTTGTTGGATGATACGGGAGTTATCGCTGCACCGCCTCCTGAGGTGGAGGATTCTGATGATGATGAGATGGAGGACGCACCGCAGGAGCCTCAGCGGAGGCAGGGCCGTCCAAGTATTGACTTGACTGATTTAGGGTCCCAGCTGCAACAGATTATGGATGGGCAGCAGGCTAGCCGCCAGGCTTTTGATGATTATCAGCGGCGTATGGATCAGGATATGACCTGGATGGGATCGCAGCAGGCCCGCACCAATTATACCCTTGATTATTATCAGCCGATGTGGGATGCTCAGTACCATGGCCAGCCGTTCGTTCCTGATACGCCTATTCCTGATTTTTCACCACCACCTATTCATGTCCCGACATATCGTCAGGGAGGAGGCTCTTTCTTCCCACATGATCTAGGTGGATCTCCTCGTGGTCCTGTGCAGTTTGGTTCTTTTGGAGGTCGGTCTTCTATTGATGCAGGTACTAGTGCGGATTGGAGACCATGGACCAGTGGACCGTCTGGTGGAGATGCTGGTGGTTCTGGGGGATTCGTTGGTGGATCATCTTCTTTTCAACCTGGTTTTGTTGCAGGATCTGGATCGGGTTTTGGTGCTGGACCGTCTGGAGGAGATGTTGGTGCCTCTAGTTCCGGTCAAGAGGGGGAGCGAACTTGGGTCACCGATCTTTTTGATACATCCGGACTTCCCTATGGCTATCATGGCCAGTTTCAGTGATGTTGATCATGTTCCCATCCGGTACCGTGGGATGGAATCATATGTGCTTGGTTATGATTTGGATGCCTGTTATTTATTTATTTTTGTTTGGTATCCACCCTACGGGGTGATGAAACATTTGTATTCTTTTCTTTTGTTTCTTTAATTTTCTGCATGAGACTGTAGATTAGTTTGAGTTTTTGTATGGATATTTGGTTGTGCTTGCTGTTTGAAGTTGGACAGGTCTATCAGTTTGATGGCAATACCTAGTGGAACCCAAGTGTGGGGGGAGGACCAGTTGGATTTGTTTGATTGTGTGATCGTGTTAGTAGCTCACTATGATGTCATGTGCATATGCTGGCAGTAAGTTCAGCGCTATATTTTTGATTGGCATCTTTATTGACATTGTTCACACACAGTCCTTATTCCGGTATGTGCTCTGATTTTTCTATGTTGCTTACCCCTATTTACCTTTGTTTGACCGAATATGGACATTGAGGGCATTGTCCATCTTAAGTGTGGGGGGGTGGCAAATAGGTTTAAGCTACCGGGTTATCTCTTTTGTTGTTTTGCCATTGAGATTTTAACCGTTCTTGTGGATGTGTCCCTCTCGTAGGTTTTTGGGTTTTATCCAAGAATAAGGGTTCTATCTTGAACTCTGAACTATGATGTGCAAAAAAAAAAAAAAAAAAAAAAAAAAAAAAAAAAAAAAAAAAAAAAAAAAAAAAAAAAAAAAAACAAAAAAAAAAAAAAAAAAAAAAAAAAAAAAAAAAAAAAAAAAAAAAAAAAAAAAAAAAAAAAAAAAAAAAAAAAAAAAAAAAAAAAAAAAAAAAAAAAAAAAAAAAAAAAAAAAAAAAAAAAAAAAAAAAAAAAAAAAAAAAAAAAAAAAAAAAAAAAAAAAAAAAAAAAAAAAAAAAAAAAAAAAAAAAAAAAAAAAAAAAAAAAAAAAAAAAAAAAAAAAAAAAAAAAAAAAAAAAAAAAAAAAAAAAAAAAAAAAAAAAAAAAAAAAAAAAAAAAAAAAAAAAAAAAAAAAAAAAAAAAAAAAAAAAAAAAAAAAAAAAAAAAAAAAAAAAAAAAAAAAAAAAAAAAAAAAAAAAAAAAAAAAAAAAAAAAAAAAAAAAAAAAAAAAAAAAAAAAAAAAAAAAAAAAAAAAAAAAAAAAAAAAAAAAAAAAAAAAAAAAAAAAAAAAAAAAAAAAAAAAAAAAAAAAAAAAAAAAAAAAAAAAAAAAAAAAAAAAAAAAAAAAAAAAAAAAAAAAAAAAAAAAAAAAAAAAAAAAAAAAAAAAAAAAAAAAAAAAAAAAAAAAAAAAAAAAAAAAAAAAAAAAAAAAAAAAAAAAAAAAAAAAAAAAAAAAAAAAAAAAAAAAAAAAAAAAAAAAAAAAAAAAAAAAAAAAAAAAAAAAAAAAAAAAAAAAAAAAAAAAAAAAAAAAAAAAAAAAAAAAAAAAAAAAAAAAAAAAAAAAAAAAAAAAAAAAAAAAAAAAAAAAAAAAAAAAAAAAAAAAAAAAAAAAAAAAAAAAAAAAAAAAAAAAAAAAAAAAAAAAAAAAAAAAAAAAAAAAAAAAAAAAAAAAAAAAAAAAAAAAAAAAAAAAAAAAAAAAAAAAAAAAAAAAAAAAAAAAAAAAAAAAAAAAAAAAAAAAAAAAAAAAAAAAAAAAAAAAAAAAAAAAAAAAAAAAAAAAAAAAAAAAAAAAAAAAAAAAAAAAAAAAAAAAAAAAAAAAAAAAAAAAAAAAAAAAAAAAAAAAAAAAAAAAAAAAAAAAAAAAAAAAAAAAAAAAAAAAAAAAAAAAAAAAAAAAAAAAAAAAAAAAAAAAAAAAAAAAAAAAAAAAAAAAAAAAAAAAAAAAAAAAAAAAAAAAAAAAAAAAAAAAAAAAAAAAAAAAAAAAAAAAAAAAAAAAAAAAAAAAAAAAAAAAAAAAAAAAAAAAAAAAAAAAAAAAAAAAAAAAAAAAAAAAAAAAAAAAAAAAAAAAAAAAAAAAAAAAAAAAAAAAAAAAAAAAAAAAAAAAAAAAAAAAAAAAAAAAAAAAAAAAAAAAAAAAAAAAAAAAAAAAAAAAAAAAAAAAAAAAAAAAAAAAAAAAAAAAAAAAAAAAAAAAAAAAAAAAAAAAAAAAAAAAAAAAAAAAAAAAAAAAAAAAAAAAAAAAAAAAAAAAAAAAAAAAAAAAAAAAAAAAAAAAAAAAAAAAAAAAAAAAAAAAAAAAAAAAAAAAAAAAAAAAAAAAAAAAAAAAAAAAAAAAAAAAAAAAAAAAAAAAAAAAAAAAAAAAAAAAAAAAAAAAAAAAAAAAAAAAAAAAAAAAAAAAAAAAAAAAAAAAAAAAAAAAAAAAAAAAAAAAAAAAAAAAAAAAAAAAAAAAAAAAAAAAAAAAAAAAAAAAAAAAAAAAAAAAAAAAAAAAAAAAAAAAAAAAAAAAAAAAAAAAAAAAAAAAAAAAAAAAAAAAAAAAAAAAAAAAAAAAAAAAAAAAAAAAAAAAAAAAAAAAAAAAAAAAAAAAAAAAAAAAAAAAAAAAAAAAAAAAAAAAAAAAAAAAAAAAAAAAAAAAAAAAAAAAAAAAAAAAAAAAAAAAAAAAAAAAAAAAAAAAAAAAAAAAAAAAAAAAAAAAAAAAAAAAAAAAAAAAAAAAAAAAAAAAAAAAAAAAAAGAAAAAAGAGAAAAGTTTGAGAATTGGTTGCTTTCAATTTGGCGGGATGATAGAAGGTGATATGGTTTTGAAACTTGTGTTGAGCTTGTCCTTGTGGTAAATTGCTTTTGTCACTTAATTCATAATAATTTAATGAGCAATTTTACTACAAATTCTTTTCCTTGGTAAAAGTTTAATCGGCGAAATGTGTTCTGAACGGTTATTGGGCTTATCCTTGTGGATTGATAACATTACTTGCATACTCTAAATTTCCCAAACACCTAAAGTTGTGAGATTCATTGTTCATATATAGATGTGCTTGGTGTTTGCGGTTTTGGTTTGATTGCCTTGTAATTTGTCCCTCTCTTAGGCTCTTGGATTTATTCGGGAGTAAGGGTTCCATTTCGAACTCTGCACTAAGATGTGCGAATTTGAGGTTAATTTATTCCATTACCGGGTTCCTTTCTTTGATTTGAGTGTGCCGGTGATGTGTTGAGCTAGAACTTGGCCTTGTGATCGTGACGAGACCGCAGTGAGATCACTTTTGTGATAAAAGTACATCGGATGACGAATTGGCATATAGGTTTGACCCATACTTTTCTTTCTTTCTTTATTTTCACTTTTCCTTTTGTATATTCATACCCTTACTATACTTATACTCACTTACATATACACCCTTCCTTTCTTTGTAAACCTTTCTTATACACCATTTTAACTTAGCCTTTACCATTGTATATATCCACTCATTGATGTAAACTTTACCTAATTTTACCTTACTATACCGATAGTCTAATCTGGGGGGCCATTGATTGTCATTGGTTTGTTTGGACGATGTGGGAAAGCTTCAATGGGGTGTCGGTGGAATATCGTTGGTCTATGGGAATGTGTTGGATTGTTAAAAAGGAAGTAAGTGTTTAGACATGATCATCATTGTAAGAGGGTGCCTACTAGTAGAGTAAAAGTGGTTCAAAAAAAAAAGAAAAAAGAGAAAAGTGAAAGATTAAAAAAAAAAAAAACTTGGGCTACTAGTGGGTACTTCTCATTTTTATATGTCTAGAGTTGTGATTAATCATTAAGAATGAAGGGCTTGGTTGATTTTAAGTTGTTTGAAGTTGATACACCACAATGGTGTCGAGTTTGCTTGGAAATTTTGAGGTGTCTTGACGGATGAGCAATTTATGGGTTCATGGTGTGTTGGCAATCAATGGTACGGGTTTTGATTAGACTATTTTGTTCATATTTCATACACAACCTTTTACTTTTGATTGTTTCCTTTCATTTCTAACCTACACTCCCTTTCTCATTGTAAATTTCCATTACATATACCTTAGCCTAACTAGACAACCAACTTATGTGCCATATTTTGATGATGTACTTGGTGCTTACGCCATGTCGGTGGAGCTATGATCCTTGTTCAAGCCTATGGTAAGATATGCATCACGATTGCGCTATGAGTGATTCTTGATATATTCAACCCCAAAAGTAAGTTCGTTGGAGTTCAATGATATTGATAGGTTCGTTTGTTTCGCTTGTGCATAGTCGTGTTATTGAGGCTTGTGGATTGTTCAGATATTGTCAAACATTTCGGGTTTTCATTTAAGATTAAAACTGCTTCACCCAACTTCTTTGTCATTGACATACTTGGTGTTGCTTCTTTTTGATACTCGTAATTGTTATTTAGCTTCTTGCCAAGGATTACTTTTTCTTTAAATGTTGGATTTGCTTGAGGACAAGCAATGCTCAAGTGTGGGGGGATTTGATGTGACCAATTTATACCCATCGCCCACATCGTTATTGGCCTTTTTATTATATGTTTTTAGTCGATTTTGCTGGCATTTGGCGCGTTTATGGGTTTTGTTAGTGGTTTCAGGTTCTAAACAGGTGACGTGTCCGTTTGGTGCAATTTCGAGTAATTTCGTGGCCATGAAGTTGATTGGAGAGTTCGAGAGGTGAAAAGAGATAGTGAATTTACAATCTTCATAAGTTGTTGTGTGGCTTTGGACCAGTACATTTACACTGCGACGCAGTGGGCAAGTTTGCCTTCACTGCGCCGCAGTCATCTATATGGAAAGAGGCATCTAGACCAGAAAGATATCACTGCGACGCAGTGGTGGTGAACTGGACCACTGCGCCGCAGTCGGCTAGTGGAAAAGGGGAGTGACCAACCAGTAAGATATCACTGCGACGCAGTGGGATGTGCATGTGCCCACTGCGCCGCAGTCAGCCTTGTCAACTGAGCATTTGGACCAGTGTATATGCACTGCGACGCAGTGGGGGCATTACACGCCCACTGCGCCGCAGTGAGGGGACGGTTCTGAAAGGTTTTTGGGCAGTTTTTGCACCAAAATGATGGGAGGTATAAATAGAAAAATAACCTATTTCCCAATGAATCAAAATTTCTTTCTAAGGGCTGCACTTCAAGGAACTCCTTCAAGATCAATTCAAGATTTCAACATCTTCCGATTCATTGAAGATTCACGTGCACCCACTTAGATCGTATCTATTTTATTGTCTTGCAATTTCTATTCCGAAAACAATTGGTACATCATGTTCTTCCTTTACTTTGATAGTTATTTCAATTTGATTATGAGTGGCTAATACTTCAATCATCCACCTTGATGTAACTAGACGAATGATGTGATTGCTAGATGTTTTAATTCAAAGAGTTGATTTCAATTATCATTGTGTCGAGATCTTGATGATTTAATTCCTTTATATTTATTATTATGATATTGGTGGCATGTGTGTTCTTCGTTAGTGGTACTAGTCGAATACATATGTGATTTTCAAACGGTTGCTTGTCTATGAGCAATTATCACTAGTTCATGGTATGATAGTGAATGTCATTTTAATAAAAGGAATAATATTGTCAACGTGTTGAGAAACGGTTGGTGGTACCACGTTTTAATTCACATAGGCACGATTGGTAATGTGTTAATCCAGTAAACTAATTGTTGGTAAGGTTGTCTAGGCATTGGTGGTACCGGCTTGGGTAATTAAACTAGCAACTTAGGTGTTTGGGTGATTTGTGAGCGGTTGGTGGTACCACGGGAGCATTTTATTCTTTCACGATTATCTTGTCAACTCTTAATGAATTTGGTCTTAATTGAATGCAATCACGTTTGAAGTCTAGCGAAGTCAAGGTGGATGATCTTTACAATATTTGTTTACAGTTTTACCTTTACCTTTACGCGTTTGTCTTTTAAGTTATTTTAATTTAATTGTCAAAGAGAGATTCAAAGCATTCCACCCTTTTTCCAAACTACTTTGTTAAACAATTGATTCAAACCATTCCCCGTGAACGAACCTGGACTTACTTTTTAACTATACTGCATACGATCGGGTCCACTGCCCGATAGTGCGTAGTAGTGAGTTTCAAGGTATTTCTAGTTTTAAATTTTAAACTCGATTTAGCACATCAATGTACACTTAGTCAAAATCCTTTGAGTGTCAGTCAAATGCATGATGTATGTCATGAGTGGGACAAGGATCATAAAATTGTTCCTCGTCTAGTTCCTGAAGCCTCCAGGGTTGATGAGTCATCAACAAGTGGAGGAGTAATTCTGGAAGAAAATGAGACATTACATTTGAGACACTCAAAGTCAACTCCATTAAATCCCGTGAAAACAATGGATGAAGTTTTGGAAAGACTGTCGTGCATTGAAGAGATGACTGAGTATGGAATTCCTATTACGGAAGAAAATCTCAGGAGATTCAATACAAAGAAAAATGTCAAGAGGATTTCCTGCTTCATATGTCGTACGAAGGGTCATGTTGCTAGTAAGTGTCCAAGTAAAGGAATGAATAGAGATTTGACTCATGCTAGGTCAAAACCTTCAGATACTAGGATATGCTCAAGCAGTGATGGTCACTCGTCAGACAACTTATCCAGGATTAATGAGAGAAATCTGAGAAATAATTCTCAGAAAGTGAAGGGAAAAGATATGATGGAAGAACAATACAAGAAATCAGTAGGAAACCTTATTGGTTCTTCTCAAAGACTTCCCATGCATGCTTTATCCACTCAAAGATCAAGAGATTTAGTAAAGAAATCAGCCGGAGAATGTCATTTCAGACAAGTGTCTAATCATACGACTTCTTCAAATCACTCTTCTCAAAAAAGGAGATCAGAGAATTCTGGCAGTATGTATTCTTCATACTCATATGAAGTGAGATCATCCGCCAAGCCTACAGAATATCACAGTACTTATTATGATCGATTTGCTGGAAGAAGTGGTGGTGATTTCAGATCAACATCTCAGAGCTACAATGTTGGTGAGTCATCTAATGCCTTTCGTAAGAAGCTGCATCAAGATGATTCAAATCAATTGAACAAGATTTTGGGTAAAGGAGGATGGGGAGAATTTGCATATCGAGATGATTCGGGAAGAATCCGGACAAAAAGGGTCTGGGTTCTTGACGAAGAAAACTAATTCCCTTCATTTGTGCGGAGGACACAGTCAAGGAGAACCATGTTTTTTCGGTAATCGGTGACTGAGTCCTAGGCACATTTTCATTAGATAACATAGTGGGTTATCGTACTTAAATGGTATTTATTTCATTATAAATCATTGTGCAAGTCCTATGTATGTTATTTATAATTTGTTTATAAAGGAACGTATTGGGAAAAACGAGTATATATAAAGTGCTACTTTATTTTATGCTTGTTAATAAATCATTTGAGATAGCATGATTATTCATATAATGGTTGTTATCCTATGATGAATATGAAAAGTTGATTTATTTATGATGGTTACACTAAGGCCTTTGATCGATCACTGTTTCAAGTTGCTAGTCCAGTTGACTGGAATGAGTAACCCTTAGTTACCATCTCTCAAGAACCATCTTTTATTCAGAAAATGTAACACAAAAATATAATAATGGTTTAAGGGGAGTCGTTACTGCAAGAGAAATGAAGAAAACATGTGGCACTTAAGTTTACTCATCTGCTACATCCGATCTACTTTGTAAGTAATTATTCCTTCTAAAGCCTCTTCAGTGTACCAAAACAGTTTAAGGGGGAGTCGTTACTGCAAGAGACATGAAGAAAACATATGGCATTTAAGTTTACTCATTTGCTATATCCGATCTTTTGTAGTAATTACTCTTTCTAAAACTCACTCAAATATACCGGATTAAGCATGACTATTTTAAGATGGGTTAGAGTAATTTTGATCTTAAAATTACTGTGATCGATTTTTTAATTTTATGCTTCGTAAGGTATATTGCAAGGACAGTATTAAGCATGACTATTACAAGATTTGTTAGAGTAATTTTGATTCTAAAGTTACTGTGATCGATTTTGTAACTTTATGCTCCGTAAGGTTCTTGCTAATAATAAAAGGGTTCTATTGCACGAGAGACAATGTTACTTAGGGTATCTGGTTTCCAGGGGGAGTTAGCTGTGTTCTTGGTGAACACCGAATAAATATGTATCGTGATAAGGGTATAGTGTAAGTAAAGACTCTAATTTGAGTGTGTTCGGTACACCTTGAATTAAGTCTTGCATGTAAATTGCTCGAAAGATTAAGTGAAATACTTAAGGTTTCGGTCAAAATAGGTCAAACGGAGTCACTGAGTTGATATATTTGACAGATATTTTGATTTGCAATTTACTTTAAATAATTGAATCGAACATACTTAATGTGTGAGCTAACATGATAAAGGCTTTGATTCTAATCTTAATTGGGAGAATAAGTCATTAATTATCTGTTATATATCGGTTTAAGTGTTTTTAAGTTCAATTATTTACCATTGAGATGAATACATGTGTTGTATGGATCTCATGGGTTTGCTGATGTGGTCGCAGAATTATTTATCTTAACTGGATGTGTGTCAACCGTTAAGATAAAGGATCTCCAAAGTGTATGAAAATTGGGTCTATCCAGTCCGGAATGGAGAAAACTTAAGCTTAAAATGGAAGCAGAGTACACTTACACATCAACAACTCAACGAAATTCAAACGGAGACAAAGATATAGATGGAGATA
>CM067175.1:54733784-54741997 GCA_034093135.1 Erigeron breviscapus | reverse complement strand
GGAGACCTTGCTTTGGTGCACTACTGTTAAATACAAGGATAGTACTTAGGATTAGGATTGGATTCAGACAAGGAGACCTTGATTTTCTGGTAAATATTTGGCATACAAAATTTTCAACAGCAAACATTCATCATGCATGTTCTAGAATATTAGTTTTATATGGTACAAAGTTACAAAATACTTTGGGTAGGAGTTGACTGCGTGATGGAAATATGCATTTTATGGATAGTACGTGACGAGGTCGATGAATATGTTGTGTCAAATGACTATTTTTGATCACGATTCATTTTGACGACAGTTTATGTGCTCCTCTATTAGGTGTAATAATTTAATTAGTCAAATTTATTTGATCTTTAACACCAGGTAAGCTACAAGGTTTACATTCAAACCAGAGCTCCGGCATTGGCTAGGAGGAAGCTAAAGACACCTTATAATAGCTACGTCATTTGTAGGTTACATTGTCAATGACGTGTATACATAAAAGCCAACTAGCATGGTACCCGCGCAATGCGGCGGCGGTGACGGCGACGACGGTTTGGTGGTGTCGGTGACAGGTGGTGATGCATCGACAATTGGCAATGCCATTTTGACATTCTCTAACAATTGATCAAAGATTAACCAAATACTCATCTGAATATACCAATTAGATGCAAATATGTTATTGTGCAAAATCGGTAAGGATTATTTTGGTGTTAACAAGCGCCTTGTTTGGGAAGGTTTCTATTTCTTGGAAGTAGTAAAAGTGAGGCATGAATGGATAGTTTGGCCAATAGAAAATCGGGTTATAGAAGTCTAACTGACTTGATTATGAAAGTTTTCGCATTTTACCATACTTGACTGATGTTTTCAAAATTTGCAGAACTGTCTTTTAGGAGAGTAGTTGTCGAACTTTAAACAAATAAAACAAAAAACTCTTACTTTAATTGTGTTGTTTAACAAAAATCATAATTTGTTTCTTGGCTGTGAGCCTGTGAGGCTGTGAATATACTTGCTGGCTAAAAGCTTCCAATTTGTTTATGTATTTATCAATAATATCTCACATAGAAGGTTGATTTACTACAAAATTATGGAGGGCCAACATTTAACGACGACAAGATCAGCAATCTTAACTTGGTAATATAAAGATGACCCATTTTTTGTGAAATTGATGGATCTATGGTATACATTTACGTTTTTCTCTACTATGCAAAATAGATAAACCAAAAAGCTTTAGTTATAACATATGTATCAGTCAAATGGGTCAAAAGCCTCAAAAATATTTCCAGGTTTCTACATTATCAAACTATTACATTTAATTTTTAAAATTAATCAAATTGTCTGAAATTCCTGTCTAAGGGATGAGGAAATAAATGTCTATGGCTCAACCTCTGTCGTTTTGACTATTCATTGCCTAACTTATCTTGTTCGGCATGCAGGAGTGTTACCGAGCCGAGCCGAACCGAGCTCAAAAAATTTTGGTAGGCTAGAGCTCGGCTCAATAGCTCGACGAGTTTTCAATGCGTAGACTCGAGCTCGACTCTTTATAGCTACAATATGGCTCGAGCTCGGCTCGAAAAGCTTGGAAAAGGCTTAAGCGTGGCTTGTTATGTCTATAAATATGGGTCCAACTCGGCTTGAAAAGCTCGAAAATATATATACAATTAAAATAAAACATACCATAAGTTATAAGAAAACATTATAAGACAAAAATAACATAATATATTGAAAACTCGAAAGGCTCGATAAGTATTCGAGCCGAGCTATGTAAAGCTCGAGCTCGACTCGATAATTATTTCGAGCTTGAATTTAGGGCTCGAGCTCGATAATAGTTCGACTCGATCGAGCTCGAGCTCGAGTTGCTCGATAAAAGCTCGACTCGATGGCAGCCCCGGACATGCTCATTCTACCACCTATTTGTGTTGCAAAGCAACTAAAATAGAGCTAACATTACATCGTTAATATAACTAGTATTTCGAGGAGCAACACTAAATCTCAATGAGATTGAAAAAAAAAACAATAACATATCATAAAGTGTTTATGTAATATATTTCTTCTTGACCAATGGTTGGTGGCACATCGGTAAGGTCTTTGACCTTGGAAAGATCCATTTAGGTTTGAGTCTCACTTCCCACATGTGTGAGGTTGGATTATAGGGGTTTTTGAGAGTCCTGGGGTTTCATTCAGATGCGTGTAATTTAGGAGTAGGTTAGATAGAATGTCGTTTTGTGCTAAAAAAAAATATATATATATATATATATATTATATATATTTAGAATAGAATGTCGTTTTGTGCTATATATATATATATGACACTTAACTCTGCTGCTAGAAACACGTTGTATAGGCAAGATGCAAATTTTGTAACACTTGATCCTATAACAGGGAGGGGGTGAATGTCTGAATAGTATCTCTAATTGAATTAGGATAAAGATGTCCTGGTACATCAAAGCCGAAGATCAATGGAATTTAACCCTTCAATATTTGAGGCTTCATTTGTTGGTTGCTATAATCGATCATCAACCATACATGTCTGGCAAGCGTTGAGTCCAAAAACTCGCATGGATTAAGGCCGAATATTCAACTACAAAACTGAATATGGTGCATCTATGGAAGATCTGAACCTGCATCTCGAATTGACAATGAAGGATGGCAAGTATTGAGACATGGCAGTAGAGTTTCCTCTTAATGTGAGTTGGTCCACGGGAATTTCAACGGATACTCGGCGGCTATCCAAGTGTGTGAGAACTATGTTAACTGCCATAAGGGTTACCTATCAAGATTTTATTGACCGTTTCGAATCCAAAAATGCTAATGATTAGTCTCAATATCTTTGCGACATAATGAGATTAGGCATTAGCATTTAAAGATTCAAAAGGTCAATGGAATCTTGATAGGTAACCCATGTGGAGGTTAACATTGTCCTCACACACTTGGATAGCGGTCGAGTATCGAGTGAAATTTCCGTTGACCAACTCACATTGAGAGGAAACTCGATGCTGCCCACGTCTCAATACTATGTTATCCTTCTTTTCCAATTTGAGATGCAGGTTCATATCTTCCATTGGACGTACAATATTCAGTTTTGTAGTTGAATATTCAGCCTTAATCCATGCGAGTTTTTGGACTCAACATCTCCCAGACATGGATGTTTGATGATCGTATATGGGAACCAACAAATGAAGCCTCAGATATTGCAAGGGTTAAATTCTATTGATCTCTGGCCATGGTGTACCGTGACCTCTTTATCACGATTAGTATAGAGACACGGTTACACATTCACCCTTGTTATAAGATCAAGTTACGAATTCTGCATCTTACCTATACAACGCGTTTCTAGCAGCAGAGTTAAGTGTCGTATATTAATCTATGTAGTTCGAAACATCAAATTGCGAGGATTAATGTGGTGGTTAATCTTATTTTATCTAGACTTATATCAAATGACAACTTTATAAAATAATAATCAAAAACAATAGCCAAACTTCAAAATATAAACTTTTTAAATAGTAACAATAAAAATATACCTTAGAAGCACCTTCGCAAGATCGTGTTCCGCCTTACAACTAAAATGGGGTCATTTTATCCCTCCAGCAAATAGTATCATTAGGCGTATGCTCTGCCCACACGCCCTTCAGTTGAAAGTAGTGTGGTCCTCTTCTCTTTTGTTTGTTTTATACACACATCCCCATATATGTAGGTTCCCCATTGAAACCAACAATAGATCTAAAACTTGAAATTACAAACAATGAAATGATATAAGCTGAGAATTGAAATCTTCAAAAAGAAAATAGAGATAAACATATACACACAAAAATTTCATATCTCGAAATCTGCCGACCATGTTCCTCCCATCCGACCACGACCCACACCATCTGAAACCCAAAATCCTTCTCCGACCACCACCATCCTAAACCCTCCATCTTTCGAATCTAATCATCTTTTTCTATATAATAGGTACATGATATTTGATATTGAAAGAGAATGATGATAGTAGAAAGGATTTGAAAGTAGATGTAAGTATGTGTGGATTCATATAGATATAGATTTGTTTAAGGGTTTATAAATTTTGTGGTGGTAGTGAGATAATGTATTGAAGGATGGATGGATGTATCTATAGTTGATATATATAAATGTATACAGACATAGATATATGGATGATGATGATAGATGAAAGGATTTAGAGTTAATTACAGTTTTGGTCCTTAGGTTGAGAAAAAGACTAAAACACCTATTTGTTTTGTGACAACTAAAATACCCGTGTACCTGATTACTAAAGCTAAAGTCTGAATTTTTGGTTCTTTGCTAAATTACAAAACTTCGAGTACTTGTGTTAGTGGTCCTCATACTATATATTTGTTTAAGGGGGTGTGTTCCAAACACTGCCCTATCATTATCATAACGGAGAAGGTAACAATTACCATCATGTAAAATAAGCATCAAAACTGGTAGTGATTCCATTGTATCCTGTGTAAGAACAAAAGGATAAAAGGATGGTTTTAAATGTTTGTGAATCTTGTGATTTGATTGTATGTCGGAAGATAGATGTGTTTGGAATCGATAAGTGGGTTTGACAAATGCGGTAAAGTCTTTTTTCTAGAGTGTGGAGTGGATGTATTTGGGGATGATAGAAAGTGAATAGTCTTTTTTCACATAGTCACACAATTATCAAGTTTTGATCTTGTAACTAATAGATCACATATGTGGCTTGTGATCTTTATAAAACAAATTATCAATGTTTAGACGACCGGATCGGACCAGCTGTTCGGATGCGAATCCGCTAAATAAAGCGGTCCGATTATAGATGTAGAAACGGATGTGCAACCGACCTCCCAGTTGAACCGGTAAAACGACGTTTGGATAAGAAATTTGGTTTTTGTTTTTTTTACCGACCTTTTTGACATAAAACAGATTGTTACTTGAATTGAGATTATTATGTACGTGACCGGCAATTTTCCGTCGAGGTTTTGAAATGAGATAGAATCCAAGCGGTTAGATCTACATATTGTTGCTCGACTTTATTATTGATATGACTTTAGTATATAGATGAATGAATGAGGATGATAATGAGAAGAAAGGTAAAAATGGAAAAGAAAAAGTAAATACAAAGAAATACGAGATAAAATAGACAGAGAGTAAATAAAGAAAGATTGAAGAAAGTGATTACAATTGACATGTCCTTTCAATACTATTTATTTACATCTCGTGGTTTTTTTTTTTTTTTTTTTTTTTTTTTTTTTTTTTTTTTTTTTTTTTTTTTTTTTTCTTATTTTTACCACTTAACTTATTTTTTTTTTTTTTTTTTTTTTTTTTTTTTTTTTTTTTTTTTTTTTTTTTTTTTTTTTTTTTTTTTTTTTTTTTTTTTTTTTTTTTTTTTTTTTTTTTTTTTTTTTTTTTTTTTTTTTTTTTTTTTTTTTTTTTTTTTTTTTTTTTTTTTTTTTTTTTTTTTTTTTTTTTTTTTTTTTTTTTTTTTTTTTTTTTTTTTTTTTTTTTTTTTTTTTTTTTTTTTTTTTTTTTTTTTTTTTTTTTTTTTTTTTTTTTTTTTTTTTTTTTTTTTTTTTTTTTTTTTTTTTTTTTTTTTTTTTTTTTTTTTTTTTTTTTTTTTTTTTTTTTTTTTTTTTTTTTTTTTTTTTTTTTTTTTTTTTTTTTTTTTTTTTTTTTTTTTTTTTTTTTTTTTTTTTTTTTTTTTTTTTTTTTTTTTTTTTTTTTTTTTTTTTTTTTTTTTTTTTTTTTTTTTTTTTTTTTTTTTTTTTTTTTTTTTTTTTTTTTTTTTTTTTTTTTTTTTTTTTTTTTTTTTTTTTTTTTTTTTTTTTTTTTTTTTTTTTTTTTTTTTTTTTTTTTTTTTTTTTTTTTTTTTTTTTTTTTTTTTTTTTTTTTTTTTTTATTTTGTCTTTTTATATTGTTTCTACATTTTTATGTTGTTTAATAGGTTCAATAGGGTTGCTATTGTATATTGTTATTGTATATGTATTGTCGAACCTGCGTTAAGGTATTGTTAGGTCGCATGCTTGCTACTCTTCCCTACTCTCAAGGTAGCCGGACGCAGCAGACATATATATATATATATATATATATATATATATATATATATATATATATATATATATATATATATATATATATATATATATATATATATATATATATATATATATATATATATATATATATATATATATATATATATATATATATATATATATATATATATATATATATATATATATATATATATATATATATATATATATATATATATATATATATATATATATATATATAAATAAATTTGCATGGAATCATGGTATTACGTACACATATTTGTGTTCAATACATATAAAATCTCAAGATTATTAGTGTAAATGTTACATATATATATATATATATATATATACTATACTTTTTAATTAAGGAAATGATTAATCCTCCTAAAAGAATGACCTAAAAATCCTTCTAAGTATAAGATGAAGACATGTGACAAAATCAGGGAGCAAGATTAGGAAAGAAAATTAGTGGATAACACATGTCATCTTTTTATAGTTTTAGAAAGATTTTTAGGCTAATCTTTAGAGATGATTTATCATTTTTCATAATTATAAATAGAGTAAACGACTCTGGAAATCCCGCCTGAATTTTCTTATGTTTTTGTTTCACCTAAACACTCCTAACTCTTGAAAATCAAATGAGGTAATAGGCTGTTTGGCCCAAACTTTTTGGTTCCTTCGTAAAAAACTATGGACTTTTTTTATTCCAACTTTATGTGTGAGGACTAGGGTTAGTTTTAGGTAGGTGGCCTAAGTACTTTGTTTCATAGGTTGTTTAACACCGTTATCTTTTATATGTATATTTGTCTTGGTTTATATTGTTTCTACATTTTTATGTTGTTTAATAGGTTCAATAGGGTTGCTATTGTATATTGTTATTGTATATGTATTGTCGAACCTGCGTTAAGGTATTGTTAGGTCGCATGCTTGCTACTCTTCCCTACTCTCAAGGTAGCCGGACGCAGCAGACAGGTAAATCTTCTTATGATGTTCTCGGCCGACAGGTATGGTATCTATACACTTTACACTTTCAACGTTTACCTCACTTTCCGTCTTTACCTCTTGGTGGCCGGAGGTCCTTATGGAAGCAGTCTCTCTACCTTTGGGTAGAGGTAAGACTGTCTACAGCTCACCTCCCCCATACCCCGCTCAGGGATTGGGTCCTGTTGTTGTTGTTGTTGTTGTTGTTGTTGTTTTCTAATGTATTTGTTTTGTTAGATTTTAGTTTTTAGGATCTTCTAAACTTTTATAATAATTATTTTTTTGGGATCAAACCTATAAGATATTCTAACTTTGTTATTGTTGATCTTATTCTTTTTTTCATATATTTTCAATATTGCAAGTTATAAAACGATCTTCATATGATATTTTTATATTTATAAATAACATAACAGGATTGTATTAATAAAAAAAATGCATAACGAAAGTTCAAGTCCCGCAACGCGTGCTCTTAAGCTAACTAGTATATAATATATTATTCGTAATGATAAAGATTGCTACAGTCTATATATTTACAACTAGCAAATTTCCGGCCCCGCGTTGCGGGCCGTCAATTGTCATGTTGAAACGAATGTGTTATTTTATGTGCTTGCGTTGAACCTTCAAACGCTGAATTAACAAACATTCTGTCAGGTATAGGTTTGTTTAAAAGTTTATCATATCAAATATATTTTTATTTAAGGGCAAAACCACAATAGTTTCCGTTTGCGCGTTGCGTGGTTTCAATTGGTGCGGTTACGTTTTGTTAACCCAAAAGAGAAAAAATATGAAAAAAACCAATAAGTAACTCGTATAAAAAAAACCCGTAAGAAATGCGATTTGGCAAAATCCGAAATAATGATGCGGGTTGTAGCATGGACGAATAGTAACTCGCCACGCGGCAGTTACTATTCACATCCAATTCAATTAGTATAGTATATAATATAATATTTTGTAACCTCGATTTTGATCAATGGACCGGTAAAGAGACTAGTTCATGTCCGATCCAATCGTGAAAACATTACTTTTACATGTGAAATGGGTCTGTTGGACTGGGAGCTAAACATAATTGCATGAAGTATATTATAACAATATTAATCTGAATTTCTTTAATGGAACAATTATGAGCTATACAATTGTTGTACGTCCCGAGGAGGACGGAATCCTCCAATAATAGTTAGCAGTACTGAACAAGCGAGTCATCGGTCCGGGGAAAGA
>CM067175.1:54711284-54728784 GCA_034093135.1 Erigeron breviscapus | reverse complement strand
ACAAAGGTTTGGAGAATAAATCTGTATGGCAAGTTGGCTATATATTTCCTTTTTACTTATTCGAATTTTATATTATAACATATATCGTATACCTTTCAAAAGTAAATTTAAATATATCATTTTTCTTTCTTTATTTATGGACTACAATATTTTTAACTTAATTATCAAGCATTATACTAACCGATTAAAAAAAGAGTTGGTTGGTTGTTGATGGGAGTGTAAAAATTGAGTTTGGTTGGGTTGGATAGATAGTGAGAAAATAATTATTTAATGAATAGTATCGTTGGGTTGAATGTGGATGGTCTAATATCCCGATTCCCAAGTTCCGCAACCTTGACTAATTTACTATCGAACATGTTTTTTTCTTTTTAAAGTGCCCACTCTATACCAGATTTCCATGTCTTTTATTTTTGAAAATCATTATTATGAAAAGATATGTGGTTACGTTCTAAACGAAACTTGAATCACATGGTTAAATTATATCGCCTTGATAATTTGATACCACGACGCCATTATCTTTACGGCCGTAATCTAACTTAACAATGCTTTTTACAAAAATAATTTAGCTTGTACATATCTTTTTTACATACAATTATATTATTAATGTACCACACATTTAGACATTTACCCAGACAAAGAAAACACCAATTATTTAACAGTTCTTTTTCTTTTGTATTAAAAATCAAAACATGTCAACATTTATACACTTATAATGGAGCGATCTATCTCAAAACCAATTTCTTTCAATATCTTCCAAAAAAGAGGTTTATGACAATGAATGTGACACTTGTATATATTCTTGAAATATTTTTGAAAAAACAAAATTACAAATACATCTTTAATATCGGAAAAAATTATATTGTACTAAAATTGAAGTGGAGACAATTGTCCACACTGTCACCATTGCAGATCCGTCCTTGACCGGCGCAATAGCAAGGCACTACCGCTAAGGTATCAAGATTAGAAGTTTTCTCCATCTAGTTTTATTTTTACCTTTTTTTTAATTTTAAATTTTGTTTCAATATAAATATATAAATTTTATTCAATATTTATATGAAGATTAATTTACATATATATGTGTAATGAAGTATTTTATTCATATTGATGTTTATAAAACAAAATGTAATATAGGCACATTTCATGTAAGTATTAAGTTTTGTTGTTGGATATATTTTTGTAATTATAAGTTTGATACTAGTATTAACTAGCAATTTTACCCGCGCGTTGCTGCGGAGTACTCTTTTTATATGATAAAACTTTTGATACAAACAATATATAGTAGTTTGATCTCCGACCTCAATTTTAAAAAAGGCAACAAAACATTTAGTTTGATCAATTTATCTCTGGCGTAGTTTGATCAATTTATCCATGTTTTTTAGGATTTTCAAATTGCATCTTGGCATTCGGTAATGTAATATGGATTTTCAAAAAAAAAATCTACGAAAGCAAGATATGAAAAGTTTTGTTATAAATTCTGCAATAATAAAATAACATATACGAACAATAAGATGTACAAAAACATAGAACGAAACAACAATATTAATGCAAATAATGACACTATAATGACACTAATGTAATATAGTGTATTACTTTAAATGTTACATATATAAGACGCAACGATAATGAAAATTATTATATGTGAAAAAGGTTGTATACAACGAAATGGGGCGAAATAATCAAAAGCATATGATTAAAAGTAAAATCGTACATGTATATGTTTGATTAAAACATGAGAACCTAATAGTTTGGTGTCTAAAAACAAAAAATGAAATTTTGAGGGGAACAAAAGTAAAAGTTAGAAACTTAAAGGGTAAAAAGAAAAAATAGCCAAAATAATAGCATGTTGTACCATGTGTATAAGAAGTTGTACAACCCATATTACTTTTTAGTATATATATAATGAATATTTAATAACAAAATAAGGAATCAAAAGAACAATTATTTTTTAATATATTTGAATGAAAATTCCATTTAAAAACAAAAGAGGGAAAAACCATCTCACGGATTGATAAGCAACAGAATCTGAGCCGTTGATGAAAATGGATATTCTAATCCAATGGCTATTCCATGGTTTTGTTTAGTATAAATAGTACTCATGTTGAGGTGTTGGCTCACATCAATCTCTTTCATCTTCAAAATGAATTCCAAAAGCCTTGTGGCGCTTATTCTAGTTTCTTCAGTTTTCCTTATTCTCCTTTCTCCAGTTACTTCAGAAGTCTACCATGGCTTAGCTCCAGTCAATTCGCCTCCAACACCACCAACTAACACCTCCACCTCCTCCACCTCCTCCACCACTACCACCACCACCACCGAAAAAGAATCAATATTGTTATTTTTAATTTTAATTTTTTTTATTATTCTGTGTTATTTTTTTTCTTTTTATGTTTATTGTTTTGTTATTTTGTTGTTATTAGTTTCAGCCCAAAACCATTATGATGCTTTCAAGTTTTTTTATTTATTTTATTATTATAACCAAATAAAGTTTTTATGAGAATTCTGTACACCACTGAATCCACAAAAGCGCTCCCTTTGCCAAGGAGAATCCAGCAGCGGCAAAGGCGTCAGAATCAAGAATAGGAAGGTGCAGATGCTTTATGAGGCCTATAGCAGCAGCAACAACGACGATGAAGATCTAGGTATGCAGCAGATCCAGTGGAGTTTGCGTTAGATCAGCCCTAGGGATCTATTCATAATAAAAGTATTATTAGGTTTAGTATTTGAAATTAGGGTTTGATATGCAGAAATTAGGGGTTCAGTAAATTTTATTTGAATTTATATAGTTATGCATATATATATATATATATATAGATAAATCACCTACTTAACACTAACCCAATAGAACCAGGAAAGCATAACACCTTTCGCAGTTCCCCTCGCCGGCAAGCACCTGGCCGAGTTCCAGAAAGCACCTAGCTGTCGAGCTAGTTTTGACTCCTTCTAATAAGCTCTTAGGCAAGCTAAGCTCCTTAAGCATAACACTCAAGCTGGCAAACTTCAAAAGTCATCTTTGAAGGCTAGATAGCGGCCTTAGGAAGCAACTTAGGTCGCGTTTGGTTCACAGAATCTGATGGAATCTGATGGAATTGGAATCGAATTCCATTCCTTAGTGCGTTTGGTTGTTCAAAAAAGGAGGAATCTCATTCCGTAAGAATGTAAACATTCCATCATTTGATGGAATCTCCATTCCATGGGGATGGAGGAAGGAATTTCATTCCTTCCGTCACTTGAATTCTCAAAAAATCAAAAACATTCCGTCAAATTCCATTCCTTCAAATTCCAATTCCTTTTATAGATTCCATTCCTTCCAAAAACATTCTGCGAACCAAACGCGCCCTTAGATTGTGGTACCAAGGAATGAAACAACTACTTAAGCCGAAATGTGCCGTTCACTCTAGTAGCTTAGACCATAGTTGAGCCTCCTACTCCTTCCCTTAGAAGGACAGTCAAAAGCCGGTGCTTTGGTTAACGGCTTCCGAAGTGACTAATCGTAGCCAACTTATTAAAGATCTATGCTTTCTCTTATTAGAAAGAATATGTATATGGATCAGCATTAAATTGTTATTATTTTATTATGTTTTTAATCATATTCATCATCTTAGTTGGTACTAAAATTAAATCCATATCTGAATGTTATTAATTTATAATGTATTTAACATCAGTTGGTAATTGTTTCTGAATTAATTGGTCAATCTGTTCCAAACAGCTAAATTGATAATAAACAATAAGCTATTATATGATATTCACCAAAAGTGCTTAGTAATTGTTTCTGAATTAATTGGTCACAGTGGAGAGAGACCAGACCGTAGTGCCAATACCGGTCTCAAAGGGAATGTGACACTTTTCCGCTGTACTTCTTTGACTGCTACAGTGTACGACAAAAAGTATACTGAACCCGGTTTTGCCACTACCGGGTTCATTCGAAACCCTACACGTGGCAACGTATCGTGAAACCCTAATGTGATGTAATCTTATATATATACTATATACATGTGATGATGTATTTTCAAGCATTTATCAGTACTAAATATATTTTCAGATAAATATTCAAACACCAATAATCAACAAAATTTCTAAAAAACATGACATCTTCATCGTTCAACCCAATTATGGTTCAGTTAATATAGAATGATTTTCAAGGATTTGGTTTGCGAAGCGATTACAGATGTTGGTGAGTTTTCAGGCAAATGTAGGTTTTTGAGGTCACAAAGGAAGCTAGTTTTTTAGAAGTTAACGTTTTGGTTCGTGTTTATGATGTGTTTCACCCATATGATATATATGTAGTTTTATTTTTCCATTTTGTGCTTTATTAACTTTTGTAGATGAGTGTTATATTATAGGTTAATGTATTGTAACCATTTAAATCATTAAAGAAGAGTTACGCACTTACACGTTAAAATTAAAAAAACCATCTGTGTTCCGATTTCTACTAGCACAATCATTCTGTCAAAAGGTGAAATAAAATACAAAAGAAGTATATATATTAATATTAATACATATCTATTCAAGGTATTGTTATTCTTCCGGGATCATGACACCAAAGTATAAACAACTTATTATTTTGTTCCAATCCATGTATTAAATGACGCGTTGTAAACTTAACGGATCAAATTCAAGACTTACGGGTAAAAACCATCTACTCATTATTTATATATAAATTTACACATTTAATTTATCTATTTATACGTAAGGAATCATTACACCAGTACAACAGATTCTGATTACTCATTTTTCATGTAAAAAAACGAAATTGAAACGCAATATTCAACACACAAGTCCATAACGGCAAGTATAAAATCCAAGTCAAACATAAACATTAAAACATACGTGAATAATTCTTTACATTTTGACTATTTTTTTTATCATTGATAAACAAAAAGGAACTAGAGAACACGCATTTTAGATTTTAAATAGGTAAATAATAATAAACGTATCAAATGTACATGTGTAACTTTAAAATTAGGTATGACAAATTATTTTATTACCTTCTTAAAATATAAAACAGGATTATTATAGATTGTGAAATTTCTTTACACGTATTAGCATCTTAGTGGCTTTTCATTTTTATTAATTTTTATACTAGATTTTTAGATTGGAAAAAACTAAAAGTTGGTTTTTGCAATCAATAATATCCAAAGTTGTTTATGATTTTCGATACTTTATATACTTAAGTTCGTGTAAAATTTGTTTTAATATTGAGCACATAACCTTTACTTTAACCAGATAATCGAATGTAATGTATTCTTTTTTAATTTGTTGACACCACAACAAAAGGGGGAAACTTAATAAATACTATTCTTAAATATTAGTCATAAACCAAAAATTATAGAGCAATGCTACAATGACAAACTAATTACAAACAAATTTATACAAACTCATGTATGACCAATGAAATGAAGGGAGAGAATGAAGAAAGAAAAGATGATTTGACATGTGATTGGTCCACTTAATTTGACACATCAATTTGTAAATATTTGTTTGTAATTGATTTGTAAACTTAGCATTTTTCTATAAATTATAAATGATCATCATTTAATAAACATGTATCATTAAACTCATTAGTTACATGTAAAATATAACTAATTACTAGCACATTACTGCGCAATGCGACGGGTGGTCATGGCGGCGAAATGTGGTGGTGGGTGCGACTGTTGGTGGTAGAGACGGTCGAGTGTGTAGATAATTGATGTAAAAGTAATTGATTTAAAAGGTTAATGAAGATATTTTAAAAGATAAATGACTGATAGTGTAATTTAATCATTAAGGGCATTTTTAGATTCATATGTAGACGTGGGCATTGGGTTAGAACCGGTGGAACCGGTTCGGGTCAGGAACCGGAACCGGTTCTGGTCAACCAAAAAGGATTCGGTTTTGACCAGAACCGGAACCGGTTCGGAACCGGTTCTTGGTCTTGAAAACCCGAACCGATGGAACCGAAAATATAGGTTCCGAATCGGTTCGGTTCCGAACCGGTTCCGGAATCGGTTCCTAATTATCTTTTTTATTTATTTTTGTTCAGAACTTAACGGGCCTTTTTCATCGTAAATCGATTTTGGGCCACTTGATTGCTAACACACCGAGCCTTAAGACCTAAAATACCTTCATAATGATAATATCTAGTGAATTAACACAAAAAAACTCCAAGTTATTTCACAAAAAACACTTGAAAAAAATTGAAAACTCACTAATAATTCATTTAACGGCCGTTTAGGCCAATTTTTTATCGTAAATCGATTTTGGGCCACTTGATTGCTAACACACCGAGCCTTAAGACCTAAAATACCTTATAATGATAATATCTAGTGAATTAACACAAAAAACTCTAATTTATTTCACAAAAAACACTTGAAAAAAATTGAAAACTCACTAATAATTCATTTAACGGCCGTTTAGGCCAATTTTTTCATCGTAAATCGATTTTGGGCCACTTGATTGCTAACACACCGAGCCTTAAGACCTAAAATACCTTCATAATGATAATATCTAGTGAATTAACACAAAAAAACTCCAAGTTATTTCACAAAAAACACTTGAAAAAAATTGAAAACTCACTAATAATTCATTTAACGGCCGTTAAGGCCACTTTTTAACTACGTAAATCATTTTGGGCCACTTGATTGCTAATGGCTCGAGCCTAAGACCCAAGATACCTTCCAAAATGATAAGATCTAGTTAATTGACACAAAAAAACACTTGAAAAAATTGAAAACTCGCTAATAATTCATTTAACGGCCGTTAAGGCCACTTTTTAACTACGTAAATCAATTTTGGGCCACTTGATTGCTAATGGCTCGA
This sequence comes from Erigeron breviscapus, assembly GCA_034093135.1. Lineage (NCBI taxonomy): Eukaryota > Viridiplantae > Streptophyta > Magnoliopsida > Asterales > Asteraceae > Erigeron > Erigeron breviscapus. The sequence goes on along the minus strand of CM067175.1, from coordinate 54,721,992 downwards.
GCCTAAGACCCAAGATACCTTCTAAAATGATAAGATCTAGTTAATTGACACAAAAAACTCCAAGTTACTTCACAAAAAACACTTGAAAAAATTGAAAACTCGCTAATAATTCATTTAACGGCCGTTAAGGCCACTTTTTTACTACGTAAATCGATTTTGGGCCACTTGATTGCTAATGGCTCGAGCCTAAGACCCAAGATACCTTCCAAAATGATAAGATCTAGTTAATTGACACAAAAAACTCCAAGTTACTTCACAAAAAACACTTGAAATAATTAAAAACTCACTAATAATTCACTATAATTCATTCTTTTTCGTCGAAAATGCATACTTTTATTATAGACCATCTTAATCTTCAACAAAGTTCAAAGTCTTCAACCAAATAACAATGTCTTAAACCAAATAACAAGTCTTCAAACAAATACAAATTCTTAAACAAATTAAATAGTCTTCAAATTCAAAGTCTTCAATCTTCATTGTCTTCAAATGGTCTTCAAATTGTCTTCAAATTGTCTTCAAATTGTCTTCATTTGTCTTGATTGGTCTTCAAATGGTCTTCTTGAAACAAATACAAAGTCTAGAAACAAATACAAAGTCTTGCAACAAATACAAAGTCTTGAAACAAATACAAACTTTTCAATCAAATAAAAGTCTTCATCTTCAATCTTCATCTATTGGGTACTTGTTGTGAGATTGTAACATCCCGAAACTTTTTGACGTTGACCGTTAACTTACCGTTAGCGACCGTTAGTTACTATGTGTATTATATGTGCTTACGTGAATTAAATGATTTACGTGAGATATGTGTTAAAGTGATTTAAAGTAATGAAATTAAAGTTGATAATGATTAATAAAGTCAATTAATGTTCCGATAAGATATAAGAGTTGTTAAGTGTTCCCGGTTGCGTTAAATGAGTCGTTAAGGGCCGAAACGAGTTGTAACGAAGTGCGAGGGCCTAGATGTAAAGTTTTTAAAGTTGCCCTAGTATATATATGACCTCTTGGTCGACCTAAAGGCTGGAAAAAACAGATCAAAACCCTAGAAAAGTATTTCACACAAAACCTAGGTTAAATCTTCAAGATCTAGTTGATTTCGGGTGATTCGGAAGGGTTTTTGCTAGCTTTTCGATCCGTTTATCATCCTCCAAGGTATAGATCGAAATATTTGCAGAATATCAGTCATATTCATCCATATATTTCGTCCATACCTGGACTTGTTGAGTATTGATTGATAAGAAACGTTTTTGTTGTTAGATTGGCGATTTCGGGTCATTCGGTGATTGTTATTGCAATCAATATGTATCTTGAGATTTCCTACAGGTATGAAGTTGTTTCTAGTGTCATTTTAATGTTCAAATAGAACCAATATAGGGTTCACATCTGGTCTTGAGGTTTGATTTGGATTCGATTGCGTTTGTGAGTCGATTTAGGTCATTCGGGTGTCAAATCGATTGTAAAATGAGTATAATGAATCCATGAATCAATTGATGATTTCATAATGATAACTAAGTCATAATTTGATGTGTATGAACTGTAGAGGTCGTGGTGGCTTGACATGGATGTTTGATGGTGGAAATTGTTTGCAAAACAAAGAGTTTATTAGGTCTGAAAATTCAGTCATATTTCAAAAATCATATCTTCTTTATATGAACGACTTAGGAGATGACTCTTACATTTCTGAAAACCTCTATGTGTCCCCTAAATTCGATATGAACAAAGTTTCCTGTGATTTTGCCCAGAGATATGCGAAAAATGTCGATTTCCAAAAATGGTCAGGTTTCGGACGAATTCTGCAGACTTGTCTTGCAAACGTCATAACTATTCATTAGAGCTCTTCAAGAGTAAAACCTTACATTTTTTAAAAGGTCTTTGAGTGCCCTGCAAAATCCTAGTACTGAGTTTTGTTGTATCTGTTAGGATATAAGCATATAAACATGTAACAAATCACGAGTACGCAGCGGATAAGAACGTATATGCAATCATATTAATTAACAAAGAAGAGAATCGGACGTGTACCTTTTAGCGTAAGCTTCCAATAATATTAATAATAATATGATTATTATTAGTTAGGGTTTAAAGTAAAACCCCTCTACGATCGCACACTTGACACCCCTATGATGTATGCTAGTACCCGATCACGAACTCACAACCCCTTGTGTTCCTCAATGTAGTCGAAACCGAAACCCAAAAACCCTTTGTTGCCGTCGAACAAAGCTAAGCACAATTAATGCTCAACAATTAATTATGTATTTAGTGTATGGATAAAACAAAATCAATTTGTTAGTTTTGGTTTTCTTATGTTCGACCGAACCAAATAAGAAGAGAGAAAAGATAATTGTTTAGGGTTTTTACAAATCTAATTGTCACACAAAACCCTTAAACCTTAAACTATATATATAGGGATAAATGTTAGGGTTTAAAACTTGATGTACAAGTTTAGTCAAGGCTTTCCTAAGCCTTTCAAAAACCGGCCCCATAAGTGAAATTAGGAAGTTTCCATAATTCCTAATTTTCACTTAAGTCCTTCTCTTTAAATGTATTTAATTAATAAACGTTTATTTAACTTTTAACGTTCGTTTATTAATCATTTCGTTATCATATTAATTAATATATTACTATAACATATTAATTAATTACATAGAGTTTACGTGTCATTTTGTGTGACCCCGTAGGCTTAAATGATTTCCGGACATGCGTTTATTTAACGTGATCATATTTAAGTATAGTTTCTTAAAGTATCATTTGAAATGGTTTCGGAGTTTATTATCCCTTTGTTTCAGATACCTTGTTAATTATGGATATGGATCAATGTCATTCCATAATTTAACGATTATGTTTCTCATTTCTACAACTAATTAAGATTACCAAATTAATCGAGACAACCTCTGGAGTTCATTTGGGTATGGCCATACAAACATCTTAATTAATTAATGAGGGCGCCAAATGGTATCATTCTTCAGTTGCAAATTGAAGGAACAAATCCAATATTGACTACACGTGTTAGTCATGTCGTTTCACTACATTTCTGAAAATAGCCCTTTGTTACTACCTTATTCAGGATAGTTAGAACTATATCAAGAAAATGCAATCCACACATGCATAACCTTCTTGTATCTCAAGTCTAAGGATAAATAAAGCAACCATTTCACGAATTTCACTTAATGACGCCGATCCATAAAGTGATGATTCGTTTAAGTGGGGTAGTCCGATATGCATCTCTATGGATATCATGTGAGTTTGGTAGGACCATCTTCAAATATTCCTAAGAATATTACCAATCGCTCAGATTTGTCTTAGTTTAACTATATTCCCATATAGTTAATCGACAATGGACATTTAGAATATTTTAAAATATTCATGGATTAAACATGCAAATATAGGACACAATCATTATTGAAATGAAATCACAAATACCAAGTATTAAATTCATTTATTGAAATAATAATTGTTTAACATCCCTTATCCAAATACCAATCACAGATTTACATGATATAACCAGCTAATTTAAGTCCTCTGCCCTCGGCATGCTTATTGAGCTTTCCTTTGACAATGCCTTTGTAAAAGGATCAACTAAGTTATAATCTGTGTGAACTTTGAGTATCTTAATTTCTCCTAGTTCGATTTGTTCACGTGCAAAGTGATATCGTCTAGGATAATGTCTGGCACCTTTCTGAACTCCGGGTTCATTGGCAATAAAGATTGCACAAGTATTGTCGCAATACATATCTAAAGGTGTGTTATTTGAGGGCATCACGTTAAAACCCAAAAATAATCTTTCTAATCCAGACAACTTTCATGGCGACTTCTTGAGGCGACAATATACTCAGACTTGCTCTTGCAATCCACCATGCCTCCATATATAATGAAGACGTATCCCGACTGAGATTTTGTATCATCTTTATCAGTCTGAAATCCAACATCACAGTATCTAGTCACTTTGAATCTGTATCGGGATTTCCTCCATACACCAGAAAATCTTTAGTAGCACACATGTACTTAAGAATATTCTTTACAGCAATCCAGTGATCCTCACTCGGATTCTATTGATATCGGCTAACGATATTTTGCGCGAACGCAATGTCAGGTCTAGTGCATCTTACCGCATACATAATAGATCCCACAACCGAAGCATAAGGAATTCTTTGCATACGCTTCACCTCCTCAGGTGTAGAGGCACCGTTCTTGCTAGATAAATTAAGTCTTTCTTGCATCGGTACGAAACCACGCTTAGAATTCTTGAATCGCTTCAAGTTCTTATAAGTACTTTGACTTAATCCAAACAACCGTTTACTTCTATCTCTATAGATTTTGATTCCAAGAATGAATGCTACTTTACCCAAGTAACATTACTCCCACTAGCTTTGCGATATACACATGGCTCATCAGGATTTTGAGCAAAACCAAACTTTTTGATTTCCTCATCAAACCTTTTTATTCCAACTTCATGATGCTTGCTTTAAGTCCATAAATGGACCTTTGAAGCTTGCACACTTTGTTGGGATATTTTTGAAATAACAAAACCTTCTAGTATCATATAAACTTTCTCGTCTAGAGAACTATTCAAGAAAGCGGTTTTGACATCCATTTGCCATATCTCAAAGTCATAGTACTGTGTACATTTCCATCCATGTCGGTCTTCTTCTTGAAGATCCATTTACACCCAATGGTTCTACCATTAGGTGGAAGATCAACCAAGCTCCAAACTTGATTATCTTTCATGGATTTCATTTCCACATTCGCAGCTTCAAGCCATTTGTCAGATTCCGGATCTGATAATGCAGCTTTGAAATTAGGAGGTTCATTTAAATCTCCTAATACGTGTTCTTCAGACTCAATATTAAGATTAATCTTTCACGAGCACGTATTGTCCTTGAGGACTTACGAATTGGAATCGCATCATCTTCAACTTGAGTTCATGAGATTCATCTCTTTGAACATCCCCCCCCCCAAGTTGATGATTGCTAGTATTTTCAGAAGTTGACACATCTTCTTCTTGAGTCTCATCAAGCTCAACAATCCTCCCACTGTTTTCTTGAGATATGAGATTCTTTTCAAAGAACTCAGCATATCGAGATACTTTAACAGTGTTGTCGGTAGGAAAGTAGAAGTAGTAACCCATCGTTTTCTTTGGGTATCCTACAAAGATGCACTTAACAGATCTAGGTTCAAGTTTGTCAGGCGTATCTCGTTTCACAAGTGCCTCATAACCCCAGACCTTTAAGTAAGACAAATTGGGAACACTCCCATGCCACAATTCATGCGGTGTCTTGTCAACCTTCTTGGTTGGAACCATATTGAGAATGCATACAACAATCTCTAGACCATAATCCCAAAATGAAAATAGGAGAGTCTAAGGTTCATCATTGATCTAACCATGTTCAACAAGGTTCGATTTCTCCTCTCAGATATACCATTATATAGGAGTAAGCTCTTGGATAAATCCACAAGCTTTTAGATAATCCTTAAACTCTTGGCTTAAGTATTCTCCACCTCGATTCAAACGAAGAATCTTGATGGTTTTACTGAGTTGATTTTCTACTTCATTTTTAAACTCTTTGAATGTTTCGAAGACTTCATGTTTATGTTTAAGCAAGTAAACATAACCATAACGACTGAAATCATTCATAAAAGTGATGAAGTAGCTAGCACCTTTCCTTGACACATGTCTAAATAGGCCACATACATCGGTATGTATTAGTCCAAGTAGCTCTTTAGCCCTTCTCCGTTTAATGCGGAAAAGATTTTCTTGTCATCTTGCCGGAAACACAAGACACGCATTTGTCAAATGATTCATCATCTGATTTAAAAATCCCTTGTCAAATGATTCATCATTTGATTTTAAGATCCCTTCACATTTGAAGTATGCGTTTCTTGCTAACGACAATGCCAAAAACACGCATTTATCAAATGATTCATCATTTGATTGTAAGATCCCTTCACGTTGAAGTCTTTCAATGCGTTTCTTGACAAAATAAACAAGATGACAATGTCAAAGATAGGTAGAGTCCAAGTTAGACTCGACTCTTTTGCTATTGAATTATCATTTGAATCACATCAACTCTTATAATTCAATTGAGAAGATACTTGAAGAACTGGTTAAACCAGCTTGCTTCTTCTTCTTGTTCAACTCAGCTAGATACTTAGGACAATTCCTCTTCCAGTGCCTCACTTTAACATAGTGATGACAAGCCTGGTTTTTAGCCGGATGCTCTTTTTCCGCCGTAGGGGTCCTTTAAGGTTTGAGACTAAAGTACCTTGCTTTCCCTTACCAAAGTTCTTGCCCTTAGCTTTCGGTTGTTTTCCTTTCTGAACCTTTCCCCCTTGATCATAAGAACTTGGGGTGTCTCAGATTTCTTGGGAAGGTTTTCTCATACTCAATTAACATGGCATGAAGTTTAGCTATGATTTTGCTCATGCTGTGCATATTGTAATTGCGCATACAACTCTCAAAATCCCTTGAAAGGAATTAAGAATCATGCCAATAGCAATAGGCAGAGGATATACATAGTTTAGCCTTTCCAAGTGCTCAAAGTAACTCTTCATCTTGAGTACATGAGCGCTTACCGGTTTCCCATACTCGTATTTCAAAACATGAAGTGTTTCAACAAGTTCAAACAATTCCACTTCAGCTTGTTTTCCATACATAGACTTGAGTTCTCTGATCATATCATACGAATTTTACAATTCGAACTGCTTTTTGAAACTCGGGAGTCATCAAACAAGCAACCTCATTATGTCTATCATACTGAGTATTATATGCTTCCAACTGCACAGCAGTGGCACTCGCATCAGGGATAGCGGGCATCTGAGTTTCAAGGACATCGGTTTTCTTTTCAACTCTTAGAACGATTCTCAATTGACAAAACAGTCATTGAAATTGGTTTCAGAAAGTTTTTCTCTTTCTAGCATCGACCTGAAAGCCGATTGGTGTATGTTTTGAGAAGGATTTGTTGTTGCCATCTACAAAACAGATTCAAGTTCAATTATCGGTATTTTCGATAATGAATCCTTAAGAAATATAATTTACCCATGTTAAATTCATTTAACAATTAATTTCATTAAGGCTAGGATCCAATTGACATACCATCATTTCATCAGTTGATCTGCTAGAAATGACGTACTCAAAAGGTAAGTAACGAGTAATAATTGCATTACTAGTGCAACTCCTAGATTTATGGGACTTACAACAACACTTTAAAGGGGTGTTAAGTGTTTTGTAAACATGTTTTGTCCCATCTTATGCCACGGGTCAAGGATCTCACCTCTTAACTCGATTTAAGTCGCCCAATTAAGAACATGTAAATAGTCTACCACCGGTCTCACGATGGAGTAGTAATTTACCTTGTTAGATACAATTCACCTACGGTCTCACGTAGAGCAAAAAGCACTTGCAAGTGTTCTTAGCAAAGTGGTGGCAAAGACTTAACTTTGAATGGGTAATGCATTTGATGTGAATCAAAAGTTTATGTATGAAGACTCATGCAAATCTTCATAACATAATGTTTAATAAAATCATTTTTATAGTCTTAGCAACACAAAAGAGCTCGTAGCTCCATTTGAACGCACAAAGAAGCGCAAGAGCAAAGGTTTGCGATAGACGCAATTAAAAACCCGCTCTTTTAGGAGGCTAGCGCACTCCGACTTATACCTCTCTTAGAGTTTGTTCAAATGGGTGAGCCGGTGTATCTAATGGTTGTAAGACTCCAATTTTATTAAAAAAATCTTATTTCGATAATTCTTAGTCAAGTTTATTATTTTCTCTAAAACAATTTTGCATCACCATTTATACCACAATAAATATGCAAAATAATAAACTTACTAACTATTAACTAATTAATTAAGCAACGAGTTAAGGTGGGCCACCTAAACATGGTCACTATGGTTCATGTATATGTCTAAGTTGGCTCCCCCTTCAAAGAAGAGGACCACATACATCAAGTTACCTTGATTGCGTAAGCCTTTAAACAAAATTAGCAAGTAATTCACATAAACATGCTGACTGGAAATTTTCAGTAGCTTCACGACCTGTTTAGACCTGTTTCTGGTCAGAATCAAGCTTCGACCAGAACTACAAAGTTGTAGCCCTATGAGTTGGGCATCTACAGTCCAAAAATCAGCTTCTAACTCATTACGGTTTATCTTTTATGAATTTTTAGTGAACTGTCGCAAAGCAAAAAAATCACACGAAAAATTCACATAGTCACACAATTATCTAATAATTAACCCTAATTATTGGATCATTATGCTTAGCTATTTATATCTCTATATCTAAGTAATAATCATAAAGAATTTTGCATGAATTCCTTATGATTTTTACTTCTATTTAACAACTTTAAATAAGGTACATAACATGCAATTTATATCTAATAAACATGTCAATTCACATTATCAAAACTTGCTTAGAGGGTTTCAATTAATTAGGTTGAATTAATTAAACAAAACCCTTTTTATTTAATTAAAAATCGAAAAATTTAATTAAAATAAATAAGAAAAACAATTTTAATATTTAATAATTAATTAAATTCAAACCAACCCTAAACCCCCCTTCAAGTTTTGATCTTTGTAACTAATAGATCACATATGTGGCTCGTGATACCACTGTTAGAATATAACATAAACATGTAACAAATCACGAGTACGCAGCGGATAAGAACGTATATGCAATCATATTAATTAACAAAGAAGAGAATCGGACGTGTACCTTTTAGCGTAAGCTTCCAATAATATTAATAATAATATGATTATTATTAGTTAGGGTTTAAAGTAAAACCCCTCTACGATCGCACACTTGACACCCCTATGATGTATGCTAGTACCCGATCACGAACTCACAACCCCTTGTGTTCCTCAATGTAGTCGAAACCGAAACCCAAAAAAAAAACCTTTGTTGCCGTCGAACAAAGCTAAGCACAATTAATGCTCAACAATTAATTATGTATTTAGTGTATGGATAAAACAAAATCAATTTGTTAGTTTTGGTTTTCTTATGTTCGACCGAACCAAATAAGAAGAGAGAAAAGATAATTGTTTAGGGTTTTTACAAATCTAATTGTCACACAAAACCCTTAAACCTTAAACTATATATATAGGGATAAATGTTAGGGTTTAAAACTTGATGGACAAGTTTAGTCAAGGCTTTCCTAAGCCTTGAAAAACCGGCCCCATAAGTGAGATTAGGAAGTTTCCATAATTCCTAATTTTCACTTAAGTCCTTCTCTTTTCAATGTATTTAATTAATAAACGTTTATTTAACTTTTAACGTTCGTTTATTAATCATTTCATGATCATATTAATTAATATATTACTATAACATATTAATTAATTACATAGAGTTTACGTGTCATTTTGTGTGACCCCGTAGGCTTAAATGATTTCCGGACATGCGTTTATTTAACGTGATCATATTCCAACAGTATCTGGTCTTCTTGAGGGCTTAAATTCATTGGCAAGTGAATGGCGCAAAGCTGGAAACGTGCTCAAATTTCCTTGTTTAGCATTTATGCTTTGTTGTAGCTTATAGGTTGATCTTATATTTGTTCTAGGTACCCCGGGATACTTGTCAAGCACTGTAACTTGTTAATTGGTTGTTGTGGAACTCCTTAAAGGTAAGATAACATCTTTTACCACATGAGGGACAACAAAACATAAGTTTTCATTGGTTAACTTCCCCAAATGAATGTTTGTATGTTTATATGTATTCGGGAATGTATGGGAGGTTTCTTTGGGAATGATTATGTTACCATTGATGACGAATGGTAAGCTTACGCATGCTATGAGGAAATGATGATATGTTTATGTCATGAAATGATGTTATGATGAAATAAGGTAAATGGTAAGCTGAAATGTATATGTTGATAATACGATAAGATCCTATGATGATATATACGTATGATGCTATAAAGCAATTGATGATATGATGACGCATTGTTATGATGTTATGCTTATGAAATGATATGACGATATGTTGCTATCACTTTAAGATGATATGATGCTTATATAACATGATGATATGATGTTATTATGTTATAACGATATGTTGATGCATATATGTCGTATGATTGATTGCATGGCTTGAACACCTAGTCACTAGACTTATATAGGTTTGCCATGACACGTGCACGATTAAGGGTCCGAAAGTAAAGAAAGATGTATGTGATCAGTTTAGGTGAAAGTGTAGCCTAAGCTAATATAAAGTAAAGAAAGATACATGTGATTAGTTTAGGTGAAAGTGTAGCCTAAGCTAATTTAATAAAGAAGTCTCGAGCATATGTAAAGTCTTGTGTTAAGCTTAACCCATGCTAGTTCTTCGGAGCTAGTGTGTATGTGGTCACGTGGTGTGGGAATCTAGATACCTCCCCGTGGCATAGTTATGTTTGAGTGTATCCGGGTGGAGTAACTAACCACTACACACACAAAGTTCAAACGGTATACTCAGTTGGATTGACTTTGTCTTTCCTTAACGACGACGATGGACCACCGTAAGGTCTACCCATCAAGTCGGGTGTGAGGACCATGTAAGGTCTTATGGCCGCCTACACACAACCCTACATCCCTAAGTATGTGTGGTTTATGTCACATAGCCTACGTCTAGGCAAAAGAAAAGAAAGTAAGGAAAGATAAGAAAAGAAAAGAAAAGAAAGATAAGAAAAGAAAAGAAAGTAAAGAAATGTAAGAAAAGAAAGATGAAACGTAAAGATCTATGATGTTA